>JBBELK010000793.1:0-446954 GCA_037783545.1 Henricia sp. BOLD:AAB3569 | reverse complement strand
AAAATTCCCACTCTCAGACTGACTGCATTTTTCAATCAAAAAGTGGAGAAAAATTATTTTGTTGCTCCATCCGTATAGTTCACAAATGACTCAGTTCAGCAAACACTGAATTCAGTCATCTACATGTATACATTCTGTACTGAAGCCCCAAATTATGAGGTTGGTTTCAGATTCTCTTCAATCATAAAAGTGAGCTCCGCCCCGCAGCCACTGTTGTGATTAACTTTTTCCATGGCATTCCATAAGTTCAGCCAGGAACTGTGGATGCACACAATGACTCTTTATTTGATTTCTGCTTAGTGTCCAACCATGCATTTCAAAGTAAATTCCGATCATCTTTATTTAGTTCCCTGCAGCTCAAATAGACCAATTGTCATTCAAATGCTTTACATTGCTTTTAAAGGAGAAATCTGATCCTATTCAACTTGCTCTATTAACTACAGGGGCACACACATATGTACATGTACCCGATAAAGGGCGGTGCTTGTAAATAACAAATATTGTACTTTCATTTACAGTTTGAACCAGGAAATATTTATTGTGGGTCTATTATCGCTCAGACAGTTTCAATTTCCTTTTCCCCGGGTTCTGTTTTGTTCACAAGTATGTATGTTTCTATCGTATCACAATTACGAGGCAAAACCAAGTAAAACTTTTTCGACTTGTTGGAAACTTGGAAGTGTTTTCAGAAAGCAAAACATACGGTCAGTATACTCTCATACTTGCCTACGGTAAATGACACTGAAACTAAAGTTTGTATAAGCTCTCCTGAAAGCAAACAGGAAAATGTAAATTTAAGTTTCAAAGGTTAAGGCTTACACGTCAAGAGGTTCAATGTCTAATCTCAGACAAACTTTGACAGAAAAGTTGAATTCTTTAAAATGGAAAGCTGCATGGTTCTTTTTAAGGTGAAAGCCTACATTGAAAATGGTTCAAACACAAATCATATGCTGAGCAAAAGATTGAAGAGGCCAATAGATGTAGCTCATTTTCAGTAATGTGTAAGAACACCTCTTAGGCTTATTACTGTAGCATTAGCCTCCGTAGGGTAGGAGCCGCTGATGAGGCACTGAGGCAGGGCTGTAGTCGAGTCCATAACGAGTCCATCACAAGTCCTCACAAGCCTTCACAAGTCCACCACAAGTCCCTGGGTCTTAATTCAAGTCACAAGCTATTCAAATGAACTCCAACAAAGGCATTCTTTTGTGTGTTTTCATCCGTTGCTTCTTGCTACTGGACTTGTGACGGACTTATGCAGGACTTGCCACGGACTTGTGATGGACTCGACTACAACTCTGCACTGAGGCAGGGTACACCACTCTGTCTGAAGTGCTCCATGAGAACCTGCACTTGAGATGTGTGGCTTCCGAGGTCATCAACTCATCTCACACAGGTTTGAATCAGGTTAAAACTCAACAAAATTGGATTTCTGGGAGTCCTTTAAACTACAAGATTCTCCCAAAAATGGGAAATGCTACATTTATTTTATTACTGTACTGTGGGAATCACTTTGTTCAAAGATGAAATCACTGAAGCGGAATAGTACTGAAAGTGATTCCAAAGTCAATCAATGCCTTGTACAAGTTCACTGTATTCAACAAACTTCTGTTCTTGCCAAGAATTCATATTTTTTGGAAAGTACATTGTTACTGACCTTTGGACTTAAACTTTGCAATTTCAAGCAATATAGTGAGGGAATGTTTGATGCATGTGCACAAAACCAGCAAGTCATGCTGGTAAATCTGGGTGTACACAGCAGCTGACTTTATGCACTTTAACACTGCCACATAAGTACCAGTACATGTAGCTGGACTAAAAAAGGTTACCTTAGAGACAAACCAGTTACTTGTAAATGTAAAAGTAGTCTCTGGTTTAAGTTTAACCCAGGTTAAATGTTACCCAGGTCAGATCTGGCTAATGTGAAAAGGCCTTTGGTACTCACCATTAGCCATGGGCATCTCCATCTGATTGGTAAACTGGGGCTGTACTGGAGAATCCTGGGGTAACCTGCTGAAACCTGTCCGGGGTCGCATCTCAATCCCCTCCGAGAATGGTAGTTTCTGAAAGTGCTGTTGTTGATGTGGTTGCTCCGTGTAGTACTGTTGTGCGTGTGGTCGTTGGGCTAGGAGAACCCCAGGGTATGACATAGTGCTGCGTCACGCGGCTGCCAATGTGATGACTGGCTCGCTCAAGACAGATTCAGCTGCTGGAGAATAATTCAGCCACTGGAGAATAATTCAGCTGGCTTTATGCTGATTTCTTCCTGTGGAGTCAAGGCAATCGTAACTTTTAAAGGAAATAGTCCAATCAATTACAGGCCATGTGATATAAGAGATAACCTCATTTCTGAGCGACATCCGGTCGGACCAGCACATTTTATTTACTGCTGAGACTATATCCGTCGGTAAACCGAGGTGTTTTTGCTCTTACCAAAGTCATACCCAGGCAATTCCTGGCACATTTTGGTTGTCGCGTTTTGTTTGGATTAAGTTCTGGGAATGACTGTGAAAAGCGTACATACTGTTAGTGTACATGTATGTAAATATCCATTATCATTGATACATTTATTACACTTCTCATATTGCACTCTTCAAAACTAAAGACCTTTTCCCACTAGAACATCAAACCCCGGGGCGAACTTGCCCCCGGGGAATGAGCAATCCTGGGAGTGGTTCGGGGGTGAGACTTGCAAGTGGGAATCTGGGCTTATTTTCACTTCAAAATATATTTTAAGCTAAAAATCAAGGGGCATTATTTATAACAGTGAGAAAAGTAACTGGGTGTTATTTTTTTCAGCCCTAGGCCTGCTCATTGTATCCCTATAGCATGCTCTTAGCAATATCAGCGTTCCAGATGGAAAATTTGGTATAACAGCCAAGGTTTCAGTAAAATGCAAATTTTTCTCCTTTGTATACAGTGCTAGATAAACTTTTGTTGCAGCTTACAAACTCTTAAATGTAGCCAAACTTGGCTAGGTTTCAGTTGAATGCACACCATTACAAATATGCAAGCTACATGTAAGCTCCTCATCAATGACACATAAACTATACTGAAGTGGTATCCAGTAGAGCTTACACCTTTTTTAAACCACTGGTTAAGTAATAACCTGGTTTAATGGGCACACCCAACCCAACAAGTTGATTCGATTGGGCGATAAGAAAGATGAGTCTTCAAGTTAACACAAAACTACTATTTAATGCAGATCAGGGCAAACCAAAACTTTAGACCATTATTCAGACACAACCAAGATCTCAACAGCATCGTCACATCTTTTAAAATAGGAGGAGGAAGGGGTGTGTGGCACAACACCTGGGAGAACACTAATTTACCAAAAGGGGATGGGGAAGGGGGAAGGGGGAGGGGGAAGGGGTGGGTACATTCACCCCTTTAACAATGCCACTGAGTCTGTAGAGGCCTACCATTTTTGGTTGAACATTTTTGGAAGTACATTTAAAAAAAAAGATATGATAAGGTATTTTTTCCCCCTCTCCAACCCCACCCCTCCCCTCCCACCCCCTTTTTCTATTACCCTACCGGTACCTATTAAAATATTAAACAGGTCTACATAAACTTTGCTGATAAAATTCAGTGCTTCCAGTCACAATTTCCCATTGGCCTTGTACCAGGTTTAGACAGGATCCTTTATTTTACCATGCACAGTGTATCTGTATTTGCAGACCTTGCCCCCTCCTTGTTTTTTGTCTTCATTTTTGCGACAGCCATGAACTCATCAATCAACACATGATATTCAACTCAAACTTACAATATTTTACTTCTGGTCCATTATTAACCTTATATTATCTACTTTATCAAAGTCAAAGACACTGTAAGGACATTGTCACTGAAAACTGCACCTCAGTCTGGCCGTCTCTCTTTTATTTTGTAATTTGTGTGGATGCCCATGCACTATGGCAGAAAATGATACATTCAGTTCCCACAGAATTCTTAAATTCCACGACAAAATTAGGGATTTCTATAAAAAATTCTTACGCTCTTGTTAAATTGTGTCTATTTTATACAAACACACACCAACACTGACCAGTTTGTATAATAATTTTTGTCATTGTGTACCGGTACTTCACTGACAAATTGAGCTATCAACTTTACTTGTAATTTTTGGCACTTTTACACTTTCTTATTAAAGGTTCTGAGCTTTCCAAATTAACCTCATCTTCTCTAGTAAATGGAGCTTTCATCATAACGTCATAAAATGATAGGGCACATGCTGACCAAGCTGGCCTTAGGAAGTGTGTATCCTGATCCTTGAAGGGGCATCAGAGCCAACTCAACAGGGCGTGCGGCTATAGTATTAGCCCAAGTGTCCTCATATGGAATATGTTCCAACTCTTGTGACACTGAATCATCAGTTAAAACTGTGTCTTTTACCATACGGTGTATTTGAACAGATTTACATGACTTGTACATTTTAACGTTATCATAGCATGCAAACATGATACTGTAAATGACCAGCTTCACCTTTGCATCCACTAAACCAACTAGTTAATTACTTTTTCGATGAAATTCGACCCCTAAATAGACATCTTTAAAACACTGATTAGTGATAGATCTTGATTAAGCCTTGATTAGCACAGCTTACAAACTTGCTGAGCCACACACATAAAAAACTTTTAAAAACCGATTTATATAGCCCTTTCACAGCAAGGGGGTCAATGTTCATTGTACTGATATGTACCATAAATAATTTGTGGGGTTGATACAGAGATAAAATTAACAAAAAGAAACTACGATAACGATAACTCTGTTTGACTTTGTCAGATTTCATAGTCAAGTGCAGGCTGTTCATCACACCACTTACTGGTACACCAATGATGGCATACAAAATACCAGTAAAATTAGGTTGTGTGCCAGAGTTTCCACTATGGTAATCTTTACATCTCTGATTTTCCAAAGTAAAAAGCTGACATTTTTCCCACATTAAATTCTTGCTTAGAAATGAAACAATGATCATGCATGTTAATTGGTGGTGTCTGGACGTGGGATTCCTTTTTTTTTTTTCCTGGACAAAGTAATCCTCATAATAAATGGAATGTTGTATGGCAATTAATTTTATTTCCAAAAATTACATCTTCTAAGAAATGTTGGTATGTGTTTCTTCCTCCATGGTTCAACTGACCATGATGTACGTACAGTACACACGGACGTCAATATGAATTATGCATATTGCACAGTTAGCCGGGCTCCTTGACGTCTCATGATCGAGAAGCGCCAGCATATCAGCTAAGATGGCGTCGCCCAGGGAATGCGGCTCAGAACGTTGTCCGAAATTTGTCCAATGTTTCCAGACATATCGTAGATGGCCAAATTGTCGATTCCGTAAGCGTTACTGTTATTTTATGAAACACTAGACTCTCAGGATTACAATGGTGTATGTGAAAGTGCTCGGTCTGATGTGCTTCGGACGATATTTCTAGTAGAACTTTGTCATCAGATTTGAGCAGTTTCAGACTTGGTATTGTCGTACATCCCTCAATTAGGGCTGTGATTTGCAACTGTAATAAGTCAGATTTGAAAAGCGAGCAATTTACAGCCCTAACTTTAGGGCTAGGTGTAAACCCCTGGCCCTGTGTAAGCATCTCGAACGCCCCTAAATGAACGAGCATGTGCCGCGCCCATCATGCACACGTACGTACACAACCCACGTGTGTACTACGTGTACGTGGTACAGCCTATGCTATGCAAAGAAGCCGGCGATCAATCCGGTCCAAATATTTACTGCATAATTTCACTTTTTAACACAAAAATATCAACCGACAAAGAGTTTAAGTAACATAACAACACATTACAAAATTTCGACAGAGAACAGCATTCCTCACTTACCTTTTCCGTTATTTTCCTTCGTTTTTGTGATCGGGTTGTTGTTGTTGGTTACATATCGTACGATGTCGTGCAACGTGGGTTTACGTTTGTTGTCATTTCATTTACAACCAACCAATAATAATGCGCGCGTGCATCCATACCAGCCCAGCCCTGTAGTAAATTTCCACTGCATGTATACGATGACATCAGCGAATCTCATTCTTGGAACCCTGCCAGTTCATTCACATACCGCATTGATTTTTTCCCGCCACGTGATCGCGCGCGAAACATATTTCTATAAATATCTACACAAGGTAATGAGGAAGATGTGCACCCTAAAAATATTATTTCATGAGCCGACAAAAACATAAACCATTTAGCCCACCACCGATTCCATTTAAATTCATCTTCTCATAATTCGTTTTCATTAATGAAAAATATGTTAACACTCCGGCGTGCATGTGCATGTTCAACGTGAAAGTAATACCTTTGTTATTTTGTTATACAGTACATGTACATGTACATGTATTGTCGATATAAAATACATTTTGTTTATAATTCGACATCGATCGCCGGATCGATCATCGTTTGTAATATTCTCACCCCCAACTAAAGTAGGCCTAACCATTTTCCTACCTCCATGGCGTAACTTAGTAAACCCTCATTATTTTAAAGACCATTATAATGATGCGCGCGTTGGGATAGGTTTTGCGCCCTCTAAGTTGGCCAAATTTTCTAACGACACGTGACCACGAAGTCGCGTCTTTTTCTTGTAAACAGACGTAAAAACAATTTTTAAAGCAGCAAGGCAGGTTTAGCACACAGCAGTCATTAGCACAGTACATTAGCACAGTACAGTCATTTCATTCGTAAATTTGATTTTTGTTTTCACTGGGCAGAAGCATTAAAATGCTATTTATTAATTATTCATCTGGCAGCAATCATAGGTGAAAACTTGGGGTTGCAGGTTCGAACCTCCCCACGGCTACGGTACCTGTGCCCTTGGGCAAGGCACTCAACCACACTTGCTCCATCCTTCGGAAGGGATGTAAAGCCGTTGGTCCAGTGTGTTAGGTAATTTGGAACGCACTTTAAAGATCCCAGAGCATTCTTTCGTGAAGAGCAAGGGGGATCATCCCCGGTGTCTCTGGCCATTTCTAATTCTAATTCTTCATGGGTTTCCTCACGCTTGCGAGTGACAGTGCAATGAGCATTGAGGAATCCTTGGTATGAATACCAGAAAGAAATAATAATAATAATAATAATAAGCAACCCACAATGCTCCGCGCGTCTGTAACTGTGACCTTTGCGTTGTGTATTTCCTTCACAGAAATCTGTGAAGCACATCAGCCCATCTCAGCCATCAATATACACTACTCAAAAGAATTAAAGGAACAAGAGAACATAATTTTTTTGTCATGGTCTATATGGGCTACCGTTAGAACAAAAGGCATTAAAGTTATGTGAAAATCATCCAGGTGTTGTCAATTGATTCTCAACCAATACTCAACAATGTTGGTGAAATCATGCGTGTCTTCTAACACGTGGACACAGGGGTGTCCACAGGCGTGTTGTTTTACCCTGTATAAGGTGTTGGTATTGGTACACTTGTCATCACTAGTTGTTATCACTTCTTGCAACAAAATGAAGGTTCTTCCAATTCTGTTGTTTGTTGTCTGTCTGCTGGGACTGAGTACTGGTGTTCGCCGTCAGTTAACTGAAGCTGAGGTTGCTAGAGCTGTCCAGCTCCTTGAATTTGGCAATACACAGCGTGCGGTGCCTGTACATTTTGATGTGTCCGTAAGTGTCATCAACCGGTTGTGAAGACGTTTTCAGGAAGATGGTCTGTACACCATGAGGCCAGGACAAGGTCGCAGACGTGTGACTACCCCTCCCCAGGACCGATACCTGTGGATCCTGGCACGTCGAAATCGACGATCTACTGCAAGATCCTTAGCCACAAGCTTCCACAGGGCAACTGATGTCCGTGTTTCCAATCAAACAGTCAGGAATCGTCTGCATGAAGATGGTATGAGAGCCAGACGACCAGCCACATGCCCCATTTTGTCCGTAGTACACCGCAGAGCCCGGCTGGACTTTGCTAGAAACCATCAATTTTGGCAGATGGACCAGTGGGCACCAGTACTGTTCTCAAATGAAAGCAGCCCCAGCCAGCACAAGACCACCGGCCCAGGCCTGGCCCAGAGCTGGCAAGAACTGGCACAGAGAGCTGGCCCCGGCCTGGCATGCCAGCTGTGGACCAACCTTGTTAATGCTCACATGGGCCAGGGTTGGGCCAAGGATGGCTAGCCAAGTCGCTGCCAGGTCTGGCCCAGAGCTGGCCCATAGGTGGCCCAAGGCTGGCTGCCAGGGCTGGCCCAGAGCTGGCACTTAGGTGGCCCAAGGATGGCTGCCAGGGCTGGCCCAGAGGTGGCCCCTAGGTGGCTGCCAGGGCTGGCCCAGAGGTGGCCCCTAGGTGGCTGCCAGGGCTGGCCCAGAGCTGGCACTTAGGTGGCCCAAGGATGGCTGCCAGGGCTGGCCCAGAGGTGGCCCCTAGGTGGCCCAAGGCTGGCTGCCAGGGGCTGGCCCAGAGCTGGCACTTAGGTGGCCCAAGGATGGCTGCCAGGGCTGGCACATAGGTGGCCCAAGGCTGGTTGCCGGTTGGCCCGGCACTGGCAGGCCGGTTAAAGGCAGAGGCTCGTCAATGCGCGTGCGAGGCCAAATTCGTGCCACGAAATATGCAGCTCCATAGCAAAGGCATGGGAGCTGCATATTTCGTAGCACAAATTTGGCCGCACGCGCAAGTTGACGAGCCTCTGCCTTTAATCGTTTGTCTTGTGTACACTATTTGAAGCTTGTTTTTATTTCTTCCTATCTAACCTGCAGACATGTGTTAATTAAAATTAATGTCACCAAACGGCAAGATAATTATAGACAATGCAACCAGAAAATGTATTTCTAGAAATAAACTTTAATACAACATGTCATTACATACATACATGTGTGTGTACATACATATAAATGACTATCTCGAAAGTGCACGGTTATTTCTTTCATAACCAAGTTTACTATACATGTAATATAATGGGTTCAAGCCATATTATTGACTAAAATTACTTTTTATACTTTTTGGTCAAAAGGCATCAAAGGGATAACAAATGTAAAACATACAAAATTAGACTGAATGCATTAAAAATGCTTTGTGTAAATGTGCAGACAAATCTTGTTAATATAGGTACATGTACTCAGGGCAAAATACCTCGTTATAACAAAAACAATAAAAGAACAGCAAGGACCTTAAAGATGTACATGTATTGTCAATGCATTTTGGGTTTGTCACCTTAAAAAAAAATACGTTTTTGAATTTATAATTGTAGAAACAAGTTATTCGCTTTCAAATGAGACATCGAGGAAGAAGAAAAAAACCAACAATTAGTTAATTGAACAATTACTGTCAATTTTTCACATTATTGGTGGTCCACCAATAATAACTTGGGCGCCACAACAGAGGGCACTGCATGTGTGTGTGAATGGTTATCTTGTGCACTAACTGAATGCAATTTCTGAAAGAGAAAATTGCGTCAAGAGTGGAAGTGAGAAGTGTATCGTAAGATTAGATTATTTGTTGATTCCAGGAGGTAATTTCCTTCAAATCTTTGTTCAATGTATATGGAAAATGTATGATAAAATTTGCCGAAAACCGCGAAAACAGCGCTCTTATTATCAAGACTAATACTATTCATTCCATATGCATATATTGTTGTAAAAATTAAAGGCAGAGGCTCGTCAATGCGCGCATGAGGCCAAATTCGTGCTACAGAATACGCACCTCCATAGCAAAGGCATAGAGCTGCGTATTGCGTGGCACGAATTTTGTCTCTTAACGCGCGCATTGACGAACCTTTGCTTTATTTTAAGTTTCTAAATAGTTGGTAAATGGCACAGACTATCAATCAATATAAAATCTATAAGGGATTGAATTTTCATTTGTTTTCAAATATATGTACAAATAGAAGGGCCTATGTACATGTACAGTCAAACCTCACTAAAACATCGTTAATACACAATTCTGCTTATAAAAAAAGGTTAGTCTTTTATTGTTCCCTAATAGAAAGTTGTATTATCAGGAAGTAGAACAATGAACCGGGGTTTAAATCTGCTTGGTTACAACATAGAGCAAGGAACAGAAGGAGTTACAACTAGCCAGACTTCAAATAGACATCGTGTGTTACCGCCGGTCGTAAAACTGCGAGCGCGCGACCGCAGCTAATCCGTTTAATAAACAAGCGCGCCTGCAGCGAACGATGACGTCATGCAAAATTTCCCATAATGCCCTGCGTGAAGTTGCGTCCTTGGATTCCAAAATGGCGGCGAGCGAAGCGGACAACGCATGTTTCGACTGTTTTGATTAATATGATTTTAGCGATTTCAGCGAATTTTCCGATGAGGATATTAAAAGCAACCCTGGTCTGTCTGCATCAGATGGTGAAGATATTCCCCAGTAGGAAACCATACCCGACGGAGACTGGTTTTGTCCCCGATGCATCTCGGCTAAAAAAGAAAACGGTATAAAGAAAAATTTGTTCTGGATTTTTTTTGGGAGGCGTATGGTTGTTTGGGGGAAGAATTTACAAACCAAACTGGACATCACTAATTAAACAAAATAAAACATGCCACAAAAAAGGCAAGAACAAATATGAAAACTTGCCTCAAAAAGTAAATAAAAGTCGGACCTTTTTTAATGTTGCTTTTTCTTTAAAAACATGAATGTCTGTAATTGACAATTTTAAATTTCCATTTATTTTTTAGCACCCCCAAGCGCCCAGAGACCGCGTTCACCAAAGAAGATGCCCTGCAATGTGCAACCATCCTCTTCATAGCGGCTCTTCAAGAAATGAAAAGCCATCCCATTTTCAAGTGTGGAAGTCAAGCATCTCTCGGTGCCATCAGCCTTATCACGCATCTTCTGCTGAATACTCAAAGAGGATGAATTTTTAGATTTTTGCAACTCATCAGTTTTAGCCTTGTGGGCTATTCTTACATCATGTGAAAGCAAATGTCTCAAACCAGAACGGTATGAAGAGATGTGGCGGAACTTTCATGAATACAGAATCAGTTCTCGTTCGGAATGGCTGAAACTTTTAAACGTACTGAACATCCCTATTAAGTCGGAACAGCTTTATAACCATAGAGAAATTTACATAAAACCATTTGTCCAACATAAAACATGTACATGTATTTAATACTTCATACAATTTGTAAATTGCTTAATTGTTGGTATTTGTTTTTTTTTTTATACTAATGTAATAATTACAGCTGCATATTTCGTGGCACAAATTTTATACTCTCATGTGCAATGACGAGTCTGTGCCTTTAAGTATAATACAGTTAGTAAATTATTTCGCTGAATAGACCAGTTGCGCGATATAGATTTGCATAAATCCTAGAGAACGCCATTGCGCAAAGGCAGGAATCTAGAATTTATGCAAATTTATCACGCAACTGGTCTACTGTTGGTATTTGGGTTTTTATGCTAATGAAAATTTAAAGCACATGTGGCAGAACGAAAATTTGACCTTAATTGCACATGATAGAGAAACAAATAAAGATTGGCTTGGGAAAAAAAGTCGCTTTTATTTTAATTATTTTCTGTGGACGTTTCGGTAGTGGACTGTCGTCAATGACCAATGGACTGGACTCGTCGTTGTCTTTACGGACATTGGCACGCTTAGAGGCTCTGATAGCCACTCTGGAAACATAAAACGCCATCATGTTGTTGTGTCTAAACTGCTCGGCTGAGGGGTTGTCGGTTGCTTAGTAGGGGTTGCTTAGTAGGTACTCCACATCTGGGTTCTGCAGAAAACCAAAAAAACAAATGTCCCATTTGTTAAGTTCTACAAAAAATGTTGCATACGTGGGGTCTCGGGTAGTGGCCGAGTATGATATTCATTCCAAGAAAGACTTCTTGTAAAAGCTAGGGCGGGGAGAAATTTTTTTTTAAATGAAAGAAATAGAACATGAAACGGCCCCCGGGCATTTTGTCCTATACAACATGCAGAAAAATAGTACTGACTACACGACTGTTTCATGTCGAAATTTATTATTCCATTTTATTGTCATTTTGGTACAGGAAAACAGTCTAAAGCGTCAAAACAATCATAATTTTGCACTGATAATGTTAAAAATTCAATATCAGCAATAAAAACGGGAAAACATATATTTTAGGAAGGATTTGGTCGAGGCAAGTTTCAAAAATTGACGAAAATTTTGGCATTTTCGGCGGTTTTTTTCAGCATGTGTCTCGCTGTGTCTCGATTGGAAAACACCATTTTTGGAAAGTACAAAGTCTAACGAATACATTCCACGCATTTTTAGGCCTAGGAAACACACGAACGGGTGACTTTTCCATAGATTTATGAATATCATATTCATGGACTTTCCGTTGACATTATGAGAAACAAACCAACGTAACTTTTCAACCGATCGGCCGATTCTGACGGTTCAAAGTTGTGAACGAAGTCGATTTTCTTTTCTACAAGATGGCGCAAGGACCGTACTCTTCCGGTGCATGTATGGGGTTAAATGCGCATGCGTTGTCGTTGTTTGTTCTGGCGTCTTCTCTCCAGTTATGAATGGAAAACGACGGATACCAGTGACGCGCAGCGAAACTCGGTAACACACGTAGGGTATAAAGCCAGGCTGCGGTCAGCGATGTTTGAGCGCGCAGTGGGCGATCGATAAATGGTCCGTACACTTTGCACAGGGCGAGGGAGGTGATAATTGCTCTCAATAAATCTGATTAGCGGAGGGGCTGAGTTGTAACTCCTTCTGTTCCTTCAAGGAACAGAAGGAGTTACAACTAGCCAGACTTCAAATAGACATCGTGTGTTACCGCCGGTCGTAAAACTGCGAGCGCGCGACCGCAGCTAATCCGTTTAATAAACAAGCGCGCCTGCAGCGAACGATGACGTCATGCAAAATTTCCCATAATGCCCTGCGTGAAGTTGCGTCCTTGGATTCCAAAATGGCGGCGAGCGAAGCGGACAACGCATGTTTCGACTGTTTTGATTAATATGATTTTAGCGATTTCAGCGAATTTTCCGATGAGGATATTAAAAGCAACCCTGGTCTGTCTGCATCAGATGGTGAAGATATTCCCCAGTAGGAGACCATACCCGACGGAGACTGGTTTTGACGGATTTTGTTTTCTTAAAAATACATTAATCATATAATTAATAAAGGAAAAAATATAATTAGTTATTTACATGAATTAGATTTGAAATGTTGATTCTAGTTTGGCTGTGCACTGGCAAACTACCCTGGCAAATTACTCATGTATATGTACACATACACTATAAAATGTAGGTCCTATATATTTGTACATGTACATGTAGTTTACATGTTTAATTTAAATTATTTTGATTTTCTTATTTTTTTGTAGATTTATTAGACTTAGATTAGGCCTGAAATTCATAATTGAGTAGAACAAAAATTAAAAATAGCACCCAAAATAATACCGAAGATGCCAGGGCCGGGCCAGCACTGGCCCAGTGCTGGCAGTTTTAAGACATGATGCCAACTGTGGGCCAGGTCTGGGCCAGAGCTGGCAAGGCTGGGAAGTTTTAAGACATGATGCAAACTGTGGGCCAGGTCTGGGGCCAGAGCTGGCAATTGCTGGGAAGTTTTAAGACATGATGCCAACTGTGGGCCAGGTCTGGGGCCAGAGCTGGCAAGGCTGGGAAGTTTTAAGACATGGTGCCAACTGTGGGCCAGGTCTGGGCCAAAGCTGACAAGGCTGGGAAGTTTTAAGACATGGTGCCAACTGTGGGCCAGGTCTGGGCCAGAGCTGGCAAGGCTGGGAAGTTTTAAGACATGGTGCCAACTGTGGGCCAGGTCTGGGCCAGAGCTGGCAAGGCTGAGAAGTTTTAAGACATGATGCCAACTGTGGGCCAGGTCTGGGGCCAGAGCTGGCAAGGCTGGGAAGTTTTAAGACATGGTGCCAACTGTGGGCCAGGTCTGGGCCAAAGCTGACAAGGCTGGGAAGTTTTAAGACATGGTGCCAACTGTGGGCCAGGTCTGGGCCAGAGCTGGCAAGGCTGGGCCAACCCTTGCCAGTTCTCGCCACCTCTGGGCCAGGCCTGGGCCGGTGGTCTTGTGCTGGCTGGTTCACTGTTTCAACCAATGACAGACGTGTAAGGGTTTGGAGACGGTCGGGGGAACGATATTTCAACTGCAACATTGTCGAATTTGACCACTTTGGAGGTGGATCAGTTATGGTGTGGGCGGGTATCTCCCTGGAGGGGCGTACGGACCTCGTCGTGGTAGCTGGTGGTGCACTAACAGGTTTGAGGTATCGAGATGAGATACTGGAACCTGTTGCGAGGCCATATGCTGCTGCCGTAGGTGAACATTTCATCCTGGTGCAAGATAACGCTCGTGCACACACTGCACGAGTGTCCATGAACTTTCTTGAGAATGAGGGAATCGGCACGATGCCCTGGCCGGCAAGATCTCCTGACCTAAACCCTATAGAGCATGCATGGGACATGCTTGGCAGACGTGTTGCAGGTCGAGAACATGCTCCAGACTCTGTATACAGACACTCAGATAGGCCTTGGTTGAAGAGTGGGAGAACATTCCTCAAGACTCCATAAGACAGTTAATTTTAAGCATGCCTCGACGCTTTCAGGAGTGCATACAAGCACGTGGAGGTCATACCAGTTACTAGACAATGATTAATTAACGTTTACTTTGCCAAAACGTGGACAATGTACGGATAGTCATGATAACCTGCCAGATGATTTTGTCCATATTTTTGTTCATTCATGTTTTAGTCATGTTAACAGGCTACCACATCAATAAATTTTGCCATACATTGTTGAGTATTGTTTGAGAATCAATTGACAACACCTGGATGATTTTTACATAACTTTAATGCCTTTTGTTCTAACGGTAGCCCATATAGACCATGACAAAAACATTATGTTCTCTTGTTCCTTTAATTCTTTTGAGTAGTGTACTATAGACTGGACTAAAATTGAAGCCACTGTCCGCCAATGTACACCATCAGGCGCCTGATGGTGTACATTGCCGGACGGTGGCTTCAATTTTAGACGTCGTTGCTCCATCCAGTGAATATACATATCGATGATCTCAGCGCCTTAAGGGCGGTGGGTACGAGCGAACGGCAAATGTATGTCTATAATCATGTATCGTAGGCATACTCCTAGAATTACGCCTATTTCAAAAAATATAATGGCTAGGAGTTGCCTCCGATTCTAGTAGAATACATAATAGTTTACTCCGGCGCTTGTCAAATTCGATGTTTGAGTTTGCACATGATAGATCCTTGCGTCATTAAAGATGAACCTGCCAGTGGATGAGATCAGGAGTCTCCACGGACTGCTGCGAATTGTTCGCAGATAGAGTAGGGGGAGGGGGCAGGTTGAGACGATCAGCCTACAGAGCTATGTATATAGGCCTAGGGGATCGGGAGAAGGGAATAAATGTCAGTACACACGGGATGTAGCCTACGGACAAGGTTTATTGAAACCAATTTGCATAAAATGTGCGTAAAAGGGGAGGGCAGGACTGAGAGAAGGATCATAGGTGGCGAATGGTGAGGTCAACAAACAACGGTCCAAAGAAAATGATGGAGAGAGTGATAAAGTAGGCATGCAGGCATCTTAAAGGCGAGGGTGGAGTCACTCTGCTTTCGAAGGTAGTTGGCCTACTCATGTAGGCCTACTGTGGCGAAAAATTAAGTTACAAGATTAAGACGGTATCATCGACAGAGACAAGCCATACATGTACATGTATTGTATGTATTTTGAGGTGCCGTACAAAAATCCAGGGCCCTGACAAAAATACAGGAGGCGAAGCTGGAGTTGGCAGAGTTATACAATGAAAAAGCTTCAAATTTAAATTTGGGGGATAAGTTGCAGTTTTCACCATATCCGTGCATGACCCAGATATTTTGAAAAGAACACCATCCCCCAAAACACATGCCATGTGATTTTTGGTGGAAGTGACATGAGGCTTATTACTCCAAACCCAACACAAGAACTGTGGTCAGATGATAGGAACTGGGTTTTGGTGTATGCTTCAGATACAAACCAGAGACTGGGTGGTGTTGGCCTTGTTATGCCCAAATTCATATACAAGTGCCTGAAGAGTATAAATGTTGTTACTGACAGAATCTTACATGCTACCTTCCATGGAAATCCACAACTAAGTATCACCGTTGTGTATGCTCCGACAGAATGCTCCCCAGTTTCAGTAAAGGAGGGCTTTTATTCATCACTCGAAGACCACCTGGACAAGATGAAGAGGCACGATGTCCATGTCATCCTTGGTGACTTCAATGCCATAGTTGGTTTGGATAGCTACATCTCCCACCCCACAATTGTAGGTCGCCATTGCTATCATGATATAACAAATGACAATGGTGAACGACTTGTCAACCTGTTTCAGGAGTACAACTTCAGACCAGCACAGTCAAGATTTCCTCAGCCAAAAAGTCGTCTGTGGACGTGGACGCATCCAGCAGGTTCAAACTATCAACTGGACCACATACTGATAAACAGCAAGTGGATCAACTCCCTCCGGAATTGTCGTGCTTACAACTCTGTTGAGTTAGACTCTGACCATCGTATAGTCAGCATCCTCCTTGTTACCAGTTAAAAGACCAAGGTTCAACTGGAAGAAGCTCCAAGACCAAGTCACAAGAGAGGCATTCTAGCTGGAGTTGTCCAACCGATTTGAATGTCTGAGCATAGAGGAACAACCAAACATCTCAGAAAGATACCAGCGCTTTGAGCAATCAGTTAACGAGGTTGCAGAAGCTGTTGTCGGCAAACATTTACCATGTGGACTGCCAAGCTGGGTATCTGACAGCACCATCAGACTCAAAGTCGAACGCGATGAAGCTAAGAAAAACTATGCTACATCAAAGTCACGCCGCTCCAGAGAGATATGGAGAAATATAAATGCCAGTCTGGATGAGTCATATAAACTCGATGAAGCAGCTGCTCTTAACAGACAGATGGAAGATCTCAAACTTGCAGATGAGACTGGTAACTACACTACCACATGGAAAATTATACATACACTGTCTGGAAAGAAAAATAGGCAAAGTGTGAAAAAGAGGGATGGATCAGCACCATCAAGCGACCAAGAACTACTTGAGGAGTGGAAGAGCTATTTTAGCTCACTTCTGAACAACGACAGTGGCTCAGCTCAAAGAGATCTACAGGGAGGAGGTGATCTTATGATTGATGTTATTCACTCCTTTTGTGCTGAAGTTTACACCACTCTATCACCACCACGCCAGTGGATTACCAATCTCATAATCCCACTTCCAAAGAAAGGGGACCTATCTCTGATGACGAATTATAGGGGAATATCTCTTATGTCAGTTGCCGCCAAAGTATATAACAAAATTCTTCTGAACAGGATACGTCCGCATGTTGACCCCCTGCTTAGAAGCAACCAGGCTGGCTTCAGACCAGGACGCAGCTGCTCCCAACAGATCCATGTTTTGAGAAGAATCATGGAAGGCTTTAAGGACTACCAACTTCCTCTGACGGTCACCTTTGTTGACTTCAAGAAGGCCTTTGATTCGATCAGCAGATCTGCTATGTTCGCCACTCTCCGTCATTATGGGATCCCCCAGGTTATTGTTGATGCCATCCAGGTGCTATACAATAACTCTAGCAGTGCTGTGATGTCAGGTGGAGGAATTTCTGACTCCTTTAGTGTATCGACAGGGGTTCTACAGGGTGATGTGTTAGCTCCCTTTTTGTTTATCATCCTAGTTGACTTTCTGCTGGAAAAGGCTTGTGGAAGTGATACGGGAGCCGTTACTCATCCTCGACAATCTAGAAGATACCCTGCCAAAACATTAAGTGACCTTGACTTCGCAGATGATATAGCACTTTTGGAGACATCAATACCAAGAGCTCAGTCACAGCTCAACAGGCTCGCGGAAGCAGCTGCAGATTTTGGTCTCGTTCCCAGCTAACCAAATAACGTCCCCCGAACGTTCCCCGAACGTTAGCTGAACGTTCACGGAACGTTAGGAATGAACGTCCGGGGAACGTAATTGTGTGGAGTTTTCTGGACGTCCTCGGCACGTTCAAAGCTAACGTCCTCCGAACGTTCCGCGAACGTACGGGGGACGTTCTCTGGACGTCCTCTGAACGTTAGAAACGAACGTTACAAAAAGACGTTCAGAGGACGTATCAATTGAACTTACAACTGCTTTACTGTGACGCAATTGTGATGTAATCATGACGTAATCGGACTATTTTCAATGTGTTATTTACATATTAACTAATCTCTTACCTGCAGTCCAGTGCTCTTAGTCCATGGGCCAGAGGGGCCCACCGTGCACAACCCCCCCCCCCCCCCCCCCCCTAGAATTGACGAAACAACATTTTTCTAGTAGGTTTGCATCTGTACTTCATTTTAACACTTGTTAACATTCGATTAGCTGGGACTCACTACTCGAATTTGGATGTTACATGAACCCTCAAGCCCAAGACTTTTGACGGCCAACTTAGGGTTAGGGGAAATTCAAATACTCTTTGTTCCGTCAAAAATTGTCGTAGAGATACAAGTTACCCCTCAAAATGTAGGTCTTGGTGAGCTCTGCAAAATTTGGTAATCCTCGCCATTAAACAAAAATTTACACGTACGTGCACCCTCCTAGAAATGACGAAACAACATTTTCTAGTAGGTTTGCATCTGTACTTCATTTTAAGACATGTTAACACGAGATTAACCGAGACTTACTAGTTGATTTTGGATGTTACATGAACCCTAAAGCCCAAGACTTGACGGCCATTTTAGGGTTAGGGGAAATTCAAATATCCATTGTTCTGTCAAAAATTGTCGTAGAGATACAAGTTACCCCTCAAAATGTAGGTATTGGTGAGTTCTACACAGTGGTACATGATTTATGTCTTTTAAATTAGTAAGTAGGTCAACAGAGGTCAAAATGTCAATTTTAAAGGGAGTTTCGCTAAATTTGGTAATCCTCGCCATCCAACAAAACTGTACGTGTAAATTAATAAAGTTTTACTACCGTATTTATACATGATATTATTCTGTCTCAACGTATTTTATTCGCCATATAAATACAGGTTAATTTGATTATAGTGGTAGAAAGGCTTTCTGCCACAACGTGGGAATTAAATAGGTGGGTCAATATAGCACCAAAAATACCCCAACATAAAAAAAAACTTACAGGCATGGATGGGGTGGAGACAATGACTTCTCTAATATAACTGCTGATGTCAGATGTAGCTAATTCTATTGTTCAGTAATGTGTATAACATGATACTGTGGCAAAACTGGCTGCACCACCCACCATATGAGCTGCTAAGGCAGGGTGGGCCACTCTACCAGAATTGCCTCCCCGACAACCTGCACTTCTAGGGCTGTATTTGAGACATGGGATTCAAAAGGTCTGGTTAGGCCCATGCAGGTTTAATCAGGATAAAAACCTAACAAACTTCAGCATGAAGCCATCCCAGCCCAGCTCTAAGCCATCCTAGCCCAGCCCGAAGCCATCCCAGCCAAGCTCAATGCCATCCCAGCTATGCCCAAACCCGAAAACCCCAGCCTAAAGACATCCCAGCCCAGCCCGAAGCCATGCCAGGCAAGCCTGAAGCCATCGAAGCCTAGCCTGAAGCCATCAAAGCCATCCCGTTTCAGCCAGAAACCATCCCGGTTTAGCCCGAAGTCATACTAGCCGAGCCCAAAACCATCCCGGCCCAGCCTTAAGCCATCCCGTCCCAGCCCGAAGCCATCCCGTCCCAGCCCGAAGCCATCCCGTCCCAGCCCGAAGCCATCCCGTCCCAGCCCGAAGCCATCCCGTCCCAGCCCGAAGCCATCCCGTCCCAGCCCGAAGCCATCCTGACCCAGCCCGAAGCCATCCCAGCCCAGTCTGAAGCCATCCCGGCCCAAGGGAAGCCATTCTAGCCCAGCCTGAAGCCATCTCAGCCAAGCCCAATGCCCTCCCAGCCAAGCCCAATGCCCTCCCAGCTTAGCTCAAACCCCCAAACCCCAGCCCGAAGCCATCCCGGCCCAACTTAAGCAATTCTAGCCCAGCCCGAGGATCTCCCAGCCCAGCCCTTGGCCCTCCCAGCCCAGCCCGAGGCCATCCCAGCCTAGCCCGTGGCCATCCCAGCCCAGCCCGTGGCCCTCCCAGCGCAGCCCGAGGCCATCCCAGCCCAGCCCGAGGCCATCCCAGCCCAGTCTGAAGACATCCCGGCCCAACCTGAAGCCATCCTGGCCCAGCTCGAAGCCATCCCATCCAAGCCCAATGTCCTCCCAGCTACGCCCAAACCCCAAAACCCCAGCCCGAAGCCATCCCAGCCTAGCTCTAAACCATCCCAACCCAGCCAGAAGCCATCCCTGTCTAGCCCGAAGCCATCCCAGCCAAGCCCAATGCCCTCCCAGCTACGCCCAAACCCCAAAACCCCAGCCCGACGCCATCCCAGCCCAGCTATAAGCCATCCCAACCCAGCCCGAAGCCATCCCTGTCTAGCCCGAAACCATGCCAGCCCAGCCCGAAGATCCCGGCCCAGTCTGAAGCCATCCCGGCCCAATCTGAAGCCATTCCAGCCAAGCCCGAAGCCATCTCAGCCAAGCCTAATGCCCTCCCAGCTCAGCCCAAACCCCAAAACCCCAGCCCTATGCCATCCCAGCCCAGCCCGAAGCCAACCCGGCCCAGCCCAAATCAATACCAGAGGGCTTTGGGCTGGGCCGGGGGTAGCTTTGGGCTGGGTCGGGGTGGCTTCGTGTTGGGCTGTGGTGGCTTCAGGCTGGGCTTTGGGGCTTCAGGCTGGGCTTTTGGACTTCATGTTTTTGCTGGGAGGGCATTGGGCTGGGGCTTGATGACTTCAGGCTGGGCCGGAATGGCATCAGGCTGGGCCGGGATGGCTTTGGGCTGGGGTTTTGGGGTTTGGGCATAGCTGGGAGGGCATTGAGCTTGGCTTGGATGGCTTTGGGCTGAACCGGGATGGCCAAGTTTGTTAGGTTTTTTATCCTGATTAAACCTGCATGTGCCTGACCAGACTTTTTGAATCCCATGTCTTAAAAACAGCCCTAGAAGTGCAGGTTGTCAGGGAGGCAATTTTGGCAGAGTGCCCCCCCCCCCCCCCCCCCCCCCCCCCCCCTGCCTTAGCGGCTCATATGGTGGCTGGTGCAGGCAGTCTTGCCACAGTATCATGTTATATACATTAATGAATAATAAAATTAGCTATATTTGACATCAGTAGTTATATTAGAGAAGTCATTGTCTCCACCCCTTCGACAATGATTTTTTTTTATGTTGGGGTATTTTTGGTGTTATATTGACCCACCTATTTCCCACGTTGTGGCAGAAAGCCTTTCTACCACTATAATCAAATTAACCTGTATATATATGGCGAATAAAATACGTTGAGACAGAATAATATCATGTATAAATAAGGTAGTAAAACTTTATTAATTTACACGTTTGTTGAATGGCGAGGATTACCAAATTTAGCGAAACTCCCTTTAAAATCGACCTTTTGACCTCTGTTGACCTACTTACTAAATTAAAAGACATAAATCATGTACCACTGTGTAGAACTCACCAATACCTACATTTTGAGGGGTAACTTGTATCTCTACGACAATTATTGACAGAACAATGGATATTTGAATTTCCCCTAACCCTAAAATGGCCGTGAAGTCTTGGGCTTTAGGGTTCATGTAACATCCAAAATCAACTAGTAAGTCTCGGTTAATCTCGTGTTAACATGTCTTAAAATGAAGTACAGATGCAAACCTACTAGAAAAATGTTGTTTCGTCATTTCTAGGAGGGTGCACGTACGTGTAAATGTTTGTGTAATGGCGAGGATTACCAAATTTTGCGCAACTCCCTTTAAAATTTACCTTTTGACCTCTGTTGACCTGCGTACTAAATTAAAAGACATGAGTCATATACCACTGTGTAGAGCTCACCAAGACCTACATTTTGAGGGGTAACTTGTATCTCTACGGAACAAAGAGTATTTGAATTTCCCCTAACCCTAAGTTGGCCGTCAAAAGTCTCGGGCTTGGGGGTTCATGTAACATCCAAATTCGAGTAGTGAGTCCCAGCTAATCGAATGTTAACAAGTGTTAAAATGAAGTACAGATGCAAACCTACTAGAAAAATGTTGTTTCGTCAATTCTAGGGGGTGGGGGGTGGGGGGGGGGGGGGGGGGGTGCACGGTGGGCCCCTCTGGCCCATGGACTATCTTGATACCAGTCACTTCCTCTTACTACGTATAGTAAGTACGCTTTGTATATATACTTCTTGAATTTCCTTCGTATGTAGTCACAGTTGGCGGTAATGGCGGACATTGGAAACCACATTTTTAAATATTATTTCTTGCAAATCTTACCTTTTTAGACTATAGATGTGTTTTATATACAAAAGTACATACACTTGAAATCATGCAGAGCGTGGTTACAACGTAAAGCTTAAAACAACGCATTTTTTCGTGAAATTTACGGAAAAATTATCTCCACGCAATCTGCTTTGTTAATAACGTTCTCGGAACGTTCTTAGAACGTTACACTGCAACGTTAGATTCTAACGTCCGCATAACGTCCCCTCGACGTTCAAAACAAACTAACCAAAAACGAACTTTTTCAGAACGTTATTAAAAAACGTTCTTAGAACGTTATAGTGTAACGTTAGATTCAAATGTCCGCGGAACGTCCCCTCGACGTTCAAAACGAACGTGACTAAAAACGAACTTTCTCCGAACGTTATTAAAAAACGTTCTTAGAACGTTATATCGCAACGTTAGATCCAAACGTCCACAGAACGTCCCCTCGACGTTTAAAACGAACGTGACCAGAAACGAACATTCTCCGAACGTTATTAAAAAACGTTCTTAGAACGTTATATCGCAACGTTAGATTCAAACGTCCACAGAACGTCCCCTCGACGTTCAAAACGAATGTGTCTAAAAACAAACGTTCTCCGAACGTTGTTAAATAACGTTTTTAGAACGTTATAGTCTAACGTTAGATTCAAACGTCGGCAGAACGTCCCCTCGACGTTCAAGACGAACGTAACTTCCACGAACGTTCGGGGAACGTCCCCTCGACGTTCAAAACGAACGTGACCAAAAACGAACATTCAGCGAACGTTCGCAGAACGTTATGTGTTAGCTGGGTTATCAGTACTACAAAAACAGAATATATGACGATCAACTGTAATGCACAGCCAGCTCTCCAAGTATATGGCAATCCTATAAACCATGTTACCAACTTCAGGTACCTAGGATCAATGATGGCATCCAGTGCTAGTGATCTAAAGAGACGGAAAGCCTTGGCTTGGATAGCATTCTGGAAGTTGGAGCACCTCTGGAGAAGTCAAACCATTCCCATCTCAACAAAGGTGAAGCTATTTGATACCACCTGCGTGTCGGTCTTCCTATATGGATGTGAGACTTGGATAATCACCAAGGACATGGAAGACAAAATAAACGCCTTCGCTACGTCTTGCTTCAGGATTATGCTAAACATCAAAAGGGTTGATAGAGTGTCTAATATAACTGTGTATCACCTTACCAACACAGCTCCACTCATCCTTCGGGTTAGAGCACGTTAGCTTAAATTCCTGGGTCACATTCTGCGCCTGCCTAACACAGAACCTGTGAAAACATATGCCATGTATGTTCCAGCACATGGTAGGAGAAAGCGTGGAAGACCGCGGACATTATTCCCGAAGTACATTCAGCAACTTCTGGGAGACCCGGATGGATATTTACAAACTGAGCAGATAACATCAATGGCTCAGGACCGTCACAACTGGAGGAAGCTTGTAGTCGCCTGCACTGCAGCCGAAAGATGATGATGACATAAGGACGGAAAAGATTAGAAAAATAAGCCTGTATATTTTTGTATGAATAAGCTCGTATAAGTGATTTTTTTTTTAGAGATTGTGACCCAGGGACACACTTTTATTATAACAGCCCAGGAATAGTTCGGAGACAACCGAGAAAGGCGAGGTTTGGACATGTGCAGAGAGGGATAATTGGGTATTATTGAGAGAAAAATGCTGACGGTGCTGCTAGGTAGAAGAGGGAGGAGGGTTATGGATGTAGTGAGGGGGACAAGTGGGTGATTGGTGTGTGGCAGAGGAAGATGCAGAGGAGAGATGTGGGGTGTATCGGGAGAAGAATGCTTGGGATGGAGCTGGCCGGCAGGAGGAGAGAGGGAAGGGCGAGGAGAAAGAAAATGGATGGTGAATAAGGGAGGACATTATGCAGCCGGCGTTAGCTCTGTTCAAAACGTGTTCTGCAAAAGTTTGCAAAGGTAAAAAGTAAGGCATTCTGTGTAGTGACTGTAGAGGACATGGCACTTTTGAGCCACCGTAGTTATTTTTTGTTGGCTTATTGAGGGCGCTATTTTGTTAGACCATAATTTCCACAAAATTCATGCATTATGTAAATCTCATAGGCCATTTCGACATTTTCGCGGCCATTTTGAAGGAGGTGCAAAGAGCGCCCTCAAGCGCCGCATGTGCGTGCACAAAACATATCGAAGGCGGCTTCGCGCACTGGATACAACTTCGCAATTAATTCTTTTCACTAATTAAATCGATGGCTTTGACTATAAAACTGGTTGATTATGATTCTATATGAATTGTTCTTATGCTTCAGTTGAAAAATCAAAATTAAAAGTGTCTTCTTGTCTGAATAAATCGCATTTTAAGACCCCTTCTTATTTCCCAATTTCTCTAAGATTAAGGCGGCTTGATTCCCGCACTGGATACAACTTCGCAATTAATTTGTTTGACTAATTAAATCGATTGCTATGACGATAAAGCTGATTGATGATGATTCTACATGAATATTTCTTATATTACAGCTGAAAAATCGAAACTAAAAGTGCCTTCTTGTCTAAATAAATTCGATTTTCAGACCCCTTCTTATTTCCTAATTTCTCTAAACTAAGGCGGCTTAATTCGCGCACTAGATACAACTTCGCAATTAATTGTTGTGACTAATTAAATCGATGGCTATGACAAAAACCTAATTGATGTTGATTCTGTACGAATATTTCTTATATACAGTCTGAATAAATCGATTTTAAGACCCCTTCTTATTTCATAATTTCTCTAAGCTAAGGCGGCTTAATTGGCTCACTGGATAAAATTTCGCAATTAATTTGTTTGACTTATTAAATCGATGCCTATGACAATAAAGCTGATTGATGAATATTTCTTATATTACAGTGGAAAAATCAAAACAAAAAGTTCCAATGTCTGAATAAATCGATTTTTAAGGCTTCTTTTCTCATTTCACTTTTCTTCCAATAAAGTTTCTTGGAATGGATCCAGGTGACATCGCTTAAATCGTCGTCAGATTTCAGTCCTTGGCACTTGGAACCATACGTCACATTGGATGCTCTCCAGTCTATTTCGTCCTCTTTTATCTCAGTGGCGTCTAGCCACTGTTTATCACAAGTGCCGCAAAAGTATAGGTTTTTATTGATATACAGGGCGCAGGTTTTGAAGAACACTGTTGCGCTCATTGCAACTTTTTTATAATGTTGTTTGTCAAAGGTATTTTTTTACGAACGTGTCCTGTTAAGTCCAGATAACAAAATAAAGCGGGCCTCCCACTGTGCGATTTTTGCCACGAATTAGGTACAATTAGCTACGATTTGGTACGATTGTGTGTAGAGTGTATACATAATCGACCTAAATCGTACCTAATTCGTAGCAAAAATCGCACAGTGGGAGGCCCGCTTAAGACTTGTTTAGCCTCTGCTAGAGCCATCTGGATGTTGATCTGTGTGAAATAATTTTGGCTTTGCCTCAATCTCACCTCTCCGTCGATCTCGTGGAGAAAGTCGCATTTCTTTACTCCTTCTTTCACCGTGCTGTTCTTGATAATAAAAGGACACTTAATTTCAATAGTCGAAACACCATGACAATTTTGAAATCTTTATCATTTGTTCCAATAATCATGATCGGTTTAACAGAAACAATACAAATTTCCCAGGAAAAGATCATATTTTATCATGGTATTAATTAAATAGCCTAAAGTGTAATAAGTTACCAGAAATGTTGACAATTGTATTTTGTTAAAATAATTATTGAAAGGGTTATGTTTATCCTTTCTTGCTGCGAACTAATATCAAGCCTGTTCACACTTTTTTTTATATAACATACTTCTGTGATAAGTGGTCAGAGACACTTCATTTTCCGAAGATATTTACTTGAAAAAAACAGTAGCAGGGAGAAACTGGGAGATAAAAAGGGGGGCCTTAAAGATCGATTTATTCTGACGAGTAGGCACTTTTTGTTAAGATTTTTCAACTGTAATATAAGAAATATTCATGCAGAATCATCATCAATCAGCTTTGTTGTCATAGCCATCGATTTAATTAGTCACAAAAATTAATTGCGAAGTTGTATCTAGTGCGCGAATTAAGCCGCCTTATAGCTTAAAGAAATTAGGAAATAAGAAGGGGTCTTAAAATCGATTTATTCAGACAAGTAGGCACTTTTTGTTACTATTTTTTAGCTGTAGTATAAGAAATATTCATGTAGAATCATCATCAATCAGCTTTATCGTCATAGCAATCGATTTAATTAGTCAAACAAATTAATTGCGAAGTTGTATCCATTGCGGGAATCAAGCCGCCTTAATCTTAGAGAAATTGGGAAATAAGAAGGGGTCTTAAAATGCGATTTATTCAGACAAGAAGACACTTTTAATTTTGATTTTTCAACTGAAGCATAAGAACAATTCATATAGAATCACAATCAACCAGCTTTATAGTCAAAGCCATCGATTTAATTAGTCAAAAGAATTAATTGCGAAGTTGTATCCAGTGCGCGAAGCCGCCTCAGATATGTTTTGTGCACGCACATGCGGCGCTTGAGGGCGCTCTTTGCACCTCCTTCAAAATGGCCGCGAAAATGTCGAAATGGCCTATTTTGTTAGTAGGCCTACATGTAGTTCAATCAAGTGATTGTGCATCAAACTGGTAGGTTCATAGTCTTGCGTTTTATTTAGTACATGAACATGTAACCTTTGGATATATAATTACTGATAGAATCATAGCGTGAATTATGTTTGTATTTTGCAGCAAAACCTTAATTAAAGGAATCTTGAAACCATCTTTACGAGTAAACCTGCAATATAGTGAACCATCCCCCTTCAATTCTTCATAAAACTAAAGTGAATCACCGGACTTCATGTGAACCCTATGAGTATATAGCTACACCTATGAATGAATCTGCACCCACTGAAGTTCCTGGACAGCTCAGATTTAATTACCTTCAGACAATCCATCGCATGTGAATCAGTCCACTGCAGTGTAAATCATCCAGTTAATCCACACCTCATAATAACGACACGTGGACAGTTGTTTTTGTTAACCAAATTTATTGATTGACCTGTAATTTTTAATGATTGTTAGAGTTAATAAACGTTGACTTTAATCAAGAAATCAAGGAAGCGTATTTGTACCTGGGACCATTTATTGACATTCCTTTGCCTGTAGCTGTGGTTGGCTACATTAGTTTTGTACGGTCACGTGGAATAGAATTTGTAACACCGAACCCTCGCATGTCAACAACCATGGATACCAGTGAGCACCAAGAAATTGTCAAGATGAAATACCCCAGAACATTAACACCAACGGGGAGTCGGGTTGGCGTACCGGTTCTTTCCTAGGCTTCCACCTCTGTGGCCCTGGTTCGAATCCCCTCCGGGTCAGTATGTGGATTGGGTTCTCAGCCCTATGCCTGATTCCGTGGGTTTTCCAGGCCGTTAGTGGGTTTTTTTTTTCAGGCACGTTTAGGGGTTTTCCTCCCACCTTTAAAACTGACAATTTCTTCCTGTTCTTTCGCACTTCGTGGCCAATCTGAAGAACATCCTATAGTGGCTACAGAGCAATGACTTGAGTCGGCTAATCTCGGCAACCAGATCCCTTCAGGTGATCATATACGAAAGCAGCAAGACAAAGTTGATCAAGACATGATTCATGAATCAGTAAGGGAGTGTAGCACGTTTAAATACCCGATAACATGTTGGATCATTTAACACGCTCCCGCGGCACTGCAAGTGCGCGACTGAGGCCTGCGTCAAACGTCGTGCTTCTGCCGTGTCGAATACAATTCATTTAGGTGCGGCAAAAGCGTGACGGTGTTTGCACTTAATTGCAAAATGACAGTCGTATTTAATTGTGTATGTATGCACAATTGTATGCCCGGCCAATTCTATGAACAAGATCATGCAATTTAAACATCCAACTCATTTGATTTCATTTGAAAACGTAATCAAACCCCTTACATTCAACAAGAGTCATTCGATTTCATTAGTTTAGCATTTACTCAACCAATAAAATATAAGTAGGACTATATATAAATATCATTAACGAACGTTTTCGACAGGTTTTCATTCAAAATTCGTTTTTGTGGTATAGGTCTGTGCGTTTTCGGAATCGTAAAGCTCTGCAATATTCTAAGGATCAGTACACATGTACATCTCTCCTCCAAGTCGATATTGAACATAAATATGCATAGAAAATTTAGTTTCGTTCGGTACATAGATCAAATGCTTTACATTCTTCCCTTGCATATTCCTTTCCCTCCAGAAATTTACATATCAATTGACTACTTTTGCATTTCAGAAGGCATTCTGGCGTGTTTCGCCACTTCAGGCTTATGCTAGACTTGAGGTCAAGTCTTTAGACAGTCGTATTTGGTCCGTCTGACGCCTATAATCCCCACACGCAACAGTCGTTGTTATGAATAGTACCTGTCTAGAGACTTGAGAAACCTGTATTCGCGCCAATATTAATGCTTCATGGCGCGTAATATATAATCACGCTGTTGCCATAGAACCAGCCAATAACATTTCGGCCATCGTGCCGTGGTAACGTCCACTTCTACCACAGGGGATGTAATGTTATCTGATTCGGTTAATGCGTGTTTTAAAACTTCAATATTGTTATTTAGAGAAACTGTGTTAAGCGTTTAGTGAAATGTAGTATGTTAAATTACAGTCAAGAGCATTTATGATGTACAAATAAATGTACAACAATATTCATTAAAAAGATCTCTCCTATAATGATTATGGGAGATCTTGTATCAGCTTCTTTTGATGAATGTGTTCTAACAGTATCATATTCAAGTATTAACTCGGTATCAGTCCCTTTAGATGTGATTGCGCCAATTTATGTCAAGGGCTAAATACATTGTACATCGATAAATTAAACTGCACAGGCAGCCCTTTATCACGTCGCAGAAAACAAATGAAGCTGAGCAGAATGTATTAAAACTATTTTTACGTTCTGTTGCTTTATCGTTTTCCAACTTTCGTGGCACTGCAGTCCAGTTAACGCACCACGGACTAAGATGCGCTTTATGTAAAATTGAAAGGGATCGAGCGCACTGCCAACTTTCCAAACTGGAGCTAGCGGGTCAGTAATTTTGCCTGGTGTTTTTTTTTTTTTTTTTTAATACTACAAATTGGATTTTGGTTTTTGTTTGTAACATTCTTCTTCGACTAGTTGATTTTCAAAACGTGTTGCTGGTGGCTAAAATGGCCAGCATTAATACCCACAAGTGGCGTGCGTGCTTAGTTTGTAACACGACTTTACTAGCTATCCTGCAAGAAATATTACAGTCTTGATAAATCAGATCTTCGCTCCAGATTAGAAAAAGTCCTGCAAACAAATCTTTCCTCACCATCGAAGATCTGCGTCCTTGTCATACAAAACTGGCAAATGTTGAGAAGGTGACATATTTGACCGAAAGCTTGAAAAGCACATTAAAACTGCCCCATTTGCTTAAGTTATAGCGACTTGGAAAAAAATTCAAAATTTCTATTTTGAGTTAAAACCATTTTCACACAACAGACAAGTTGATATCAAAAACAGTGTCACGACTGCGTGGCTGACGATGTCACAGATTTCCAAATCCCCTGAGCATCGGTTTCAACGAGGCCGACAACCCATATTCTTTGGCGCCCATGCTTGACAGCACTGTTCAAAATTTCAGCTCTATCTTTCTCCAAAACCACGATCTGACAATCATGCAATCATCAGCGTTTGCGATTATATTTTAAACAAAAACCATCGATAATCGCAAATTCGCATAAACTGATCAAGTCGAATAGGCTTGCATGTACATATGTAGCCTATATAGCCTAAAAACATTTGCACTTCAAGCTTGCTGCATGCGTTATTACGCCATGGAGATGAAACCCGATTCAAAATTCACAAAAACACATCCATTTAGAGGAGTACCATGAATATTAATGTCGTCCTGCGTTTCGACCAATCAGCTCTCTACGTCCAATTCTGGTAGCAATCTCCATAGACCGTGTACAAAACGGAAACAGGTTTCTCAAGTCTGTAACTAGAGGTCGATTAGACTTGTTCCCAGTCCATTCGCGACTACGCTGCTGCCGTTTACGAAACAACCGGTCTAGTTACAGACTTGACATCAAGTCTAGGCTTATGCACTCTCGCTGAATGTCTATTGCCCCATGTTCGTATACACTACGCATACGGTTACCCACCCACCCGCCCTTTATGGTCTGTACGGCGTTTTGTTTTCTCGATTGTTTGTACTTTCCCACAGGCTTTTTCAGCTTTATCCGCCTATCTGATGTATGCCAGGACATCACTGGTCGTGAAATTTGCCTCTTTAGCCGGACTCCAAATTACTGTGCACCCTACAAGTAGTGCCATGGTCGCTAGCAGAATTGCCCCTGCGCCGTGAAGAAACGCAAGTCTTAGCCAAGTCTCAATACCATTCAGATCATTGCAGAGCTTCTATTTTGGTCACATTCCAGCACAAATCATAACGACGCAGTTGTATGACGCTAGCCCGAGGAACCACCGACTCGCAGGGTACACGGTATCTATTGTGCAATTGTTAAGCGATTTATTGGACGCACTCGAATAATCCACCTTAGGGCGCTCATAAGTGTTTCCCTTGAGCTTACCCCTCTTTAACAAATTTCAATTGTTTCAAAAACCCGGGAACAAACCTAGGTAATGTGGCAATGATAAGGGGAGTGCGCCTCTTTTTGATGTCCTAGGATGCACCCACGTTTCCTCCTATAAACAAAGATAAAATAAAGGAGGTTTCTGGGCGAGTTCTCGATCCCATAGATTTCTCTGATTGTCGTAGCACATGGAAATCTTTTATGCTTACGATTTCTGCCTTTTCGTGTTTTGTTCTAACAATCTCGATGAAAATTTTTCACATGATAGACCTTTTCGTTTTGTAAACACCAACAATGTACTAAACCAATGTATTACTCTTACTATTACTTGTTTAAATGTAGCCTATGTTGTTTGAGTTGTTGAAAGCCGGACGATGTCCGAAGAGCCTAAAGGGCTTGGTTCCAGATGGTTACCACAGGACATAATGTAAGCATTGAAGGCATGCTTATGCCCGAGAGCCACCGAGGTTTCTAAAGTTTTTAGTCATCAATACTGGTCTTGTGTTTTCTGTCATATTCGCTGTATAGTGACTTGGTTATATATTGTTTGTATAGATTGGAGACATTCGGTTCATTGTGTACTGGAGCCGCGATCCCATGCTGTCTCAATAAATAAGTTAAACTTATTTCATGTTCTGTGTGTGGTTATTTGAGTCTGTGTATAGAACGAAACTGTTTTTCATGCGTATGAGCGCAGCGAAGGAGCATTGAAAAGGAAATAATGCACATACAGAAAAGGAAAAGGTGAACATTTTCCCTGGGCTTTAGCAATGGACGTACCAGATTACCAGCGAATGTTTAGACACGTTGAGTAGGCCTGGTTTATTGACAAACACAATAATTCACAGAAACATTTTGTTGCAATCAAAGAAAATTATGCAAAGTAATAAAATAGGTCAAATTTGCATTTATATTTACGGGCTCAAATGTTGAAATTGATTAATCTTAAAAAAATAAAAGTAGTATAGTTTTGATACACTTGAATGTCTTTAAAAGGGAATTAACGTAAATGAAAATGAAAGTGCATGCACGAAAACGAAATTAAGTGCAATGAACCTTGACTCACTGAACGCGAAATTTAAAAAAGGTGAATTTGAAAACCTGTTAATGAAAATGAACCTTAAAAGAGGTGAGGATTGTCCCTATTCAAGTAACAACATTTCCACCAAGGAGTGCAAAAATGATGCGCATTCGGTTGCACTGGCTAAATATTTATTTCTGTCTCAAAATCCACACCCCAGCGAGCATTAACATCTAAACGAATGCGCTACTTTTTTGTGTGCATGTTTCAACTTTCCTCCAAAAAGCTGTTTAGATCAAGTCAATTCACTGCACGAACATTTCCCAATGGATAATTATTTTCAGCCGACAAAACGCTTTCGACTGTCCGAAAGCCACACCGCGGCACCCTGCGCTGGCGCTTTTGACATAAAATGCGCCGCGCGCTGCGCCGTCGCCATTTTAGATTTGTGGGGCTGTTTGTTTGTTTGCTGTTTTAATCCTCGAGTGTGTGCTTGCGCATGCGCATTCCAACTTCGTCAAGCGAAGTACGAATTTATTTTGATTCGACACGACGATAGCACGACGTTTGACGCAACGTCGTGCAACTGCCGTGTAGCACGGCAGAGGCTGTCGTGTAGCACGGCAGAGTCGAACTTAATAAAAACGTTTGCGTCAAACGTCGTGCTCTTGCCGCGCTCTTGTCGCATTTAATTGAAAATATTCTAAGTTATTGAGTTCGACACGCCAGAAGCACGACGTTTGACGCAGGCCTTAGAAAATGTTCAATTAAATGCGACAAGAGCGCGGCAAGAGCACGACGTTTGACGCAAATGTTTTTATTAAGTTCGACTCTGCCGTGCTACACGACAGCCTCTGCCGTGCTACACGGCAGTTGCACGACGTTGCGTCAGTGCTATCGTCGTGTCGAATCAAAATAAATTCGTACTTCGGCTTGACGAAGTTGAAATGCGCATGCGCAAGCACATACTCGAGGATTAAAACAGCAAACAAACAAACAGCCCCACAAATCCAAAATGGCGACGGTGCAGCGCGCTGAAAAAAATTATCCATTGGGAAATGTTTGAGCAGTGAATTGACTTAATGATCTAAACAGCTTTTTGGAGGAAAGTTGAAACATGCAAAAAAAAAAAGAATGCTTTCGTTTAGTTTTTCATGCTCGCTGGGGTGTGGATTTTGAGACAGAAATAAATCTTAATAGCCAGTGCAGCCGAATGCGCATCATTTTTGCACTCCTGGGTACGGTGGAAATGTTGTTACTTGAAAAGGGACAATCCTCACCTCTTTTAAGGTAATAATTTTCATTAACAGGTTTTCAAATTCACCTTTTTTAAATTTCGCGTTCAGTGAGTCAAGGTTCATTGCACCCAATTTCGTTTTCGTGCATGCACTTTCCTTTTCATTTACATTAATTCCCTTTTAAAGGCATTCAAGTCTATCTAGACTGTACTATACTATATATCTTTTATTTTTTTTAAGATTAGTCAATTTCAACATTTAGCCCGTAAATATAAATGCAAATTTGACTTATTTGATTACTTTGCATAATTTTCTTTGATTGCAACAAAATGTTTCTGTGAATTATTGTTTGTCAATAGACCAGGCCTACTCAACGTGTCTAAACATTCGCTGGTAATCTGATACGTCTATTGCTAAAGCGCAGGGAAAAGGTTCACCTTTTCATTTTCTGTATGTGCATTATTTCATTTTCTATGCATATTTTATGTTCAATATCGACTTGGAGGAGAGATGTACATGTACTGATCCTTAGAATATTGCAGTGCTTTACGATTCCGAAAACGCAAAGACCTACCACAAAAACGAATTTTGAATGAAACCTGTCGAAAACGTTATATATAGTCCTACTTATATTTTATTGGTTGAGTAAATGCTAAACTAATTAAATCGAATGACTTTTTTTGAATGTAAGGGGTTTTATTTCGTTTTTAAATGAAATCAAATGAGTTGGATGTTTAAATTGCATGATCCTTTTCATGGAATTGGCCGGGCATTATACATACACAATTAAATACGACTGTCATTTTGCAATTAAATTCGACGTTTGACGCAAGTGCAAACACCGTCGCGCTTTTGCCGCACCTAAATGAATTGCATTCGACACGGCAGAAGCACGACGTTTGACACAGGCGTAAGTTATTGAGTTCGACACGGCAGAAGCACGACGTTTGACGCAGGCGAAACGTCGCGCTTATGCCATGTCGAAATAAATTCAACTTGGCACGACGTTGGATAGTCTTTGTGAAAGACTGTCTTACGTTGCTTGGTTCGTGTACGTGCGCGGTCGACATTGCACCGTGTGGACAGGGTACTAGTTTATGTGCCATTGGGTTCAGTCTGTAAGACAGTCTTTGGAATCTTTCCACCTGTCACGTGAGACCAGGGACTTTGACCTGAACATACATATTCAAACGAAGGTCATTTTGGAATCGCCCAATCGCAAAGATGATATCATTGCTCATGAATAATGATGTAAGACTGGTGACATGATAACTATATAACTAGAGCTAACGGATATGGACGTACGGAAGCGCACTGTACGCCCTACGAATATACCGATGTGCTCCCCACCATGTCCAAGTTGGCAGCGTAAAACGTTCGTCGTTGGACTTTTTGGCTTTCCGCACTCCTGCGGAAAGTCCTTGTTTCTGTTCTGATTTTTTTTTTTTTTTTGGCTTTCCGCACTCCTGCGGAAAGCCTTTGAAACTGTTCTGATTTTTGGCTTTCCGCACTCCTGCGGAAAGCCTTTGAAACTGTTCTGATTTTTTTTTGGCTTTCCGCACTTCTGCGGAAAGCCTTTGAAACTGTTCTGATTTTTTTTTTTTTTTTTTTAGCTTTTTTTATTCTTCTCCCAAAACCCCATAGACAAAGCGCATGGTCTTTCGGCCTGGCAAAACGGTCACTTGCAAAGCTCGGATCATCATCAAACTTGGTCACAACAATCACCTCATAGTGAAGTACTGCACAAATGTGTTTACATTTTGATGACGTCATCAGGTGTCAGATTACAAGCGTTTGAAATATATGGCCTTCAAATTGAAACTTCTGTAAAAATTCAACCGTTTGAGATACAAACTTTATTCTTTCGGCAATGGTCATGACTATCCAAGGTCTAAATTTCATACACAGACATTGACCTTGAATCTTGCTTCCTATTGGTCGAAAACGAGGCTGCCCTGTCATTTAAAACTGGTAGCAGATACAGAGATCGGGTCAAAAGTGTTAGTCTCAAGACCTCTTGGGCATTCCAAAAATACCAAAAGTTAAGTCGTGACACGAAAGAGCGCCCTCTAGCGGCAAGTTGAAAAATGGCCAAAACCTATTTTGAAGAGATGTCTGTGGCGAAGTTTTTGCAAATTGGCCCAAAATTGGTGCATATGTTCACTGAGGGTCAGTGAACATGCCCATACCTTCAAAAGATTGATGACGTCACCAGGTGTCAAATTAAACTCAGTTGAACATGCGTTCTTCTAACGGTTATATATAGAGAACGAAAAGGCCGATGGAGGTCAAATTTTGTGTTTTAGGTTTGTTGTGACTTGGTCTAATGCATATTAGCAGCAAAATTTGGTGGCGTAACGATGACGTCATCAAATAAGCCCGTTTGTGCAGCATACATTTGCCAAGGTCGTTCACTTCCTCTAATGGGCGTATGACCTTGAAACCTAGCAGGGACGTAGACGTGGTCATTAACATATAACATACCAAGTTACATTAGTGTGACGTCCTTTGTTGATTTGTTATGAATTTTTGAATCTGGCAACCTATACCACAGCATACACACAGTGCAGTATATACGGGTGTACATAAGCATGAACAAGCGCCATACATCTGCACTACCCCATTTCCCATAGACAAAGCACATAGTCTATCTCGCTGCTAGAAGGGTCGCTTGCAAAGCTTGGATCATCATCAAACTTGGTCACAATAAGGAACCCATACTAAAGTACTATACCAAAGAGGTTACATCTTGATGACGTCACCAGGGGTCAGATTACATGTGTCTGAAATTTAATGCCTTAAAAATTAAAAAAATTGTAAAAATTCAACCGTTTGAGATACAAACATTTTTGTTTCGGCAATGGTCATGACTTTCCAATGTCTAAATTTCATGCAGAGACAATGACCTTGAATATTGCTTCCTATTGGTCGAAAACGAGGCTGCGTTGTCATTTAAAACTGGTAGCAGATACCGTAATTGGGTCAACGTTGTTAGTCTCGGGACCCCTTGGGCATTACAAAAATACCAAAAGTTAAGTCGTCACACGAAACAGCGCCCTCTAGCGGCAAGTTGAAAAATGGCCAAAACGCATTTTGAAGAGATGTCTGTGGCGAAGTTTTTGCAAATTGGTCCAAAATTGGTGCATATTTTCACTGAGGGTCAGTGAATACGCCCATACTTTCAAAAGTTTGATGACGTCACCAGGTGTCAAATTACACTCGCTTGAACGTGCATCCTTTTAACAGCTATATCTAGAGAACGAAACGGCCTATGAAGGTCAAATATTTTGTTTCAGGTTTGTTGTTACTTGGTCTAACGCATATTAGCAGCAAAATTTGGTGGCGTAACGATGACGTCATCAAATAAGCCCGTTTGTACAGCATACATTAGCCAAGGTCGTTCACTTCCTCTAATGGTCGTATGACCTTGAAATCAAGCAGGGACGTAGACTTGGTCATTAACATATAACATACCAAGTTACATTAGTGTGACGTCACTTGTTGATTTGTTATGAATTTTTGAATCTGGCAACCTATACTACAGCATACACACAGTGCAGTATATACATCCATACGAGTGTACATAAGCATGTACATATACATACATCTGCACTATCCCATAGACAAAGCACACAGTCTGTCTCGGTGCTAGAAGAGTCGCTTGCAAAGCTCGGATCATCATCAAACTTAGTCACAATAAGGAACCCATAGTAAAGTACTATACCAAAGAGGTTAGATCTTGATGACGTCACCAGGTGTTAGATTACATGTGTCTGAAATTTAATGCCTTGCAAATTGAAAAATCTGTAAAAATTGAACCGTTTGAGATACAATCTTTATTCTTTCGGCACTGGTCATGACTATCCAAGGTCTAAATTTCATGCAGAGACATTGACCTTGAATCTTGTTTCCTATTGGTCGAAAACGAGGCTGCCTTGTCATTTAAAACTGGTAAGCGATGCCGATATCGTGTCAACGGTGTTAGTGTCAGGACCCCTTGGGCATTCAAAAAATACAAAAAGTTAAGTCGTCACACGAAACAGCCCCCTCTAGTGACGAGTTGAAAAAAGACCAAAACGTATTTTTGAATTGGTCAAATGTATATTATCAGCTAAATATTGTGACGTCACGATGACGTAATCAAATAAGAGTTCCTCAAGTATACATTAACCAAGGTCGTTTACTTTCTCCATTGGTCGTATGACCTTGAAAACTATCAGGTGCCTGGACCTGGTCATTAACATGTAACATACCAAGTTACATTAGTATGACATGCATGATTTGTTGATTTATTATGAATTTTTGAATCTTGTCACTGTGCATATTGTACATGTATATGTACAGTATGTATTTATATTGTACAAAGTGTACATGTAGTATTATACAGCATGCAGTTTTACATGCATACAAACATACAAAAAAAGAAAAGCGGAAAGCCATATGCTCTGTTATCAACAGACATACCTCTAGTTTATTTTTTTTTTTTTTTTTAGCTTTTTTTATTCTTCTCCCAAAACCCCATAGACAAAGCGCATGGTCTTTCGGCCTGGCAAAATGGTCACTTGCAAAGCTCGGATCATCATCAAACTTGGTCACAACAATCACCTCATAGTGAAGTACTGCACAAATGTGTTTACATTTTGATGACGTCATCAGGTGTCAGATTACAAGCGTTTGAAATATATGGCCTTCAAATTGAAACTGCTGTAAAAATTCAACCGTTTGAGATACAAACTTTATTCTTTCGGCAATGGTCATGACTATCCAAGGTCTAAATTTCATACACAGACATTGACCTTGAATCTTGCTTCCTATTGGTCGAAAACGAGGCTGCCCTGTCATTTAAAACTGGTAGCAGATATAGAGATCGGGTCAAAAGTGTTAGTCTCAAGACCTCTTGGGCATTCCAAAAATACCAAAAGTTAAGTCGTGACACGAAAGAGCGCCCTCTAGCGGCAAGTTGAAAAATGGCCAAAACCTATTTTGAAGAGATGTCTGTGGCGAAGTTTTTGCAAATTGGCCCAAAATTGGTGCATATGTTCACTGAGGGTCAGTGAACATGCCCATACCTTCAAAAGTTTGATGACGTAACCAGGTGTCAAATTACACTCAGTTGAACATGCGTTCTTCTAACGGTTATATATAGAGAACGAAAAGGCCGATGGAGGTCAAATTTTGTGTTTTAGGTTTGTTGTGACTTGGTCTAATGCATATTAGCAGCAAAATTTGGTGGCGTAACGATGACGTCATCAAATAAGCCCGTTTGTGCAGCATACATTTGCCAAGGTCGTTCACTTCCTCTAATGGGCGTATGACCTTGAAACCTAGCAGGGACGTAGACGTGGTCATTAACATATAACATACCAAGTTACATTAGTGTGACGTCCTTTGTTGATTTGTTATGAATTTTTGAATCTGGCAACCTATACCACAGCATACACACAGTGCAGTATATACGGGTGTACATAAGCATGAACAATCGCCATACATCTGCACTACCCCATTTCCCATAGACAAAGCACATAGTCTATCTCGCTGCTAGAAGGGTCGCTTGCAAAGCTTGGATCATCATCAAACTTGGTCACAATAAGGAACCCATACTAAAGTACTATACCAAAGAGGTTACATCTTGATGACGTCACCAGGGGTCAGATTACATGTGTCTGAAATTTAATGCCTTAAAAATTAAAAAAATTGTAAAAATTCAACCGTTTGAGATACAAACATTTTTGTTTCGGCAATGGTCATGACTATCCAATGTCTAAATTTCATGCAGAGACAATGACCTTGAATCTTGCTTCCTATTGGTCGAAAACGAGGCTGCGTTGTCATTTAAAACTGGTAGCAGATACCGAAATTGGGTCAACGTTGTTAGTCTCGGGACCCCTTGGGCATTACAAAAATACCAAAAGTTAAGTCGTCACACGAAACAGCGCCCTCTAGCGGCAAGTTGAAAAATGGCCAAAACGCATTTTGAAGAGATGTCTGTGGCGAAGTTTTTGCAAATTGGCCCAAAATTGGTGCATATGTTCACTGAGGGTCAGTGAACATGCCCATACCTTCAAAAGTTTGATGACGTCACCAGGTGTCAAATTACACTCAGTTGAACATGCGTTCTTCTAACGGTTATATATAGAGAACGAAAAGGCCGATGGAGGTCAAATTTTGTGTTTTAGGTTTGTTGTGACTTGGTCTAATGCATATTAGCAGCAAAATTTGGTGGCGTAACGATGACGTCATCAAATAAGCCCGTTTGTGCAGCATACATTTGCCAAGGTCGTTCACTTCCTCTAATGGGCGTATGACCTTGAAACCAAGCAGGGACGTAGACTTGGTCATTAACATATAACATACCAAGTTACATTAGTGTGACGTCATTTGTTGATTTGTTATGAATTTTTGAATCTGGCAACCTATACTACAGCATACACACAGTGCAGTATATACATACATACGAGTGTACATAAGCATGTACAATATGCATACATCTGCACTATCCCACAGACAAAGCACACAGTCTGTCTCGGTGCTAGAAGAGTCGCTTGCAAAGCTTGGATCATCATCAAACTTAGTCACAATAAGGAACCCATAGTAAAGTACTATACCAAAGAGGTTAGATCTTGATGACGTCACCAGGTGTTAGATTACATGTGTCTGAAATTTAATGCCTTGCAAATTGAAAAATCTGTAAAAATTGAACCGTTTGAGATACAATCTTTATTCTTTCGGCACTGGTCATGACTATCCAAGGTCTAAATTTCATGCAGAGACATTGACCTTGAATCTTGTTTCCTATTGGTCGAAAACGAGGCTGCCTTGTCATTTAAAACTGGTAAGCGATGCCGAGATCGTGTCAACGGTGTTAGTCTCAGGACCCCTTGGACATTCAAAAAATACAAAAAGTTAAGTCGTCACACGAAACAGCCCCCTCTAGTGACGAGTTGAAAAAAGACCAAAACGTATTTTGAATTGGTCAAATGTATATTATCAGCTAAATATTGTGACGTCACGATGACGTAATCAAATAAGAGTTCCTCAAGTATACATTAACCAAGGTCGTTTACTTTCTCCATTGGTCGTATGACCTTGAAAACTATCAGGTGCCTGGACCTGGTCATTAACATGTAACATACCAAGTTACATTAGTATGACATGCATGATTTGTTGATTTATTATGAATTTTTGAATATTGTCACTGTGCATACTGTACATGTACATGTACGGTATGCATTTATATTGTACAAAGTGTACATGTAGTATTATACAGCATGCAGTTTTACATGCATACAAACATACAAAAAAAGAAAAGCGGAAAGCCATATGCTCTGTTATCAACAGACATACCTCTAGTTTTTTTAGCTTTTTTTATTCTTCTCCCAAAACCCCATAGACAAAGCGCATGGTCTTTCGGCCTGGCAAAATGGTCACTTGCAAAGCTCGGATCATCATCAAACTTGGTCACAACAATCACCTCATAGTGAAGTACTGCACAAATGTGTTTACATTTTGATGACGTCATCAGGTGTCACATTACAAGCGTTTGAAATATATGGCCTTCAAATTGAAACTTCTGTAAAAATTCAACCGTTTGAGATACAAACTTTATTCTTTCGGCAATGGTCATGACTATCCAAGGTCTAAATTTCATACACAGACATTGACCTTGAATCTTGCTTCCTATTGGTCGAAAACGAGGCTGCCCTGTCATTTAAAACTGGTAGCAGATACAGAGATCGGGTCAAAAGTGTTAGTCTCAAGACCTCTTGGGCATTCCAAAAATACCAAAAGTTAAGTCGTGACACGAAAGAGCGCCCTCTAGCGGCAAGTTGAAAAATGGCCAAAACCTATTTTGAAGAGATGTCTGTGGCGAAGTTTTTGCAAATTGGCCCAAAATTGGTGCATATGTTCACTGAGGGTCAGTGAACATGCCCATACCTTCAAAAGTTTGATGACGTCACCAGGTGTCAAATTACACTCAGTTGAACATGCGTTCTTCTAACGGTTATATATAGAGAACGAAAAGGCCGATGGAGGTCAAATTTTGTGTTTTAGGTTTGTTGTGACTTGGTCTAATGCATATTAGCAGCAAAATTTGGTGGCGTAACGATGACGTCATCAAATAAGCCCGTTTGTGCAGCATACATTTGCCAAGGTCGTTCACTTCCTCTAATGGGCGTATGACCTTGAAACCTAGCAGGGACGTAGACGTGGTCATTAACATATAACATACCAAGTTACATTAGTGTGACGTCATTTGTTGATTTGTTATGAATTTTTGAATCTGGCAACCTATACCACAGCATACACACAGTGCAGTATATACGGGTGTACATAAGCATGAACGATCGCCATACATCTGCACTACCCTATTTCCCATAGACAAAGCACATAGTCTATCTCGCTGCTAGAAGGGTCGCTTGCAAAGCTTGGATCATCATCAAACTTGGTCACAATAAGGAACCCATACTAAAGTACTATACCAAAGAGGTTAGATCTTGATGACGTCACCAGGTGTCAGATTACATGTGTCTGAAATTTAATGCCTTACAAATTGAAAAATCTGTAAAAATTCAACCGTTTGAGATACAATCTTTATTCTTTCGGCACTGGTAATGACTATCCAAGGTCTAAATTTCATGCAGAGACATTGACCTTGAATCTTGTTTCCTATTGGTCGAAAACGAGGCTGCCTTGTCATTTAAAACTGGTAAGCGATGCCGAGATCGTGTCAACGGTGTTAGTCTCGGGACCCCTTGGGCATTAAAAAAATACAAAAAGTTAAGTCGTCACACGAAACAGCGCCCTCTAGTGACGAGTTGAAAAAATACCAAAACGTATTTTGAATTGGTCAAATGTATATTATCAGCTAAATATTGTGACGTCACGATGACGTAATCAAATAAGAGTTCCTCAAGTATACATTAACCAAGGTCGTTTACTTTCTCCATTGGTCGTATGACCTTGAAAACTATCAGGTGCCTGGACCTGGTCATTAACATGTAACATACCAAGTTACATTAGTATGACATGCATGATTTGTTCATTTATTATGAATTTTTGAATCTTGTCACTGTGCATACTGTACATGTATATGTACGGTATGTATTTATATTGTACAAAGTGTACATGTAGTATTATACAGCATGCAGTTTTACATGCATACAAACATACAAAAAAAGAAAAGCGGAAAGCCATATGCTCTGTTATCAACAGACATACTTCTAGTTTTTTTTTTTTTTTTTTTTTTTTTTTTAGCTTTTTTTATTCTTCTCCCAAAACCCCATAGACAAAGCGCATGGTCTTTCGGCCTGGCAAAATGGTCACTTGCAAAGCTCGGATCATCATCAAACTTGGTCACAACAATCACCTCATAGTGAAGTACTGCACAAATGTGTTTACATTTTAATGACGTCATCAGGTGTCAGATTACAAGCGTTTGAAATATATGGCCTTCAAATTGAAACTTCTGTAAAAATTCAACCGTTTGAGATACAAACTTTATTATTTCGGCAATGGTCATGACTATCCAAGGTCTAAATTTCATACACAGACATTGACCTTGAATCTTGCTTCCTATTGGTCGAAAACGAGGCTGCCCTGTCATTTAAAACTGGTAGCAGATACAGAGATCGGGTCAAAAATGTTAGTCTCAAGACCTCTTGGGCATTCCAAAAATACCAAAAGTTAAGTCGTGACACAAAAGAGCGCCCTCTAGCGGCAAGTTGAAAAATGGCCAAAACCTATTTTGAAGAGATGTCTGTGGCGAAGTTTTTGCAAATTGGCCAAAAATTGGTGCATATGTTCACTGAGGGTCAGTGAACATGCCCATACCTTCAAAAGTTTGATGACGTCACCAGGTGTCAAATTACACTCAGTTGAACATGCGTTCTTCTAACGGTTATATATAGAGAACGAAAAGTCCGATGGAGGTCAAATTTTGTGTTTTAGGTTTGTTGAGACTTGGTCTAACGCATATTAGCAGCAAAATTTGGTGGCGTAACGATGACGTCATCAAATAAGCCCGTTTGTGCAGCATACATTAGCCAAGGTCGTTCACTTCCTCTAATGGGCATATGACCTTGAAACCTAGCAGGGACGTAGACTTGGTCATTGACATGTAACATACCAAGTTACATTAGTGTGACGTCCTTTGTTGATTTGTTATGAATTTTTGAATCTGGCAACCTATACCACAGCATACACACAGTGCAGTATATACGGTGTACATAAGCATGAACAATATGCATACATCTGCACTACCCAATTTCCCATAGACAAAGCACATAGTCTATCTCGCTGCTAGAAGGGTCGCTTGCAAAGCTTGGATCATCATCAAACTTGGTCACAATAAGGAACCCATACTAAAGTACTATACCAAAGAGGTTACATCTTGATGACGTCACCAGGGGTCAGATTACATGTGTCTGAAATTTAATGCCTTAAAAATTCAAAAATCTGTAAAAATTCAACCGTTTGAGATACAAACATTTTTGTTTCGGCAATGGTCATGACTATCCAAGGTCTAAATTTCATACACAGACATTAACCTTGAATCTTGCTTCCTATTGGTCGAAAACGAGGCTGCGTTGTCATTTAAAACTGGTAGCAGATACCGAGATTGGGTCAACGTTGTTAGTCTCGGGACCCCTTGGGCATTACAAAAATACCCAAAGTTAAGTCGTCACACGAAAGAGCGCCCTCTAGCGGCGAGTTGAAAAATTGCCAAAACGTATTTTGAAGAGATGTTTGCGGCGAAGTTTTTGCTAATTGGCCCAAAATTGGTGCATATGTTCACTGATTGGCCCAAAATTTGTGCATATGTTCACTGAGGGTCAGTGAACATGTCCATACCTTCAACAGTTTGATGACGTCACCAGGTGTCAAATTACACTCGGTTGAACATGCGTTCTTCTAACGGTTATATCTAGAGAACGAAAAGGCCGATGGAGGTCTAATTTTGTGTTTTAGCAGGTACGTAGAGTTTTACATGCATACAAACATACAAAAAAAGAAAAGCGGAAAGCCATATGCTCTGTTATCAACAGACATACCTCTAGTTAGCTTTTTTTATTCTTCCGTCAAAACCCCATAGACAAAGCGCATGGTCTTTCGGCCTGGCAAAATGGTCACTTGCAAAGCTCGGATCATCATCAAACTTGGTCACAACAATCACCTCATAATGAAGTACTGCACAAATGTGTTTACATTTTGATTACGTCATCAGGTGTCAGATTACAAGCGTTTGAAATATATGGCCTTCAATATTGAAACTTCTGTAAAAATTCAACCGTTTGAGATACAAACTTTATTCCTTCGGCAATGGTCATGACTATCCAAGGTCTAAATTTCGTACACAGACATTGACCTTGAATCTTGCTTCCTATTGGTCGAAAACGAGGCTGCCCTGTCATTTAAAACTGGTAGCAGATACAGAGATCGGGTCAAAAGTGTTAGTCTCAAGACCTCTTGGGCATTCCAAAAATACCAAAAGTTAAGTCGTGACACGAAAGAGCGCCCTCTAGCGGCAAGTTGAAAAATGGCCAAAACCTATTTTGAAGAGATGTCTGTGGCGAAGTTTTTGCAAATTGGCCCAAAATTGGTGCATATGTTCACTGAGGGTCAGTGAACACGCCCATACCTTCAAAAGTTTGATGACGTCACAAGGTGTCAAATTACACTCAGTTGAACATGCGTTCTTCTAACGGTTATATCTAGAGAACGAAAAGGCCGATGGAGATCAAATTTTGTGTTTTAGTTTTTTTGTGACTTGGTCTAATGCATATTAGCAGCAAAATTTGGTGACGTAACGATGACGTCATCAAATAAGCCCGTTTGTGCAGCATACATTAGCCAAGGTCGTTCACTTCCTCTAATGGGCGTATGACCTTGAAACCTAGCAGGGACGTAGACTTGGTCATTAACATATAACATACCAAGTTACATTAGTGTGACGTCATTTGTTGATTTGTTATGAATTTTTGAATCTGGCAACCTATACTACAGCATACACACAGTGCAGTATATACACGCATACGAGTGTACATAAGCATGTACAATATGCATACATCTGCACTATCCCATATACAAAGCACACAGTCTGTCTCGGTGCTAGAAGAGTCGCTTGCAAAGCTTGGATCATCATCAAACTTAGTCACAATAAGGAACCCATAGTAAAGTACTATACCAAAGAGGTTAGATCTTGATGACGTCACCAGGTGTCAGATTACATGTGTCTAAAATTTAATGCCTTACAAATTGAAAAATCTGTAAAAATTCAACCGTTTGAGATACAATCTTTATTCTTTCGGCACTGGTCATGACTATCCAAGGTCTAAATTTCATGCAGAGACATTGACCTTGAATCTTGTTTCCTATTGGTCGAAAACGAGGCTGCTTTGTCATTTAAAACTGGTAAGCGATGCCGAGATCGTGTCAACGGTGTTAGTCTCAGGACCCCTTGGGCATTCAAAAAATACAAAAAGTTAAGTCGTCACACGAAACAGCGCCCTCTAGTGACGAGTTGAAAAAAGACCAAAACGTATTTTGAATTGGTCAAATGTATATTATCAGCTAAATATTGTGACGTCACGATGACGTAATCAAATAAGAGTTCCTCAAGTATACATTAACCAAGGTCGTTTATTTCTCCATTGGTCGTATGACCTTGAAAACTATCAGGTGCCTGGACCTGGTCATTAACATGTAACATACCAAGTTACATTAGTATGACATGCATGATTTGTTGATTTATTATGAATTTTTGAATCTTGTCACTGTGCATACTGTACATGTATATGTACGGTATGTATTTATATTGTACAAAGTGTACATGTAGTATTATACAGCATGCAGTTTTACATGCATACAAACATACCAAAAAAGAAAAGCGGAAAGCCATATGCTCTGTTATCAACAGACATACCTCTAGTTTAGGTTTGTTTCTATAGATTTCTGAGTATAAATAATGACCGCTAGAAGCAGGGGCTAATCAAAATTAGGAGAGACGGACAGATCTTGGAAGGACATTTTACAAAAATAAAAAAATTCGAACCGTGTCCGGAAACTGGGCCATGCAGCAACGATAAATGTCTTCCTTCCTCTGTTGATCTAACGAGTAAGAATTTACAAGTCGGACATCACTATTGCTATTCCTTGACAAAATGACTAAATAACCAATGTTAGCCGTCATTAGGTGCAGATCTGATAGAAAAACAAATTTGGCAGGAAGAAATGACGATTATCATGATTATATTTTAATTTTGACAAAACTTAGTAAGTAGATGAAGTTGACTCTTTCCTTTTTCATATAAAATAATACCATTGGTAAAGGGTTGAGAAGTTGATCATAATTGTTTCTTTTAAAACAAAATGACTCGGCTAGCATTGTAATGTGCAGATTTGATGGGAAAAATAGACCCCTTGCACAGCGGCCATGATAGAAGGCAGTCACCTGGTCACATTGCGTCATGCACGAGTATGCACTTTATGGATCTATTGTCACACATTTAAATATAAAAACCTGCCCTCTGTCATGGCCGCCGTGCAAGGGGTCTATATCAAGTGGCAAAAATTTAAGATTTTGGGAAAAAACACATTTGTTCAGCCTGTCTCATATGTTTTGCACACAAGGTCTGAAGCCATGATCACCTTCTCAATTCTTTCGGGTACTGGTACCTTATGAGAAATTGCCAACTATTTTGTTGTTGACAATTTGCAAATAAATTATTTACCATTTATTCAACACAAAAACCATGCATTTGTTCAGCCTGTCTCGCACACAAGGTCTGAAGCCATGATCCGGTACCTTCGTGCGAGAAATTGCCAGATACTTTTCCTTGTTTTTTGTTGACAATTTGCAAATGAATTATTTACCATTTATTCAACACAAAAACCATACATGTATTTTAAAGGGTTTTGAATTATGGCCGAGTGAAATTTTAAAAGGCATACTTTAGTTCTGTAATGCATTTGGTACCATTTTTGAAAGTTTACCAATCATGTCTTTAAACCTAAGGAATGAAAGCAATGATTGAAAGATAGGGCATAAACATTTTCTTGTGATAAGCAGATTGTTTTACTATAGTACTAATAATTAGTACAAATCTTATAAGTGACGTTATTAATACAGCTTGCTGTGTTGCTATATCAATGCAGGCACGTTTATGAATTTACTTGTCTTTCCAAAAAAATAATTGTCCCAAGCACTGATGACTATACATGTAAAGAATAAACAAAAACTTGGAGGTCAGAGTTCAATTGTTATGTAGAATTTATTTCGTGTAGTTGGAGGCATGCTTCCCAGTGGACTCAAACTGTCAAATTTTGTTCACATGTACGCTTTTCTATACAGGAGCAGGGGTTGATATCACAAAGAATTGTGACGTGTCGCAAAAGTAGCCAAATCCATCGGAACTCGCTGAACCCGTTGCGAGATGTGATGGATTTGGTATACTTGTGACACGTCGCAAGTCTTTGACCCCATGGCCCAAATTCATTCTGCTCTTTAAGTTTAAGCAGGAATATACATGTACATGTACCTTTATAGCTCAGAAAAATGAACTTTCAAAATCCACTAGCTAATCTCATGATATCAGTAAGCCAAGCATCACCACGAAATTGGGCACTTTTACAAGGGCACAAAATGTGTCTATTCCCTCCTTGGACAGTTTGCTCAAAATTTCAACATGTAGGTTCATTCATGATTATTAAAGAACTGTCCTAGTTACATGTACATTTGCATGGAAGTTGTACCTTCCAATTATTAGGCCTCCATGTTATGTGAATACACCATGGAGTGTACATGTACTTACATGTAGCTGATTACATGCTCAAAATTTGTCAAGCAAGGCTTCAATAGTCTAATTCATTCTGATTAAAGACTACTGTTTTGTGTGTGGCTGTCCGTTGCAATTGACATAAGTCACAAAGTCGTGCAGCTAGCTGCAGGACATTTGAAATAAAAAGTCTTGTGTAGCTTTAATTTACCATCATTCATCAAATATGGAAACCCCAGACACGAAGCAGCAACAGGACATTTTACATTAAAAGAAAACCAAAGCGTGGAGACAAAGGATTGCACACTCTTCTGTTGGGAGAAGCCGCAAGTAGTCAGGAAGTACACGGACTGATGAGAATCCCGTGTAGATGGAGGTCAATCTTATTCCTCATTTTCTGAAGAAAAAAGCAAAAGAATCGCATACGCAAGCTGAACTGATAGACCATGGGGCATAGGTGATTATCTTTCAGTTTCGTGGCGCAGTTCTCAGAACTATGTGGAAATAGCAAATTCTATTAGTCAATGTCAAGTGAATTACAAAAACCAAAATCCACAAACCCGAAAATCACCAGATTTTTATATTTTTACATTTAAATTTCTCTTTCAAAAATAGCGCCCTCTGTTGGCCAATTTTGGAGAACTGTGTGCATTTCCTATGGAGGTGGCCATGGTACAGTGTATATAGCCAAATTGACTGCTGTGTGTGTATAGTTTATTAGCTTTTGCTATTAGAGGAAATTCATGTAATGGCTTCTAGTGTCACATAATGCTAAACAATTATTTAAATCATAAGAGTCAAGGCAAAACTTATACTCGAAACCAATTTTGAGGTTTCACATAGTCTTGCTTTATTTCATTGCACTTAACTTCAGTGTGCCAGATTGGAATACAGTGAAACTTGTATACAGTGGCCAACCTCGGGACTGCGAAAAAACCTGGCCACTGGCCACATTATAGAGGTTGTTTAATGCTTATGCATTGTACGCGTGGCCACTATAAGCAGGAGGCTTGTTTATCAAGGTGGGCTTATTAACAAGTTTCACTGTTACAGTATTATTAAACGCATATATAAACTAAAGTTAATTTCCAATATGAACATTTTTGTGGAGCTCAAAAATATTATTTAACTGACCTGTGCCTCAAATTACATTTTACTAATCTGTTAGCTGTCCATGTCTACTCAACGTCAAATTTGGATAATAAACAGAGAACCTACATGTAATCTTTTCAGTAGTATACCGGTATTGTGAATCATCTCAAACTATCACTATATGATGGAAATTGGGCACACACACTGATAAACAAAAATGGGCAAATTTTGCCCAACTTTGTTTCAAATATCAACATACCCATCTTTGGGGCGCAAAATACCCAACTGGTGTTGGGCAACAGCCTTACCCAAGCCTTGGGTGATACTGTATGCGCAATTTTTGGTTAAATTTATCCAACCAATCTTTCGGTGAATGTGCATATCCAATTATTGGTTAAAAGTTAATTATCCAACGTTTGGGTAAATGTGGATGGCCGATTGTTGATTAAATTCAATCATCCAAGGTTTGGGTAAGATTGCATAGCCAATTGTTGGTTACCATTTAACCAACTGGTGTTCTCCCCTCCCCAACTTGTCCCAATAATTTGGCACAAGGAAAAGCTAAACATTGGGCATCTGCTGACCAATGATTGGTGTTTTCACATTGTAATAACGGACACTTTCGTATATATTTCTTCTGTTTTTAACATGTAGTAAACGCCTATTCAGTACTTATCCACACTAATCCGTTCGTGGTGAAACAGCAGTGTACTTGGCAAATGCCGTTTTCCTCATCATGTTTTGAGAAAACAGTCAAGAACCTTTGTTTTCTAAAGTGTTTTATTCGTTCAAATAAAACACGCACTGGTTTTGTCCAAGTCCAGTCTGGCGAGAATCCCGTGTATTCTCCATCACAATCGTCACCAGTCCAGATCGAGCAATCATCAAGACCACAGACATGGATCCAATCGTGTTCCAAAATTATCCACCGCCATTCCCAGAGACGCACTGCACTCAAATGAGCAACGTTTCAGGACATCACACGGGAATCAGCGAGGGATTCACCTTTAATCGGAAAGTTTAACCAGGACAGATAGTCTAGTCACAAATACAACGCAGTGCTACGGTTTGTGTGTGAAACTTTGAGAAACGTTAAGAAACGCCTGTAGCCTATCAAGTTGCTATATTTTCGCGCATGCTTTCTTAGCGTTACTTTTTAACACCAGTAAAATTTACACCAAGATACTGAATAGGATTTTTTAAAATCAGGATATACATCTGGAACAACTCCATCATGAGAAGTGTGGAAAGAACACGTACATGCGCTCCTAAGCATTTATTTCAACAGCCTTCTGGTCAAATTCAGTCCATATATTGCTGTTTATTATTTGCAAGCCGAGGAAACGGAACCAAAATTCAAGCAAAAGGCCCATTTCATTCATCTTAAACATACATAATATACACAAACCTTTTCTACAATATGTTGTCACACTGTGCTTCGGGTTTATTATTTGCAAGTCTGTGAGATTAAAATTACTAACACCACAATCCAAGCAATTGACGTCTCTACTGCCCAACACGTTGGATATACAGCAAGCTTATTAGCAGTATGTTAACGAAGTGGTGTGGTTTTTAGTATTTAGGAGAAAAATCACCAAAATCCAAGCAAATTAGACCTGGGTTGTGCAACACATTGGGTAATTATACAGCAAATATTTTCTGCAGCATGTTGGTCACATCATGAACATGGCTTACCCAAAAGTCGAGCACATGTATTTGGCCCGAGATACCCAACAGGCATGTTGGGCATATATACGAAAAGATTTCTGCTCTATATGTTGAATTTAACCAACAATTGTATGCGGTTGTTCCCAGGTGTGCGGTTGCTAGAATGCGTCCTGCTTTGTGTTGAAAATTCCCCAATAACTGGAGATAAATGTCATAAGTGTATAATAATTTGCTCAGCATTTTAATACTTTCAGCACGCGGTATAATAAGTGCCCAATAAATATACACCCCTTGACCAATGGAACTTGGGATGAGCGAAAAATCGTACGGGCCGTATAGAACTTAGATGGTTTACCCAAGAACATTTTCTGCATAATGACCCAACAAATGTCCTAATGAAATTCTCCAACTTTATTTTACCCATCATTTTCTACAGTATACTTTGAAGCACCAACTCTGGTCTTCACAATCTCCAACAGATGGAAAAATATTGTTTGTCTGTATAACATGCTCAACCTTTTAATACTTAAGTTCAGCAAAAGGTAAAACAAAAACAAATAAATAGCCGCTGTTTCCCCAATTTACAGAACTTTGCATGTAACCAACGTTGGTGTCCTGGATGTTTTACCCAACTGAGCATTTTCTGCATATGTTGAGGAAATATGGCCTAACAAACGTCAAAATAAAATTCTCCAACTTTATTTTACCTAGCAATTTTTACAGTGCACCATTGTTAATAACACGCGTATAATGCATAGGCAACCTCTATAATGTGGCCAGTGGCCAGGTTTTTTTGCAGTCCCGGAATGACCCACATAGGCCTACAAGTTTCACTGTATTCCAATATCAGAATTAACCACAGATCACAATCAAAACAAATGAGATGTTGGCACAGTGAAGTGCAATGGAATAAAGCAAGACTGTGTGAAACCTCAAAAATTTGTTTCGAGCATACGTTTTGCCTTGACTCTTATGATTTAAATAATTGTTTAGCATTATGTGACACTAGAAGCCATTACATGAATTTCCTCTAATAGCAAAAGCTAATAAACTATACACACACAGCAGTCAATTTGGCTATATACACTGTACCATGGCCACCTCCATAGGAAATGCACACAGTTCTCCAAAAATGGCCAACAGAGGGCGCTATTTTTGAAAGAAAAATTAAAATGTAAAAATATAAAAATCTGGTGATTTTCGGGTTTGTGGATTTTGGTTTTTGTAATTCACTTGACATTGACTAATAGAATTTGCTATTTCCACATAGTTCTGAGAACTGCGCCACGAAAATCACTTTCTGAACACATTTTGCTGCCTTGCCCCATGGTCTATGAACACTTGTGTAGGTAAAAGTGCCCGGTTTTAACATGATTTTTGTAATATCAGCATGAAAAGCTTGTTATAAGGTGGATCTTGTATTAATAATTATGTGATTATTGTCACTGTTCCCCTGTACAGAGACTGCAACAGGAAATACCAGTCAATGCTCAACATGGGTTTGTGCCCGGGGTTTGTGTGTGCCATCATGGGTGGATTGACTGCTATCTTGTGGCATTGGAATTTTTGTTAAAGAAAAGATTATAAATTACAACAAATGTTACCTCGCAGAAATACTTTGCCGACAGAGATTCCATCTTCTGTACCGTACTTTATTGAAACTCTGCTAATTTGTGGGTCTGAGGAGAAAAAAGAGAAACGAAAGTGAAAGAAATGGTTAGAATGCAATGGAGCATGACATAATTAAAGTGTTTTCATTGCTAAAACGTGTTTCCTGCAGACCAAATTTACCCGGTTTGTCCTCCAGATTGGAAGTGTGAACAAATAGAGCCCATGCTATGATGCTTTCCTGTTAGCTGCTATGTGCGTTTCCCCACATGGCTATATTGCCCCCCCCCCACCTTGTCCCCCCACCCCGCTCCCTCCCCCTCCCCCAGCCCCCCCCCCCCCCCCATCTGGAGGACAAACTCAGGAGGGTCGTCACCGTGACAAGATTTGGGAAGTTTATCATAATTGTTTTCTTTAAAATGAATCATCTAGCATTGGAATGTGCATATTTAATGGGAAATTAACATTTCGAGTGGCAAAATTTAGGAATGTTTTGCAAGCAGTATGCACGCAAGGTCTGAATCCGTGATCAACTTCCCGATTCTTTCCGAAATCATTAACATTTCCACAATAAAATTACGATTTCTTAACGGAATTTCACGTTTTGGTGATATTATGCCGTAATAACTTAAGACAAATGTAGTGCAGGCATTTCAGTAAAATGTTACCACGAATCTGCATCATGTAGCATGTGTATAGTGTAGGCCTATGCATGGAGGAAGAAACATTTCTTCCTCCATGGCCTATGCAAACATGTCGTTCGTTACAATTCTCCTTCAGCATGCATATGCGGATATTTTGTAAACACCATCATTTTACAGCATTCCTACCTTTCTTCAGATCTTGCACCTACGCCGCTAAGAAGTACCTGCATCCTTTGCTAAACTGTCTGTCTTTTGATATAATCCTCGTCGCTTCTGTTAACACGGTGACGATCCGCCATCATAAATCCTCAAAATCACCACGCACATTTTTGTTTATCGTTACGTCGTGTGGAAAGTCTTGCATACAGTACAACTACTTCGAGGTACAGGTACACGACCTTCACACGCCGTACATTCGGAAACATGATATGCTAATCATTACGTCACGTAGGAATGTGCTGGAATTTCGCGAGCAAACCACGTGACACGTGAAGAGTTTCCAAAGACGGTCTTACAAACAGCACCCATAAACTAGTTCCCTGTCCACACAGTGCAATATCGACCGCACGTACGGCGCATAAACTAGTTCCCTGTCCACACGAACCAAGCAACGTTAGACTGTCTTTCACAAAGACTAGACGTTGGAACGATGTTAGCACGGCAGTGGCTTCAAACGTCGAACTTAATTGCAAACTCCCAGTCGAGCTTAGTACATCCAACATGGCGGATGAGTATTGTGCACGTCATGGACGTTGTACACGTGCGTTTTCCATTCTGTCCATTATACGTCGCCATATTTATTATTTTGATGCACTTGTTTGTTGGTTATTTCTTTACTCACATACGCGCTGCGAGCATGCGCATTCCTAGTTGTGAACAAACTTGCGACCCGACTTCGAATGGAATTAAATTCGACACGGCAAAAGCACGACGTTTGAAGCAGCGCCGTGCTAATGCCGCACTAAATTGAGTTAGCACGGCAGACCCTGTCGAGCTAAAATCTTCTGCCGTGTCGAACTCATTTTGCCGAGCCAAATGGCTTCAAACGTCGTGCTTGTGCGGTGTCAAATTGAAAAAATCAAGTTTAATTTAATTTAGATTAGATTGCTTTATTCAGCCAATGATTAAAAAACAATCACAGGGATTTGTAATGTTGGACTCGCACAAGAACAATAATAAACATATAATTACATAAAGTATACAAACAATTTTTTAAAATTAAATGAAAAAAGCTCCCTCTGTTAAAGACCTACACAGCCAACGATATAAAATCTATTTCTGAAATGGTTGATTTATACAAACATATTTTAGACATTAAAAACCCCATTGTTAAAAAAACCCGCACGGCCGATGATATAAAAACTATTTTTGAAACTGTTGGTTAATACATGTACATACACATTTTATACATTAAAAGTCCCCATTGTTAAAAACCCGCACGGCCGATGGTATAAAACTATCTCTGAAACGGTTGGTTTTTGCACCTATTGATCTCATCATTCTTCCTGAAGGCATCATGTGGAATAACTCATCAGTTGGGTGATGCACATCCTTAACAATGTTTTCGACACGTTTTCTCATTCTCTTATCATAGATTGTCTTCATGTCATCCAACTTAAATCCAATTATGCGCGATGCGTTTTTGGCCACCTGATTCAGTTTATAAATTTCACACTCAGGAGTGACATTGAACCAGACAATAATAGAGCTGGTCAGGCAAGATTCAATTACACATCTATAAAAATTAATCAAAAATATGTCTGCTAACACCAAAGGATTTCAGTCTACGTAGAAAATACAAACGTTGTTGGGCCCTTTTCAAATTTTCAGATACTTGATTTGACCAAGACAGGGTGTTTATTATAAATGTACCGAGAAACTTAAAACAATCTACAATGTCCACATTTCTTCCGTTAATGACAATTGGTTCAATTTGACCTTTATTTTTACGAAAGTCAATTATCATTTCCTTAGTTTTGTCAACGTTCAAGACAAGATTGTTCGATTCAGACCATTTTACAAGAGATGATACTTGACTTCTATAACTGGATTCGTCGCCATTACAAATTAAACCACTAAGGGTGGTATCATCAGCAAATTTTACAATCACGCTAGATGGATCATCCACTTTACAATCATGTGTAAATAGACTATACATAAGAGGAGAAAGACCACAGCCCTGCGGTGTTCCAGTGCTCAGAACAATTGGTTTCGAGAAATTTGAACCGATTCTCACAATTTGTCTACGTTTCAATAAAAAATCTAAAACCCACTTGCATAGAGATCCTGGTAAATTAAGATCAATCAGCTTTTGATAAAGCTTAGACGGGACTATAGTATTAAAAGCAGATGAGTAGTCAATGAATAAAATACGAGCATATTTTGATGAATTTGGTCTTCCAGGTTCAAGGTGCTTTAAAATAAAATGCAAACAGTAATTCACAGCATCTTCAACGCATCGATTTGTCCGATACGCAAATTGACACGGGTCCAAATCACATGGCAGTATTGATTTCATGAAATTCATCACTAAACGTTCAAAACACTTAGCAATCTGTGACGTCAAGGCCACCCGGTATAAGCGCGACGTTTGAAACGGGCCTAAGTGGATCCATCATTAAAGCAATAGAGTGCACCTGTTATTATTGATCCATCGTTAAAATATTTATTTTTTCTTTTACTAGTGGTGTTGTACCTGATGAACCTGAAATTGCTCGAGTCATTCCTATTTATAAATCTGGTGATTCGCGTGAAATAACTAATTATATACCAATTTTAACACTGCCAGTCCTCTTAAAACTCCTTGAAAGATCATAGTGGCTGATCGTTTAAATAAATTCCTTTGTAAGTTCAAAATCTTGTCAAATTCGCAGTATGAATTTCGAGCAAATTATTCCACGAAATTAGCATTGGTTGACCCGTCTAAGGCATTTGATACAATGATATACTACTTGCTAAACAGTCAAAATACGGAATTTCATTCTCCTTCGCTTCGCTCATACGAATGAAAAGCAGTTTGATTCTAATGAATGAGTCGAATAACAAAGAACATATTATTTAAATGTTTTATTGATACAGCATGGGATAGTGGCCGGGAACTCTATTGCCGAGCACCTTTCAACCTATTTCAACAGTACATAAGTGGTGTTTGACTGTTGTGTTCAACAGTACATGTTATAAAAAACTACAATGTACATTGCAACGAATAATCATCAAGTTAAATGGTATTAGTAATACCTCCACCTGTGGAAGGTCGAGAAAATTAAAACAAAAGCATCTTGTGAGTGCAAGTAATTAGAACGAAAAAGCATCTTCTCCTGGTATCCATCTGGAACCAAGCCCTTTAGGCTCTTCGGACATCGTCCGGCTCTCAACAACTCAAACTCAAAAACATAGGCTACATTTTAACAATTAAGAGTAAGATTAGTACATTGTAAACACCAAAACGTACTGAACAACAAAGTGAAAAGGTCTATCGTGTGAAATAAATACATCAAGAATGTCTGAACACAACACGAACAAGGCAAAATAGTAAGCATGACAGATTTCCATGTGCTACGACAATCAGAGAAATCTCTGGGATCGAGAACTCGCCCAGGAACATGGCAATGCTTTTGGCGTCAGTCCATGCAGCAAAAACTGCTGGCGCTCGGAGGCCACGAAAAACCTCCTTTTATCTTTTCTTTGTTTTTAGGAGGAAACGTGGGTGCATCCTAGGACACCAAAAGGAGGCGCACTCCCCTTATCATTACCACATTACCTAGGTTTGTTCCCGGGGTTTTGAAACAAATCCGAATTTGTCAGAGGGGTTAAGCTAAAGTGAAAACATGCATGCATCCACATAAAGACAACGAAAAACACAACATATTGGTCCCACCTGACCAAGCCCAAGAGGCCTCTGGTCATTGTCCGGTTCGTTTCAACTCAATATTCAAATTCTTCATAACTGTACAACAGGTTACTCTCGACGAGTTATTCTTTGGCATATATACACCAGTGTATATGAATAGGTTCCTTCTTAACCAGCCCTTTAAACTTTTCAAGTTTCGAATGTGCACGCATTTTGCATAACAATAGTACCAGAGCCATTATTCTGGAAACCAAGCGCTTTAGGCTTTCAAAATTCACCCGGTAATATTGGTCTCGTTCACGTTACAACCCTTATAACGGAAATTAACAGCTTTTAACACCAATGTATATGATATGTATACTTGAACTAAAACGTCGTACTGTTCTTAGCTTGATTCGACTTGAATTATCTACAGGAAGGACCGAACACAAGAACAGAAGCAGTAAACTACGCCCGATAGGCTCGCCGAGGTACATGTACATGTATAAATATATTATAATTAGGAATTCATACTCGCAAGTACAGTATTTATGAAAATTATTCCAATTCAAGCAATAATAATTCCAGAAAATTTCAGGACAGCGTAATCTTCAAATATAATTGAATAAATGTTTGGTACTGCAAATTATAATAAAACAAAGACATGCTAAATCTTTTCGACTTGCACTCGGAGCAAAACACAAGATTGTGTCGGTGACGCTATCGAGAAAACAAAATTATGCGGGAATGACGTGTTCAGAATGTTGCGCGCAAATTGGTCAGCTGACAACCGGAGGCAGCACGCTTCTGCACAGGTACATGTAGCATGCAACGAGCTTAGGATTATTGAATGAATGAGTAATTGTAGCCTCGAGCATGCGCAGATGCACAATAGAGTATGCGCTCTGACCAGTACAGTGAACTGCATGTTACCAGCAGTTAATTTAGGGTGATCAAGCTTGTTGTGCCAGCTATACGTGCATTTTGCGGGTAGCATGCAAACGAGCTCAGGTTTATTGAATGAATGGGTATTGTAGCCTCGAGCATGCGCAGATGCACAATAGTATGCGCTCTGACCAGTACAGTGAACTACATGTTACCAGCAGTTAATTTAGGGTGATCAAGCTTGTTGTGCCAGCTATACGTGCATTTTGCGGGTAGCATGCAACGAGCTTAGGTTTATTGAATGAATGGGTATTGTAGTCTCGAGCATGCGCAGATGCACAATAGAGTATGCGCTCTGACCAGTACAGTGAACTGCATGTTACCAGCAGTTAATTTAGGGTGATCAAGCTTGTTGGGCCAGCTATAGAGCTTCTGCACCGGCGGCCATGACAGGGGGCAGGTTTTCTTATTTAAATGTTGTGACAATAGAACCACAAAGCACCTACTCATGCTTGACACACAGTGACAATGTGACTGTCCCCTGTCATGGCCGCCGTGCAAAGGCTCTATACGTGCATTTTGCAGGTAGCATGCAACGAGCTTAGGTTTATTGAATGAATGGGTATTGTAGCCTCGAGCATGCGCAGATGCACAATAGTATGCGCTCTGACCAGTACAGTGAACTGCATGTTACCAGCAGTTAATTTAGGGTGATCAAGCTTGTTGTGCCAGCTATACGTGCATTTTGCGGGAAGCAGGCATGTTGCTGCGGCGGATGGATGATCGTCCCGAGATCTCGGGGAATTTTTATTCTGCTAAGCGACGTTACAACAGGGCCTCGGTACGCACGATCGGGGAGTGCATTAACGGGGTACTGTTTTAAGAGGGGATGATGGGACTCGGTTAAATCTATTTGATGCGATCCTCCAGTCTTTGAGACTACGCCTATATACGTATACCGAGCTTCATATCGCCACCAAATATAATTAATTATATTGCTTTAAAGAAAATCCTGCGAAGCTGAAGACCAAACAAGGGTAGTTTCTTGGTTCCAGTGAATTAAGTAAGCATTGGACATAGTTAAGTATGTCGAGTATCAATTCTTTGTTAGGGTAGATTTGCTACTCAAAAAGACAATGCTAAAATAATGTATGTATGACTTATACAATATAATGGTCATGTTCAACGGAACACAACAAGAGTATTTGTTGTGTTCAACCGAAGTCGAAAGGTAAACAAATTATTCACAGCATAGGCCTACTAACGAAAGCATAATTAACGTCCCCCCCATAATGTGGGTTCGACAGTTCAAGAAAAAGTAAAGACGAGTGCCTTTAATTCAGGAATTTTAAACACTTTCTTTTTCGTTCGAGTCTAGAAGTATTTAAAAGCCTGTATTTATGTTTACTACCAATGCCACTGTAGGTTCACGGAATAAAACGCAAATGAGCCTAGAGTTAGCTTTCGAATTAAGTAACTATATAAGTTGGCTTAATTTACTTATGACAAGAAACTCTGTAGCAGATTATCATAATTTTTAAATGACGAGGAAATGGAAGATTACGATTAATGGGGATTTTAAGAATACAAGCGAGCTTAGCGTTACTCTGAATTAAGCAAGTTTAAGTAGTTTAAAATTATGGATGAAAAACATTACAAGATGAAAAACCTTACAAGATCCGAACTTTATGGATCGAGAAGGGAAGAACAAGACGGGAAGAACAAGAAGGCAATGGGCGAAAGTGAACAAAGGAAGTGACTTAAAATACCTTCGAGGAAAATCTTAAATTGTATGAATTATTACGAGATCCGAAAAACTAGGGATCAGGATCTCGAAAACAAGGAGGGAATGGACAAATGTATGCATGTGAACATCAGAATCATTAAAAACGAGAAGTATAGCCATAAATACATTCACTAGTCGAAAATGAAATATCAATCTGACTGAATGAGCAGAAGTAGTATGTCGATAAAAAGGAACGGGGCACAACACCTGTTTAATAAAGCACAGCATTGCTTTAGAGGCCAGAGTGGATAATCACTGATGCAACATACGTAAAGTTGGTGCGTATAAAGTAAATTATAGGCCCATAATTGAAAATCTCAGCGGATATAGATAGCCCTCTACAGGCAAATAACCATCCCAAACTTCAAGAACCAACACAATACACTCGAGATGGTCTTAAAATCCCAACTACGTTAGTGTTAAAAGCCGTGGTTCAATAACCGAACTTTAAGGAAGGACTGTTCATAAATAGCGCATCATGAATACTACACAGAGTTGTAGTACAGTTTAAACGTTATACAACAAACTGAATATGAATCATATAAGAAAGCGTTTATTGGAAAATGAAATCCAGGGCCGGAATATTTCAATATTAGTTCTACATGACTAGAAATCGTCGTACTAGCGTATAAAATATATCATTCGCGCGCAGGTAAAACATGCATTTGGCCAAATAGCAAAACATTCACCTCCAAGAACAGAGGATATTGATGCATGCAGTCGTTGTGCAATTTCAAGACAGTTCAAGGACAATTCTAAGTGCGAAACAGTACGATTTGTATAATCCTATAAGCCCGTATCGACCGTAAAATACTCACGGGGCTAAAAATATGAATTATCGGTACGTTTAAATGGATAAGATACTGAAAAGTATGGAAAGAAATACAACGTAGAAAATAACTAATTTTGCTGAAGTGGGACTTACGTACTATTTTTGAATAGTGCCTTTCGTGTTAAATACGGGGGAATTTACATCAGTTGTGCATACTTCGACCGAATTGCAATAAGTAATTCAAACGAGATGCAGATCAATAAATATCTTATTGGAATGCCCTTAAATTTCCGTATGACAGAAAATGACATTACTGACAAAAAGCCTTACATCGAGTTGTCTTTTACGTATAGCTTAACTGTCCGAGCCTGGTTCATCAGTGTTCACCTCGTGAAGAACAGACCGACGTTTAAAGCGTCGAACCTGGGGGGAAATCACAAACAAAAAACGACAACAGACAAGCAATGCTCTCATAGGGTGGGAGGGGGTGCTAAGTCATAGGCATCAGAAGAAATGTGTACAATAGTTCAGCTTAAGGGCGAACAAATTAGCACAACACCTGTTTAATAAAGCACAGCATTGCTTTAGAGGCCAGAGTGGATAATCACTGATGCAACATACGTAAAGTTGGTGCGTATAAAGTAAATTATAAGCCCAAAATTGAAAATCTCAGCGGATAAAGACAAGCAATTAATGCTCTCATAGGGTGGGAGGGGGGGGGGGGGGGGGGGGTGCTAATTCATAGGCATAAGAAGACAGTCGGGAAATGTGTACAATAGTTCAGCTTAAGGGCGAACAAATTAGCAGGAATTTATAACTAATTCCATTGCGATAAGTTGGGTACGGTAATAGTGTACTGTTAACGTGCTCGGCAGAGAGTAGACGCGACCTGAATGAAGAAACGGACCTTAACTGTACCTTTATATACGTTGTACTTAGAATGCCAATAATGACCAGTCATGCATAGCAAATTGTGAACACAATACCAATACACAATACACAGGACCGTAAAGCCGTTATACGATCATTCAACCGAATGAAACTATATTTAGAGGAATCGCATTAGACTGATCTAGAAATTATTTATCAAATCGCAAGCAATATGTTGAATGGGAAAATAGGACGTCTTCGTGTAAATCAATTATATGTGGAGTATAAGGTTCGATTCTATAGGTCCACTTCTTTTTCTTATATATATCGATGATATATGTCATTCCTCAAAATTGCTGTCATTTATTTTATTTGCTGATGATACAAATATTGTCTACTGTAGTAAATGTTGGTCTATCAAGGGTCTCACGACAACATCGCAAATCATCTGCTAATTCTTGCAGTGCTGTATTAGTGTCGGAAATGTCTGGTTTATTAACAATCTTGTCAATCCACGCCTGGTAAATTGCGTGTTCATCACCAAATCGTTCTTTTGGCAAACGAAGGGCGAGTGCATATCCTGCAACTGGTTCTTTAACCATGCAACAATGGAGCAGTCTTTTCACCTTTCCAGTGCAGTATTGTTGGAGCCGAGTTAACTTTGCACCATCGGGTATGGATTCTCGGCCAACGGTGTTCTCAAATGTTCGGATAAACAACTAATATTTACATCGAATGTCGTCATCTTTTTATTTTATTTTATTTTATTTATTTACCATATCCAACAGCGGAGAACCGCCAATTACAGGAATGGGAGCAAGTGTGGTTGAGTGCCTTGCTCAAGGGCAGGTGCCACAACCCGTCGCGGCCCGGATTCGAACCTACATTCTAGTACTAGCACAGCAACTTAAGTTCGACGCACTAGACCGCTCGGCCATAACACCCCACGTGTTATGTCATCTCCACCTTGGGAAGCTGAAAAGCCTCAACTAAGGCCTATTGGTGTACACGAATATCCTCGTCACTGACCACCTGGCACATGACATTATATTCAATGGTATGTCACTATACGGTGTGTTAAATGAACACACCGGCTTTGTTGGGCTATTTTGGGCTCGAAATATACCCATACATTATTCTGAAGCGCTTTCCAGAGTAAATTAGATATATCCTGAAAAGACGCCGTCAAATTTGGCCGTTTCTGAGCATTTTTCAAAAATTCAAGGTCACGTGACTTTTCGTAACCAGATTTTGGTTCGGAAAAGTCACGTGGTCTTGTGAGTTAGTTGTATTTCCAGCAATTTGGTGCAGAACTGCACCAAATTCAACTCTGATTTCCCCCTAATATTTATAAGTAATTGACAAAAGACAGACTATTTATACAGGTATGAAACCAAGTTAAACATAACTATGAAAATTCGAACATAAATGTTTGTTTTGAGAGCCTGGAGAACGGGAGCGAGCGCGTGCTACGGCAGGCTACCGTGGAGTGTAGGATATTTGCCCCGCGCAGCACGGCAAGTAGCCTGAGTGCACACATCGCCGGGTGTGTTGCTCCGGTGTACGCTCGTGAAGAAAAAACATGATGCCAAATCCTCCAAAGAAAACGGAAATTCCTATTCGGTCGTCCGGGCTGTCCAGTGAAATCGTGAGCAGAAAATTTGAAATATCCCGAGTAGGAGAAGAGCGAATCGTTTGTGACAAAGTCGTGAGGCTCGCGCGTGGTTGCAACGGCTGGTAAAGCGTATAACTCGCCTTTTGACCGTTTTTTGTTAATTTTGCACTTTTTTAGTAAATTACGGGATATTTTGATGATCTTTTTTCACAACGACCATCCAAAAAGTAGTGTCAATGCTGTTGCATCACTAAATCGTGTAAACAGTAGGCCGGTGTTACATTTAGTGACAAAGATTCGAGGGAATTCACTTGGTGTCATTGTCAAAGGTGTGTTGCAGTTAGATTTTGACGATGGAAATGCTGGGGTACTAACTGGCTGTGTCATCAATCTAGATGGTGTAGCCCGATGTGGGTTCACACTGTGGACGTTGCTTCGGTGTATTTTCTTAGGGGTATTTTACATTAGGTGTAGATTGGGTGAAGCCCACGTCGAGTGATTAGCCGCCTCTGCTTTAGACTTGAGGTCAAGTCTCTAAACAGTCGTATTTGGTCCGTCTGACGCCTATAATCCCCACACGCAACAGTCGTTGTTATGAATAGTACCCGTTTAGAGACTTGAGAAACCTGTATTCGCGCCAATATTAATGCATTAATAGCGCGTAATATACACTACTCAAAAGAATTAAAGGAACAAGAGAACATAATGTTTTTGTCATGGTCTATATGGGCTACCGTTAGAACAAGAAGCATTAAAGTTATGTGAAAATCATTCAGGTGTTGTCAATTGATTCTCAAACAATACTCAACAATGTATGGCGAAATTTATTGATGTGGTAGCCTGTTAACATGACTAAAACATGAATGAACAAAAATATGGACATAATCATCTGGCAGGTTATCATGACTATCCGTAGTAAACGTTAATTAATCATTGTCTAGTAACTGGTATGACCTCCACGTGCTTGTATGCACTCCTGACAGCGTCGAGGCATGCTTAAAATTAACTGTCTTATGGAGTCTTGAGGAATGTTCTACCACTCTTCAACCAAGGCCTATCTGAGTGTCTGTATACAGAGTCTGGAGCATGTTCTCGACCTGCAACACGTCTGCCAAGCATGTCCCATGCATGCTCTATAGGGTTTAGGTCAGGAGATCTTGCCGGCCAGGGCATCGTGCTGGTTCCCTCATTCTCAAGAAAGTTCATGGACATTCGTGCAGTGTGTGCACGAGCGTTATCTTGCACCAGGATGAAATTTCCACCTTCGGCAGCAGCATATGGCCTCACAACAGGTTCCAGTATCTTATCTCGATACCTCAAACTTGTTAGTGCACCACCAGCTACCACGACGAGGTCCGTACGCCCCTCCAGGGAGATACCCGCCCACACCATAACTGATCCACCTCCAAAGTGGTCAAATTCGACAATGTTGCAGTTGAAATATCGTTCCCCGACCGTCTCCAAACCCTTACACGTCTATCATTGGTTGAAACAGTGAACCTGCTTTCATTTGAGAACAGTACTGGTGCCCACTGGTCCATCTGCCAAAATTGATGGTTTCTAGCAAAGTCCAGCCGGGCTCTGCGGTGTACTACGGACAAAATGGGGCATGTGGCTGGTCGTCTGGCTCTCATACCATCTTCATGCAGACGATTCCTGACTGTTTGATTGAAAACACGGACATCAGTTGCCCTGTGGAAGCTTGTGGCTAAGGATCTTGCAGTAGATCGTCGATTTCGACGTGCCAGGATCCTCAGGTATCGGTCATGGGGAGGGGTAGTCACACGTATGCGACCTTGTCCTGGCCTCCTGGTGTACAGACCATATTCCTGAAAACGTCTCCACAACCGGTTGATGACACTTACGGACACGTCAAAATGTACAGCCACCGCACGCTGTCTATTGCCAAATTCAAGGAGCTGGACAGCTCTAGCAACCTCAGCTTCAGTTAACTGACGGCGAACACCAGTACTCAGTCCCAGCAGACAGACAACAAACAACAGAATTGGAAGAACCTTCATTTTGTTGCAAGAAGTGATAACAACTAGTGATGACAAGTGTACCAATACCAACACCTTATACAGGGTAAAAGAACACGCCTGTGGACACCCCCGTGTCCACGAGTTAGAAGACACGCATGATTTCACCAACATTGTTGAGTATTGTTTGAGAATCAATTGACAACACCTGGATGATTTTCACATAACTTTAATGCCTTTTGTTCTAACGGTAGCCCATATAGACCATGACAAAAACATTATGTTCTCTTGTTCCTTTAATTATTTTGAGTAGTGTATAATCACGCAGTTGCCATAGAACAATTCGCAGGGGTAACATGAATATTAATGTCGTCCTGCGTTTCGACCAATCAGCTCTCTACGTCCAATCCTGGTAGCAAACTCCATAGAACGTGTACAAAACGGAAACAGGTTTCTCAAGTCTGTAACTAGAGGTCGATTAGACTGGTTCCCAGTCCATTCGCGACTACGCTGCTGCGGTTTACGAACCAACCGTTCTATAGTTACAGACTTGAAATCAAGTCTACCTCTGCTTGCGCTTCGGTATAAATTCTCTCTAGAGCTTCAGCTCGAGCAAACTTTACTTTAATTTCCATCTGTCGTCTTGTTTGGTCTAACTCAAGTTGCTTCCACTGCATTTATAGTGTCAATGCAAAGGATTCCATTTCAATTTCATTTTGTTCTTGCAGGGCTGCTGCTTCTGCGTGCAGCGCTGCCTTCTCAGTTAATCACAGCCTGGGCTTTTATTGGATGGTATTTGTACAAACCAAACGTTCTTCTTTCGTAATTGGAGATAAGAAAAATGAATGTGAACAATCACATTGGATGAAGTCAACGGGGTCAACATTTAAATTTTGGATTTTAGATGCTATATAGTTTGGGGCCTACATTGATAACAAAAATCACTAAAAGCTGTAGCAACTCTTACAGCAGTATATACTAATGTTGTAAGTTGGAGGTGGGCTATACTTCTTTCCAGTTTTATTGAGAGCCTTATTGATAATTTTTATTGATAATTATTGAAGTATTTCTCATATTATTTTTATTTATTTCAAAGGACTTTATCAGATAAAATATTTTGTCTTAGTAGTGTATACTACTAGCGAGATCTTGAGTGACGCTATTAACGAGACTCCTAATATAACGATGCCTTAATAAGACCTTCGAATCGGCTTACCCTCGTAGCTCCTACATATAAGGCCTAGTTACAGCTTCGTTAACCCTTTCAATACCACCCACTCATATAAGACAGTACCCTTGTTTACCACAGCAATTACGAGCCCAGTGTCACTAGAGACCCACTGGTTTGGGAGACATTTCATTGAAGTGAGCCCTCTGTGGTATACATGCACTAAATAGCTCTGATGATTTTGTGTACACCTGATGACACAAATCATACAAAAAGGAGAGAAATTTAGTGTGCATATTTTTATTTATTAAGTGTAATTTCAAGCTAGTTTTTACACAACAAAAGTAATACAAACTGGTAATACAAGGCCCTGTACTCGTACATCAATATAAAAAAGAAAAACCTAATGAAAATACCTAAAAAGTATACAATACAAAAGAAAATTAAGCACTCAAAAGTTAAAAATCTAAGAAATTAAAAATGCTTGTCTAAAAAGATGTGTCTTCAACCCTACTTTAATTCTGCATGTACTTGTATTTTCTCTCGCCCCTCCCCCGCCCCCCCACCCCATTCAATGTTGGTTTGAATCCGTGGCTTGTCGAACCAGTCTTCAACATTGAATGGGGTGGGGGGCGGGGGGGTGGGGGGCGGGGGGTGGGGGGCGGGGGGTGGGGGGCGGGGGGAGGGGGCGGGGGGCGGGGGGAGGGGGGCGGGGGGAGGGGGGCGGGGGCATGGGGAGCAGATTTGAAGGCGAGCAGATTGTACATATACATACTTACAATCATTTGGTATGATATTTTTCAAAACAAGGAACTGTGCACATTGGTTTATTACATTCTTTACAGATCATCCGGGTCTGTTTTCGCCTGTTTAATGTGCGGTTGCTACAAACAATGCAGTCGCGTTTCTTTCCATTGCGGTTTTTGCCAGGATAGTGTTGTTGTCTTGCCAAATCAATAGGAATGTGGTATCTCGGCCGACTTGTTGCATTAGTACGTTCCCAACCTAACAGCAAGCCTTGTACAATACCTACACGAAAATCTAGGTTACTGACATGTCTGGTCTCGTTGCTCCCAACCGGATCGGAAATCTACCTTCGCAGTCTTGCTCGATTTTGGCAGGTGGTCAGGTTGGTCGGTAAGCTGCAACAAAAACAAACTATAACATTAGAGTATAATCTTTGTAGTTGCAAACAAGAGCCATTTGAGCGTTTTTGTTACTACATGTATGATGTACATTTCTCAATTTCAGCATTTGTAACCCCATAGACCTATATAGGCCGACGTTAGGGGTGGGCCTACAAAAATACTGGGCCTGGTGAATTACATGGGATAGCAATTAGCCTAATTGATTCATTAACATAACACCGATCATGCTGATGATAATGTTCACCAAAGAATTAGTAATTATTACCTCAGGAAATGCTGCAGTAATGACGTCTTCGTGGTCCAGTTCTGGTTCGTCGTCAGAAAACTCATCTTGAATGGAACTTTCCTCTGATTCTGAGCCACTGTCTGCCAAAATTTCGGCCAACATGCCATCGACGTCTGTTGCCATCATAGTTTCAGGATGCAAATGGCGTCTGTACTGTGCGTCCTCCCCTTTTATGTATTCCCGGCAAACCCACCCTATTGTTGTCCCTTTTTAGTTTTGTGAATTTATATAGGGCGGGCGCGCGTGTAAAACTTGAACCGTCTTCATTCATGCCAATAGAGGGCGCCAAACCAAAAAACTCTGAAAGCATTTGCAGGTGGTGACAAAAGTCGCCTTGGGTCTCAACTGAAAGACAATCTCGGGCACCATTTGGTGCCTTTGGGATTAAAGCGGAAAAACCAAAGGGCTCCTTTTGGCGCCTCCGGGAATGAAAGGGTTAAGGCTTTTTTAACGAATGCTTCGGGAACATTGGGCCCTGTTTGTATATTTGCAGTGGCCGGTTTTTGAGAGCGTCGGAATACAACGCGCCGTCGACAGCATGTGACCGTTTCGGTGGTCCGTAGATGTGCCGAATGTGCCGAATGATGGATCGATGTTTTTGCCAAATGATGATTATGGCTTCAAAGGCCGTGAAGGGCGTCTACCTCAATGCACTGATCACAATTTGGCCTGACAAAGGTCTTTTGACCTTGATCTTTTTGACGTTGTGGATAATCCTGTAGGCTTCTCTGAATGTATGGCAATTGTTACACCCATGAACAAAAGGATCCCGTAGGCTAAAATGGTGACTATGAAGTCACCAAGGACAGAGCCAGTTAGTGACTTCTGCATATATTTTAAAGGTGGCCGAAGTGTTAATTTTGCTTATTAAACATTTTTCTTCTTCCATGATTAAACCATGATTAAATCAATAGAGTACTAAAGTGAGAACGCCACCTTTTGTGTGCTTTGTGAGTGCCCATCTTCTTTGTACCAGGTGTATAATTCGCCACTTGCACGGTTCCGCCATATTGGCAAAACAGCGAGGCTTTCCTTGCATGAACAATGACTCCCTCGCGTCGTTACCATGTCGGTTGCTGTGACGTTGACCTTCGTCCATTGTAAAATATGTCAGGAAAGCCTCGTTTTGAACGCGACCGTGCAAGTGGCGAATAAGCCAAGCTGTAAATAACTTTGCCAAATTGTATGGTGACGCCAATTTTGGTTATAATTGTGGTTATCTACGGCTTCTTTAATTGGGACCAAATGGTTCTGGCTCCATTGGTAAATGCATATGTACAGAGAGTGAGGTCATTACTTCAGCTGGACTGAAGTAAATAAGCGGATGCGTGAGGCACTTTATTAAAAGTGTCATTACTATATTGTCCGACAAAGAATAACCTTGTATAGGCCTATTATAATGCGTACAAAGACATATTTCGGACTGAATCAAATACCTTTTGGCCTTATCACGGCATTCAACATTTGGATAGCCCAATTGCAGAATATCCACCATTCGGTATATACCTCGTGGAAAATGTGGTCTGAGAACATTTGGATAAATACTGGACAACGAATATTTTGACAACAGATGGTCTAAAGTAGGATTTCCCTTGTACTACCTTATACCATAGAGCAAACTATGCTGTTCCTTGCTCTATGCTTATACATGTATTGACCGCGACATAAAGACAGAACACACCAACGCCCAAAGGAATCACAATTGAAAAGCCAACTTTGTTTCGGCTGGATCTTTTTGGCACCATATCATCATGCAATATTTGCCGATTTGTAAGGCCTTGCTGGCCCGAGGTCTATTCGCAATCCACGGCATCATTACCATCTGGCGAGTAACGAGCGTAAACTCGGAGCCCATCTTCTACCTGCTGATAATCCCGGTTTGTCTGCTGCCAATGGAGATGATTCTCACGCTAAAATTCACGGAAAACGGAGAATGGAAGTGGTGAGAATAAAATAGACATTCGTTCCTGGACATTCTTTCCCGGCACGCCGACTAATTATATTTTGTAAATTGGAAGCAGTGGTTGTTCTGGTGGGGGAGGTGGGGGCGGGAATTAAGGTTTTTTGAATTGGGTGCATGATGACATTTTTTTCCGAAATATGGTAGAAATGCCGTCGCATGTCGCACTGATGGAACATTCATGTACTGTATAGGCCCTTCGCCTGGTGGGAAGGGGAGGGGCATATTATTTTAGTGCATATACAATCATATTGGCGTTTTTAGAGTTTAGGTCAACCCGTGAGTATATTAGTACTTTATTTGTTGGAATCAACAGTTTGTGTCATTCAAAATAAACTTTCCACATACATGTATATTTCCCCGTATATATGCTATAATTGTTTTAGACTAAAAAATCACGTAAAACTCAACATCCCTGTGCCGTTGAGCCGACAATTGGCGTGATTTATTTTGTTTCTATATGGCAATGCATTATCTGCTTGAAAATTTGTTGTACACAAGGCCCATAGAAATAATTGCTTGTAGAATCGAACAAGTTGTTGTGGCTTTTGTTAATTTATGGCACCTTCGGCGTCAACTATCTAAGGTCCTTCATCAACTATACTGTTTTAGACTTAATAACATTTTTTTTTGTACGATGACTATAACACGATTACTTATCGTTTTACCACACTGTATCTCCCGCAGGTTTTGCCCCAGCGCAATGCTATTCTTGGCAAGCGTGGTTCCAGGTCTGTGGTTACTGCAGTTCGATTTGTACGATAAACGCATCGCGTACCGAGACTTGATGGAATGGGAGGACTGTTCGGTCGACACTGCTTTCAATACCTCAAGTCTCAGCTCGGAGATTGCTGGAGTAAGACATTTATAAAGCACGATCCACGACATAATGACGTCTCAGTCTTTTCACATTTCACGCATGGAAGTCTCAAAGAACAAAAAGTTTGTATTAGGGCCATAAAAAAAAGTGCGCTTGTAAACACATTTGACGTCATTATGTCTCAAGTTGGGCTCATACACTGTAAGCACTCTGACTCTATAGTAAAAGAGCAATATAACACAAGAGGAAAAATATACTTTACTTTATAAGTGCAACTGGTAAACCATTGTTATCATAAAGAACACGAAATACGACCCACCGAAAACTGGATAGGCGTACGAGTTTCACAAAGAATGGCAACTCCAAACTTTCAATGTCTGAATATTCGCTGCAAAATATGCGAATGTTTACTTGTTACGTTTACACCTATATACCATTCCTGCAGCCGATTTCACGAAAAATGTCGTAGCTTGCGCAACTTTTTAAAATGGCACAAGCCCCATAGGCTTGCGTGTAACTATCACAGGAATGTTGCGCAGCTTATGCAATAACAAGTTGTGCAAGCGGGCTTACGCAGTGCGTAAGGATTTGTGAAATCAGCTGCTGGATCTGGGAGCGCGTAAACATACATGTTGTATGTGAACTCCAAGTTGCTTTAATATGCTTTTTTCTCTCCAGTTCCAGGTAAATATTCCAGTGGCCCTTTCTGACGATACGTGGGCTTTGACCTTGGAACAGATGCTGCTCGCTTTCCTGATCATTGGAAGATGGCTCTTGCCCAAGGGCGCCCTCACACGTGACCAGCTTTCCCAGCTCCTATTGGTCTACATCGGTATGGCTGCCGACATCTTGGAGTTCTCTCTGGAGAGTCTGAAGGAGGACGTAGTGATATGCAACTTGATACTGATCGTCGTGATTGTGGTCTTGTGGACCTGGAGCCTGTTGCAGTTTAGTCTGGTCTTGACATCGGTGTCTGCGCGCAGAGACAGACCGGCCAAGGTGTCCGGGGGCCGGTATTGCAAGGAGTGTTGTTCCTGCTGTCAGAATGAAATCTGGGCACTCTCTACCACCGTCGTCATGCAGGATGGACCCTTCCTGATAATGAGACTATTTCTCCTGATACAGTATAAGATCGTCAATCAGATGATGCTGTTCTTCACCGTTAAGAACGTCATGGTGATTTTGCTGCAGGTGTATCGGATGATCATCGTGTGCCGGGCCGAGACTCCCTCGGCGTATAAAGACGAGAACTCCCTTGAGGCCGTGGAAGGTGGGATGAGTAAGGAACAGAGCTCCTCGCAGAAGGTTTTACCCGAAGCAGCAGAATAAAACGGCATTTTGGCTTCTCTCTGTCAGTGTGGATAATACGGCCAGCGGCCCCGTCCTGCTAAATCTTTGTTGAAACTCAAAGGTGATGCATTTCGCTTAAGAGTTGCAAGTAGGCCTACATTTGACGATTTTTCTTGAGCCATACCTGTGGAGACTTGCACAGCACTGAGGGCATTCAGTAACTTGTGTTGTCAAGCTGCGGAAAATTGGCTGGTCCCCAAACCCTAAAGCGTGCCTTCGTGGGACACTATAGTGAAACGAGGATTTTAAAAGAACTATTTAATTTTCGAACCATCTTTTTTATCTATTGTGTGTGTCGTTTTTTAATTTTTAAATAAAGAGCCACTGAATCATTTGTGATGACCCCAACAATACCGCGAATTATTTTCGGAAAACCATACAGCGATGGTAACAAATACCTTTCAAGTTATTGAGAAGACAGTAAGATGGTTGAATTGAGTGTCGACGTAAACAAAAAAAATCCCATGTACTTTTTCAGTACACGGGTGTAACAGTGCTCTTCCTGCATTTATTGTTTCTGTAAAACGCATATAGTAACTTGTTGTCTGTTTAAAGGTTTTATGCGTAATGTATTTTTTGTTTTACATAATTTCTTCGTTTTATATTTTTGTACCGTGTCATTTTAATTTCGTTAGTTGTTTGCACGTATTTGTGCCGTAAATTTACATTTTCTACTGAATGGGATGCGTGGGAAAGTTAATATAGTACTTATTTATACTTCCCCCAAGAAATTCCCACGATAAGGTATATAAGATTACTTGAGACTGTCTTTAGAGGTCTATACACTGCAAAAACTCGGGTTTTAAAATTAACACCCTTGGTTATTCTTTCCCGGTATCTATATAAGACGACACCCTTGGTGTTTGTTAATTAACACCAACACTTGGTGTTATTGTGGAGGATCGACTTTTCATTAATAACAAATGTTTTTGTATATTGCGCCCCATACTTGTTTTCTTAAATTGTAGCACTTTCCTTTTATTGTAGTTTTGGCGCTCCATGGTTGTTTACTTTATTGCCGCATCACGGAATTAAGACCGTGTATATACCGGTAATCCGCAGGCACAAAATAGCTCAGGCCCCTGTGATTTACTAAATGCTGGATTATTTGGTTATACCGTGGTGGTAGTCTTGTAGTATAGTTATTATGTTCCTATAACTTATTTGAGCTGGATACCTTGTGAAAGTATTTCTAATCAAAGCGCATGTGAAAGAAATGGCGACTAGCAGGCGGAAATAAATCGCCAAATCACAGTATTTTAATTATCGATGCTCCAGGAATTGCCTATTAATTAAAGTTGCAGGTCAAAGGTCAGGTGATGGTGGGGTTAAGGTTATATGGATGAAGGAACTGGCAGAGTTGCAATATTGACTGGAAGTATCTCATTCTACGGGTTTATAAAGTCATGCAAGGTTTCATGCCAGGGAAGGTTGCAGCATATGCGAGGTCTGGTTAGGCGTGTTTCTTTGGCCAGGTGGGTTCTCTGTAGGCCACGGGGGTTCACGGTAGGCCATGGTTCTACAAGAAAACCAAATTATACAATCATAAGTTTACATGCAAAATGACGGTAATACATGTACATGACGGTATACATGCACCCAAATACTGGTTATAAATTTGCCTTATTAAACAAATCTTCGGATACATCAGCAAGAAAATGAGTCCTTATTTGTCCTCATAACTAATTAAGAGATTAGGCATTATAGGTTCAACACAACAAAACCTTATACGAACGCTAAATTACATGAAAAACATGCGGGTGTTGCATGGACTATGCATAGACACAACGGCAACATTGTAAACAATTAGGTGATAAAACTAGCCACCAAATTATCTCTTTTATCATCTAAATGGGTACTCATTTTAACTAATCACGCATGGCACGGAAGGAGAACCTTCCAAATGACTAGCTAATTACAGTTAGTCTGAGATTTATGATTAATTTGATAGATAATTGTTTATCGGCGATCATCATAGAGTTGTATAAGCCGTAAAGCCCGCCGCACACGTGAGGTCGTTTGCTGAGCAAACGGTCACTCGTGGCCGTTTGCTCAGCACTTGGCTCACGTGTGAAATTTTGCTGCGTTTTTTGCCTCGCGAGGCCGTGAGCCAAATATCTAACCTGTTTGATATTTTTTGCCTCGCGTGGCCAAAATCTCACCGTGTGCGGGGGTGATGAGCCAAGTGCTGAGCTAAAATGATTGTAGCCGGCCAATTAAAAACCATCCCCATATTCACGTGATATGAATACAGTGCGCGCGGGCACCGCTTAGGTCACCAAACTTTTGCTAAAGTGTGGTGACCTTGGCGGGGTTCGCGTGCGCGCGCTGTTTTCGTATTGCGCGGGTGGTTTTGATTGGCCAGCTACATTCATTTTAGCTCAGCACTTGGCTCATCACCCCCGCACACGTGAGATTTTGGCCACGCGAGGCCAAAAATATCAAACACGTTAGATATTTGGCTCACGGCCTCGCGAGGCAAGAAATGCAGCAAAATAGCCACCGCACACGTGAGCCAAGTGCTGAGCAAACGGCCACGAATGACCGTTTGCTCAGCAAACGACCTCACGTGTGCGGCGGGCTTAAGGCTAGAGTGCGTAGTCGGACGTTTTGGCGGCCCCGCATGTAGAGCGGCAGCCATGTTAGACAGGTTAAAATTTGAGAATATCTAAATACTGTAGGCATTTTTTGTTAAAAGTGGTTAATCAAGTTTTTTTAGGATAATTTGAGGGTGCTGAATTCAAAAATGGCTGTTAACAGGTGCGCCGTTGCCGTCTTCACCTTCAAAATTCAAAAAAACAAAATGGCCGCCATTTCATCACAATTTGTGCTATAACTTGGGTTTAAGGCAACATAGAGGGTCAAACCTGGTGGCAATACCCATGTTTATGATACTAATGATTTCATTTTGACCACTACTAAACTTGTACATAGCTTGAAATCCAAGATGGCGTCCATTTTGAATTTCAAAATGGCCGCCGTGTTCAGCGGCTGAGGGTGCTGAATTCAAAAATGGCTGTTAACAGGTGTGCCGACGCCATCTTCACCTTCAAAATAAAAAAATAAAAAACATGGCCACATTTACATACAATTTGTGCTATGTTTCAAGCAACATAGAAGGTTTGAAGTGGTGGCAATACCCAGATTTATGATACTAAAGATTCAGTATAGACTATTACAAAAGTTGTATCTACCTTGGGTTTGCCGCCATATTAAATTCCAAGATAGCTGCCATATTGAATTTCAAAATGGCCGCCATTGAATCCCGAGCTGGTCATCACAAATTGTCAGTTTTTATAAAATAAATAAAAGGGGGGGGGGTGGGGGGGGGGGGGGGGTGGTGGCGTTCTCCCATTCAGAGACACATGCGTTCTGGTTGACTTGTTTTGATTGTTTGAAATAAATTATATTATTTTATTCCAAAGTTTTATTTGTATCCAGTTTGTACCGTTTTACTGGGTTTTGTTTTTCATTGGTGGTATGGGATGGGGTGTGGGTGGGTTTGTGCGAGCAAAGGAACGTTTTTCAATTCCTTTTGATTAAGCAGGAGCTAGCTTTCAAGGCTACCGTCTGCCCTTCATCAGCTGCGGGTTGGATTCGGGAGAATCCGGGTGACTCGCTTTGGGTTCCTTGAGCGGATGGGTCCAGCTTTTAAGAGGTTGTTTGTTCTTCAAGCAGTGAGATAAGGATGTTTAGGGTTTCATCCGGTTCTTGGCTGTTTTCGGCGTAACCTGAATCTGATAGTGGTAGGGGGAGCCGTTTTTCGTGGTTGGGTAATTTGGCTCGGATTATTTTTTGTTTCAGGTTTTCGGCTTTTTTGAAAGCAATGAGTGGTGGTTTAGGAAATATTTCCTTTAGTGGTTCAGAGCTTTCGATTAGGTGCCAGTGTTTGTTTACCGCTTTTCTCAAGTTGTGGTTGTTTATTGCTGGATTATAAGTTGTGGAGAAGACGAGTGTGGTTTGCTTTGTTGCGTAATCCCTTTTTTTGTTGATAAGGTTAGCCCTTCCGGCATGTTTTACCTTTGATGTTGCCGCTTGGATTTCTTCAGGTGTGTACCCTCTAGGAGTAAGTTTTTCTGAGAGGTTTTGGACTTTGTTTAAGTAGTCGTTTTCGTTGTTTGTGTTCCTTGCGTATCGGAGGGTTTCTCCGTATATAATGCTTTGAACACGTGGGGTGGGTGGGATGTTTTGTGGAGATATTGGAATGTTTCCGTAGGTTTTGTATAGACTTTTGTGTCTAAGATGCCTGATTTACGGAAGCGTTCTCCTTTGAAGATGGTCAAGTCCAGGTAGTTGATTGAGGTTTCAGATTCCTCGTATGTGAATTTGAGGGTTGGGTGCATTTGGTTCATTGTTTCGATGAGTTTTTGGAAATCGTTTAGTTTTCCGTCATAGATAACTATAGTATGTCATCTCTGTAGCGCCACCATGTTAGGATATTTTTGGCCTCTTTGAGGATGGTTTTCTCCAGTTCATGTAGGGTTATGTCGCAGATTTCAGGGCTTGAGATGGACCCCATTGCGCAACCGATTTTTTGGAGGTAGAATTTGTTTCCAAATTGGAAACAGTTTCGGCCAAGGATTATTTCCAGAAGTCTCCGGATGTATGTGGTTGGTGGTTTTGTAACGGCATAATTGTGGTTGGTTCGGTTCAAGGTATCGCAGACGCAGTTTATTGCTTCTGTTTGTCTGACGTTTGTGTACATAGATACCACGTCGATATACTGGTTATGAGGATATTTTCTGATAATTGTTTACCTTCCAATTTACGCAAGATGTCTGCCGTGTCGCGGACATATGTTGGTTGCGTGGTTACGATTGGGAGAAGGATTAAGTAGTCGATGTATTCAGATATCCTGGTGGTTGGGCTTTTACAACCACTGATTATTGGTCTTCCAACGAAAGGTTCTCCGGGGGTGGGGTTTTGTGTATTTTCGGGAGGAAGTACATGGTTGGGCATTCGCAGTTTTGTGGTAGTGGTTTTAGGTATTCGAGCGTAGGTTCATCTATGTAGTTGTTATTTCTCATTTCCGTCAGTACGTTTCGAACCAGGGTTATTGTCTGGGGAGTTATATCGTGGTCCAATTCAGAGTAGTGTATGGACTCAAGGTGTTTGTTTCCCACTTTTAGATAGTCGGTTCAATTCATAATGCAGATACCTCTTCCCTTGTCATAGGGTTTAATTACGATTTCTTTGTTTTTCTTGAGGTTGGTTATTGCGGCTAGTTCTGGTTTGGTCATGTTTGTTGACCGATTTTGTAGTCGGGTATGGGCAATTTCATACTTTGTGGCTTCCAGATAGGTTTCCAGCGTTGTGCTGGGGGTAGTCGTTGGTTGCCATTTAGATGGTGGTTTGAATGGGTGTGGTTGGGATTGTTTTTTGTGCATTAGGAATGACACTCTCATTCTTCGGGTGAAGGTTTTTAAATCGCTCAGTAAGGATTTTCGTGTTGGTTTAGCAGGTGTTGGTACGAAGTTGAGTCCTTTGCCCAATGCTATTTTTTTTCAGTTTCTGAAAGTTTGGTTTTGGACAGGTTTGTTATGAATCGTTCGCAATTTTCTGCTAAGGATTGTTTATGTACCCCTTGGGCGTTTATTTCTTTGGTTCTACATCCATATGAAAACCTTTTAGATTTTGAATGGTTTAGTGATCTCTTTTTTTTTTTTTTCCTTTTTGCCTAGTTTCTTTTTTGCCTAGTTTCCTTTTTGCCATGACCTTTGTTTTATTGGGTGACGTTATATCTGCGGGTGGTAGTTCGAGTATATATAACGTTTTATGTATTTAGGTGTATAGGCATACAGAAATCTCTTTTTGGAAATTGTGGTGGTCCTGAAAAGGACCGTTGGTTTTGTTTTAGTTGTTATAGATCACTGCGTTTTCTTTTTGTGCCTCTGGTTGGTCCACTGGTGAAGTAAGTGTACAGTTGTTGTGCCGTTTGGTGGTCCGAGTCTGGGAATTTGGCGATGGTTTCTTGAGCTATTCAGTGTGCTGCGGTGACTTGGTCAGTTGTTTTTGGTATTCCCTGAGTGTTAATTCTGCCAACCGGAGTGATGCTTTCCTCTGTAAGTTCTCGAAACGTTCTTTGTAGGTTTCTGAGAATATGAGGGGTTTTGGTTGTTTCGGTGGCTTTATTTTGATTGTCTTTGTAGATATGACCTTATAAAAGGGTATGTACATGTGTAGGCTAAATTCATAATACAATTAAGTTCATTTCTACCTTAATTTGCACTTGCAGTGTGACCAAAGGATTTTAAAAGATGAAAGAAATGGCAACAAGCTTGGAATTTGAACACGGCGGCCATTTTGAAATTCAAAATGGACGCCATCTTGGATTTCAAGCTATGTACAAGTTTAGTAGTGGTCAAAATGAAATCGTTAGTATCATAAACATGGGTATTGCCACCAGGTTTGACCCTCTATGTTGCCTTAAACCCAAGTTATAGCACAAATTGTGATGAAATGGCGGCCATTTTGTTTTTTTGAATTTTGAAGGTGAAGACGGCAACGGCGCACCTGTTAACAGTTATTTTTGAATTCAGCACCCTCGAAATACCCTAAAACACTTGCTTAACCACTTTTAACATAAAATGCCTACAGCACTTTAAGGAAGCACAAATTTTCATTTTTTGACCTAACTATGTTTTGCCGTGGCAAAAGCTTTGCTCTACGTACGTACACTCTAGTGCATCGCGGCAGAAAGATCATTCAAGATGCCGAGATCGTGTGCGTGCTACGGTTGCACAAACCGTAACATTCGAGGCAATAGTATTTCGTTTCACGAGTGAGTAATTTTATTATTTTAATCCACCTATAATAAAGCAGATATTTTAGTAATAAAACAGAACCCGAAGGGAACAATACTGCCGTCTGGCATGTCTGGCCATGCGCCTCGGTCAAGGTCAACCTAGCCCCTGTGCTGGCCTAGGTCTGTAGGTCCGTGTCGATGTCGGGTATCACTATCAGAATTTTTTTCTTTACCACGACGGTATTTTTTTCGTATACATTGAACAAAGACTTTGAGGAAATTACCTCCTAGAATCAAAAGATAATGTAATTTTAAGATAAACTTCCCACTTGCACTTTTGTCGCAAATGTTGCTTTTTTGTAGAAAACTCACATTTTCTTCTTCAAAAATTGCCTTTAGTAAATGCACAAGATGACCATTCACGCGCGCGTGCAGCACCCTCTGTTGTCGCGCTCACGCACAGACCGCTCACCGCGTCATTTTGTGCATTACTTATGCAGTAACTTTATTATTTATTTATCTCAGAAATGCAACATTTGCGACAGAAGTGCAAGTGGGAAGTATATCTTAGAATTGAATAAGCTATTGATTCCAATATATATAAATTCACCCAAATCCGTGTTCAATGTATATGAAAAAAAAATTCGAAATTTTTCAGCCTGTCTCATCATGTGGATTAATTAACATAGGCCTAGTTTATAAATTTTGTATCTTGTCATAACATGATAAAAAGGAAAATCCTGGGACTGGGTGTATGAGTTCATGGTTAGATGGTAATGAACCGTAATTTATTTCTGCCAAATTGCTCCATCACCATTTTGCCCCATCAATATTTTTATTCTCTTCATCAATTATCATTTAGGTTTCCTCTTCAGAACCACGAGTTACTGTCCTAGTGGCTAATAAATATCAGCAGAGAGAACTTTCATCCTACAAAATACCAGTTTGAGTGCAGCGAACACTTTGTTGCTACTAATTACGTACAGGGTAAGTATAGCAATCCCTTGGGGATTATATTTTTAAAATTGCAGATAATCCATCGTAATGTGTACATGGTTTACGATGAGGAAATGTTTGTGAAAGCGATCTTTACTAAATTGCGATAAGAGATTTGAATTTAGTGATCGCTTTGGGCATGATCACAAGCGAAAGGCATTCATGAAATACGCCTCCGAGTTATAAATACCGCACACCCCCGCCACTAACTCGTCCTAGTGACATGATAAATCCTCAGAAAGTGTAAAATTGTTTAGGAAAACACTGAGGTTTTTTATGTCATGATCCATAAATGTACTAGGGGGCCTACATGGAGTCACAGCTGGCGATGGTGTATGGTAGTTTTCCCCGCCTCTGACATGTTAAAGTCACAGGCTCGTCAATGCGCGCGAGGCCAAATTCGTGCCACGAAACACGCAGCTCCATGCCTTTGCTATGGAGCTGCATATTTCGTGGCACGAATTTGGCCACACGCGCGCATTGATGAGCCTCTGCCTTTATTAGTATACATGTACATCATTGGTAAGCCGTTACAAATAGTGTCATCCTCCTAGTTTAGCACCGTTTTGTTTCTCAGTTGACGAAATTCACATCAGCCTGTTCTGTGCACTTCCGTGTTGAAGCCAAGGTGTAAGTCGGCAATATGTAGGCATGCGTTACAAGTACAGTATTGTACAGTGATAGATTTTTATCTCGGTGCGTCCATCTTTGTCTTGTTCATGTCGGTACGATCAGTGCATCTGCGCGATAGCACGATTAATCTACTGTTGAGAATCACTGTTCACGCTACCCGCTAGCCTGTGACATTGTGATACGTACACAATGATAACCAAATTCAAAACGAGACAAAACTATTTTTTCTGCAAGCCTCGCTTTGGTTACGTTCATTTTAAAAGGAGAAAAGGGAAGATGGCCGCACTGTGATAAAGGTCTATTGATTGTGTACACGTACATGTACATATGTATGTTGATGTTGCTATATGCTGCATGGCATGTAGGACTAAGTACGTATAACGCATTCATGTGCATGTGTACATGATTGGTTCACTTCATAGCTTGATAAAATAGGCTCTTTCAGTTTGCAGATCGGTCCTAAATTGGTTAATTTGGGATTCGTATAAAGTATATTTTTGTTTCTTTTGGTGTCATTTTCCTGCAGGAGTTCATCCCAGAGATAGCAGAGATGTTCATAACCGACTTCTTGCCAAAGCAGTGGCAACAGTTTTTGCTGCTCATCCTGCACACAAGCAGAAACTTTGCAAAAGGCGACATCTACCAACAAAACAGCCCTTCCAGGATGTGTCTCCATCATCAGGACCACCACAAAAGAAAAGACCAGCTGAGGTTGTCATAAATGATCATGTTTACAGTGCATCTGCTGATAACATTGAAGAGGAGCTTAATAGGAAAGAACTGGCCCTTAATAGGCCGATGTCAACATCCCAGGACCTAACAAGACGGTTGCAAATTGAAGTACTCGAAAAGGTTAAGGGGTCTGTCTTTCCAGAACAGATGGAGCACTTCAGGGAGCAAGACGTGGCAGAAGAAGATGACCATGGAAGTCAACTTATTAAGATGATTTGATCACTTTTTTTTCCTGAACAGTCCTTCACCACCATGGACGCCTGTACACTGAGCGATACATTCATGAAGACAAAGTCTCTAGACGACACCAGCTAACGAAAACGATTTTATTTCAAGGACAATAAGGCACTCAAAGAAACAAGGGAGTACTACAGAGGTCTGGAAGTGCCATCCGACTTGTTGAGATCCTGATAATTTAGCGCAGAATGGCAACATTTTGCACTGAATACAATGTATTTCATCATCCTGCGATAAGTTATCTCGGGATCTCAACAAGTCTTCAGGTACTTTCAGAGCTTCGTATTACCTCTTGTTCCGCAAAATGAGTACACAAAGGAATTGTCCATGAAAGCCTTCTTTGCCCAGATTCCAGACAAGATGGCGATGTCCATGTTACACGGTGTCACTGAAGTTGCCATTCTTTGTGAAGCTTGTATCTGATTTTGCTTTTGTTGGATCACCTACTGTATATGTACATGTATTGCATGCAGTGCTATGCACATGGGTAAAGTTATGTACATTTGTTTGTCACACTGCGTGGACTTACTTTCGGGCATGTGCAGTTTTTATTGTGCTGAACACCAGAAAGTTGTTTAAGACCAGCTGTGGCATGATCTCCACCAATAGGAATGCACAAATTGTCCAAGGTATAGACTGCCGAAGTGAATATGTCATCTTTTGTTAGTTTTCAAGGCATTGGCTCTACACTAAAAATCACTGAACCGTGTCTCTGTGCTTTTGCAAGGTGTTCAGAGCCAATTGCCATGGCTACCCACGTCACACTTCGGCTGTCTATTTATGATGTAGAAGTTAGTTTACAAGCGTGTTCCACCTAAACATCAAGATGAATAGGTGGGTGGTGCCATCGGCAGCCAACGACCACAGACACTTACTCTTTAGGAAAGAGTACCTCTGGGACCTTTAAGTGTGTTACTCAACACATTGGACCAAAGGCTTTCCTTCTAGTTCTTAAAGATGAGCAATTGTGGTTAAAGGAGTGTGACCCACCCATTTTTTCCCCATGGATGTTGAATTTTCATTCTGTACATTTTTAAAGATGTCGTTAAAAAACCACTGAAGTTTTGCACATTTATTTATCAGGATCCATAAAGCAATGCAGTAATTACGCCAATATTTTGGCTTCCACGCCCAAATTGGAGATGGCAAATTTCCTGTTTTCTTTATATGGATAGTATTTCGGGGAGGTTGTAACTTGTTAGAACAAAATACATTTTTCTGAACATGTTCTTTTGTGTTCCTTGCTCAAGGGTAGATTGGAGGGAGGGGGCGCGAGGTAGGGGAGGAGGGTGTTGTCCGAGCATGGGTAGAGGATTGGGCGGAGAGGATAGGAGTAGGGGATTGTGGGGGATGGGATGCCGGGGAATGGGTAAAGATTGTGAAATTTTTTGCTTGCATGTTTACAGGAAGGAAGTTTTGAAGTACTTTTGCTTTAAAGAATGACATTAAATTATAAAGTTTTATAAATACATTTATTTCAATTTGGAATATTTGTCATTCTACGTTTTTTTCACTGTATATTTATTTTAGAGAATGAGGTTGGGTGGAATTAAAAATACTCGGAGTTAAAAATATGTCCATACTGCTTCTCCACCTTAATATTTTATTATACCAAATGGAAGAAGGAAAACAACCTCTATGATACATCTTTTGCAGGAGTTTACCGGAACAGTGTCCAGTAAATTTCCTTGCACTGTGTCTTGATCACTGTTTATGATGACCGGCCGGCACTGTATAGTTCTCCAGATGTCTTGTGAATCACTTGTGGTTAAAGCCCCATACAGGATTCAGTTTTCCTCAATTGTAATCAACGATTTGACTAAAGATTAGAAACAGTTCAACTTCTAGGCCCCAATTATTGTTTACAAAAAAAATAACAACGGACTGAATGGCTGCGTATAGCCAGGAAACCACCCTAAAAAAAGGCCTAAATTTGAGATTTATGAACATTGCTTTGCAAAATTCCTCAATAAAATGGCGAGTTTTAAATCCATTTATTGAGTACTGTTACATTTTTGCATGGTCTGATATCCCTCCCAAATTTAAATTACAAAAAAAATTAATTGCATAATCGTGTCTGGGAAAGATCTGATTCCGTTTAAACTGCTGGGGCCAATTTCATAAAGCTGTTTAGCAGAAATTTTTGCTTAATGAAAAATTTGTTTGCTTTATAAAAATGGGTCAGTTGTCAAAATTGCATGTCAATTTGTGTTTTTCACAAGAATATCTGCTATTCTTGCTAAGAACACAAAGCAACTGAACGGCTTTATGAAATTGGCCCCTGGTCTCATTATACTACTGGCCTATTCTTTTTATAACGACTCGATAAAAACCACAGTGCGTAAATTAATATTTTGAAGGCAAGTGAAATTCAAGCATGGAGGAAGGAAACAACACGATTCAAGTAAGAATGGCAAGTAAATGCATGCTAAAAAGTAGTACAACCAGTATTTTTTTATTTCGAAATGAGGATTACAGACCAAAATATGTTTTAAAATACCGAGAATATCGCCACGCGCACACATAAACACTATGACATCCGGGTACTTTTCGCGTGCAGTTGCCACGGCATAACATGGCGCCTAGAGCTCCACGGTGGGCCGGCGGCTTTGTGCACAAGGCATGGCGACTACGCACTCTAGCCTTACGGCTTATACAACTCTATGGCGATCATACAGAACTCCAAGAATCAATGTCAACAGAGGGCGCTATACCACTTTAACGGTGCATGTAGTTTTGTTTGGTGGTACGTCATTCATTGTGCTTGAACCCTTTGGTCATTATGTAACCCCAGATGGGCACATTCCTTTCCCATTCCATAAATGCCTCTATATGCTTTATAAGATCGCCCTCGATGCTCTATAGTCACTTCGGGCGGTCGGGTTGGCGTACGGGTTCTTTCCTCGCTGGCCTGTGATGACCGCTTTCCAAAGGACTACCCTTGCACATAGGTAGTTTGGAGGAGTTTTTCGCGGAATCCCGTGATGTCCTGGAACGTTGCTCAATGATGGAGTGACCAGTACGTACGTCACGGGGAACGCCGATACAATTTTGGAACACGATTGGATCCGAGTCTGCGGTCTTGATTCTTCCAGACCTGGACTGGTGACGATTGTGGTTTTATGAGGATGTACCTGTGGTGCTTCTCGAAGGATATGACCTGATACTCGGACACGATCGACCAAGATTGGTGATGATTGTGATGGAGAATACTCGCCGGATAATGACCTGGATTGGCAACGACAACGAATGAGGAAATTTGGTGGATAAATGACCTGGACTGGCAACGACAACGAATGAGGAAATTTGGCAATAACGGCGAACAATTGGTGGATAAATGACCTGGACTGGCAACGACTACGAATGAGGAAATTTGGCAATAACGGCGAACGCTTAGTGGATAAATGACCTGGACTGGCAACGACAACGGCTGAAGCACTGGTTCTATCGGTAACAACGTTGGACTGGTTAGCGTGTTTTATTCGGACGAATAAAACATTTTAGAAAAAGCCTTTCACCTCTGGGGTCCCGGGTTCGAATCCGGGGCGTGTATGTGGATTGGGTTTGCAGTCCCTACTTGACCGCGTGGGTTTTCCCCTGGGGCATTTCTCTGGGGGGTTTCCTCCCACTTCTAAAACTGCAACTCCTTCTTCGTCATCTCAAGTTGATAATATAGTATAGTTAAAGCTGAAACCGTTTAGTTGATGGCATGAAGGGCCTTAGTTGCCGAGGATGCCATGAAATATACAACAACAACAACAACTATAGTCACTTCAGGCTCTGGCACGCACACGCGAATGTTCATTACTTGTGCAGTGGTTTAGGTTAAAAAATGTCAACCGAAGAAACTACCGTGGACGCCACAACATTGTTTGAGAAATTCAAGGATTATTTTGACGAGAAATTCAGCACGGTTTCGACACCGAAGGGAAAATCTACCTCGATACGTGAGCTCAAAAATAAACTAGAAGCTAAGGATCTAATTAAACCAGGAAATATAGCACAGTTTGAATTTTGTGGTAAACTCGAAATAGCACTCGACAACATTAAGACCGCCATAATTTCTAAAAATGGCATGGATTTAGCCATATGGTCGTTACAACAAGCAGAGGAACTCGTTGCTGAAAGAAAGAAGAAAATCCGAATCGCCGACTCTAGCAAAGCTGGGTGGTCTACGGTATCGCTCCTTGACAAGAAGAACGCCGGGCAATTTTCAGCCGAACAACAGAAAAGCATAAAGGCCGCCGAGGACGAAGCTCTAAAGGAGATCGAAACCCGCAAACGTAAACGCAGAGACTACCAATATGGCGAACCTGGATTTTCTCGGGATACTGCTGATCGTCGGCTTTTTCGAGGTACAAGTACTCTATTCTTCCCTATATACTTTGTTATTTCAGCTTGCGTGCTACTGCAGGCCAACACCCATCATGTACCAATTAAACTCTGAGAAATTATTTACGAGTTATTGTCTCCCTTATTTGGCGTTCCTTAAAACAGAAACTGTTTTTCATGCGTTTGAGCGCAGCGAATTAGCATGAAAATGTAGTTTTGTTTGGTGGTACGTCATTCATTGTGCTTGAACCCTTTGGTCATTATGTAACCCCAGATGGGCACATTCCTTTCCCATTCCATAAATGCCTCTATATGCTTTATAAGATCGCCCTCGATGCTCTATAGTCACTTCAGGCTCTGGCACGCACACGCGAATGTTCATTACTTGTGCAGTGGTTTAGGTTTCCCACCCCCACCCCCCCCACCCCCTCCCACATTTTCTTAAAATCTTCTTTTTGATACAGGCTTGTCAGCTTTTAGCGGTTGCTTCACCTGCGGAATTCAAGGCCACTGGTCCAGAAGCTGCCCTCTTGCCATCGCCAATCGAGGTGCTTCATGGAACTTCAAGCAAAGAGTTAGAACCACTCCGGTCTTCGGGTACCCCACAGGAAGGGACATCGCCCCCAACTTGGTACAATCCAGCGCAGACCTCTGCTGCCCTCAATCGGCGCTACCTCGGACCAGCTGTCAAAGCAATCCCAGGATCCCTCCGTCTCCTAAGCAAGAACAGCTGGTAGCCCAGAAACGCATCAGGGACAAATTCGATGACATTATCCAGGTACATTGCCAGGCATTTCGCCCTCTATTAACTTCTGACGACGTCGTAGTTAAAGGGAGATTAAAGTCGCACATTGACTTTTGGAAAAGAATCGAGGCACATGACATGGTTGTTTCAATAATAAACTATGGCTACTTTATTCCTGTAATTGATACACCTCCTCCCATGGTGTTTACTAACAATGCATCAGCATTACGCAATTGTGAATTTGTCACCAATTCGGTAATGGCATTATTAGCATCTGGAAGAGTTCAAGAGGTCTTAGCCCCCTCCTACATTGTCAGTCCCCTCTCGGTATCGAGCCAAAATGAAAACAAAAATAGATTGATCCTGGACCTTAGTGTTTTTAATAATTACGTCAGAACGGAACACTTTAAGATTGATGACTGGAAAATTGGTTTTCAATATTTTTCTACAGATGCCCTCCTCGTAACTTTTGATCTAAAGTCGGGTTACCACCATGTTGAAATTGCTCTAGAACACCGCAAGTATTTAGGATTTTCTTGGTGCATTCAGGGGAAACAGAGATTTTTCGAATTCACTGTTCTGCCCTTTGGGCTTTCGTCGGCACCATATATTTTCACTAAAATGCTCAAGCCCCTAGTATCTCACTGGCGTTCATGTGGCATTCGTGTTGCTGTTTATCTTGACGACGGTTTTATCGCTATTCCCCGTGAGAACCTCACTCCAGAACAACACTTAAAGCTGGCTGAACGAACTTCTGATCATATCAGGTCGGACCTTCTTGATGCTGGTTTTATTTATAACATATTGAAAAGTAACTGGTCACCACAGACCTCACTCACATGGTTGGGCATGATTTGGGATTCTTCACAGGGCTCCCTTAAGATTACCGATAAGCGAATTCGAAAACTCCATCGCTCCTTGCAATTACTGATCAATTCTCGCCATTGTTCTGTTCGAGAGCTGCATTCTGTAGTGGGCCAAATCATTTCACTTTCACCAGTGGTAGGCAATGTCCGTCGTTTAATGACCAGATATCCTCAAACGCTCATAGCTAGCGCTAATGATGAAAATAAGGTTATCGCTTTAAATGATCTATGTCGCCAACATTTACAATTTTGGTTGAGTAACATCAACAATTTAAATATACATTTTGTCTTTGCATCCCGAAAGGTTAACACTGTCATGTGCACCGACGCAAGCTCACTCGGTTCTGGAGCCATAATCTCGTACGGTAATCAAATAGCTCATACGAACTGGTCCCCATCGGAGACGGGCAAAAGTTCCACATTGCGGGAATTAGAAACGATCCTTTTTGCTTTAAAGGCCTTCCTACCATTAATTTCCAACTCCCGAGTTAAGTTATTTACCGATAGTCAGACAGCCGCAAAAATAATGGAAATTGGAAGTATGAAACCCGAATTACAGTCCATCGCATACAGTGCATTTGACCTATGTATAAAGAATCGAATCATTCTTGAGGTTAAATGAACAAGCCGGTTGCATTAGTAAGTTCTTAGACGTAGAAGATTGGTCTTTATCTGATGTTTTCTTCTCTGCCTTAAATAACACTTGGGGCCCCCTTACTATCGATTGCTTTGCTTCATTTTATAATGCAAAGCTTCCCAGATTCTTTTCACGATCCTGGAACCTAGGTACCGAAGCTGTTGATGCTTTCGCCCAAGATTGGGCAGGTGAAAACCTTCTCTTAGTGCCCCCAGTTTCATTTATCCCAGCCGTACTGAACCACATTCACATGTGTCGTGGCCACGGTGTACTGGTTTTTCCCTGGTGGCCATCCAATCCTTTCTGGCCTTTATTATGGACAACATTTCGCACAGGTATTAAAGAATTACTGACCATGCCTGGAAATGAGGCACTGATCCACGGAAGAAATACTAACTCAATTTTGGGGTCGCCAGATTTCCAAGGGGTAGTAGCGGCTGTATACATCGATTTTACTTCATAATCTTAATATTAAATTGTTTATTTATTTATTTATTTATTTGTATCCAACAGATTATTCTCAAACAGCCCCTGTGGAAGAATTTTCCGTCCCCGCTCAAGGACTATACAGGGATCAGTTATTAAATGATGTGATTTTGGGCAAATCGGAAGGCACGGTAACTTCTTATCTATATAAATGCCGTCACTTTTTGGCATGGCTTAATAGGGTCAAATGTTCTACGCTTTTACCCGTTAAAGAAGAGGTTGTGGCCGCTTATTTATCGCAATTAAAAAAATGAGAAAAGTTCAGACTCGGTCGTAGTCACCGCTGCGGCGGCAATAAAGTGGCTCCACAATTTAATGAACATTAAGAACAACCCCACAGATTCCTCGCTTGTTCAACAAATATTGTCTAATGCTAAAAGGTTTCTCCATAAACCACCAGTTCAAAAACAGCCCCTTTCACTGCAACATCTCAAGAGAATTATAGATATTTTTGTGAAAGAAGACAGCACTCTCCTGCAATTACGCACTGCCTGTTACATATCCTTGAAGTACGCTCTTCGTTTTAGACACAATGAAATGTCGGGATTAAAGGCTAACCACATTTCAGATTTACCGAATGATCAAGGAATTCGAATATTTATACCCAAGTCTAAAACGGATGTCTATCGCGAGGGAGATCAAGGTTTTTTGTACGACACGCACGATAAATACTCCCCGGTACAAATTCTCAATACATTCATTAGTAAGGCAGGGATAAATAAGGGAGACGATAAATTCATTTTTACCCCTCTGACTTTCTGTTCCAAGTCGGCATCCCACAAAATTACTCAAAACGGGCCACTAAGTTACACTTGATGCCGAGAGTTGTTTATCGATGCCCTTAAACAAATAGGAGTTAATGACACCAGTGATTTTGGCCTCCATAGCATGAGATCGGGGGGAGCCTCTCATCTTGCTAATAAGGGTATTTCAGAAGAGTTGATACTTCAACATGGCCGTTGGAAAACGGCAGCAGCCAAGAACAGATATGTAAAAAGGGATTTGGAAGTTAGACTACTTACTGCAAAAACAGTTATGATGTAATTAGATGTTCCTTACTGACAAGTCGGTTTGTTAACCTTAGTAAATTAGGTCAAGCAGATCTGACAGTTGATGTATATATGGTAATGAGATAGATGCCATTGTATCTCGAATAAGTAAAACAGTTAATGTTTGAGCATTATTTAATAAGTCCAGGCAGATGTCTGAAAGGATCTAATTAGGCAGATATCTACAAAACCTATTCTTTGATTGCTTTGTTGTGCTTGCCTTAGAATCTCAAATAAGTAGATATTTAAACAAAGTATTCATTAAGCTTAAGAAATAAATTCATGCATTTATCTCACAGGATGTAATGATGCAAATGCCTAAAACATTTAATATGCATATAAATACAATGTTGTAAGTACCTTGAATCTGTAAATACAGTAATAAGTTCAGACAGATGTCTAACGGGATGTAATGAGGCAGATGCCTAAAATACTTACCTTTGATCCTCAGTTGAGTTGGGCCAAATTGGCCTAGGCAACGTTTTGTTTAAACGAGTTCACTGGAGAAAGACATACATGTATGCTAGCTTGTACTCATTAAAAATGTATAATTGTAAATATAATGGACATTCTGCGTGCTACTGCAGGCCAACACCCATCATGTACCAATTAAACTCTGAGAAATTATTTACGAGTTATTGTCTCCCTTATTTGGCGTTCCTTAAAACAGAAACTGTTTTTCATGCGTTTGAGCGCAGCGAATTAGCGTGAAATCTCACTTTCGCACAGCATGAATACCATAGTTATCCGGTGAAGCGGCTGTCTGCCTTTTTGATAAACATCTCGTATTCGACGCGTCCTTTTTCTGTTGGACGTCGAACAAAGCCAGACGCGTGGTACAAGTTGGCGTGCATTTTTCGTTAATTCTGCTCAAGCTGGGCTAGGTTAAAATTCCTTACTTTGGTAAATATTATCTGTGTTAACTAAAGATCATTTAGGAAGATTTTTGACAAGGAAATTGTAAGAAGACTTTAGAAATTTATTGTATGTAATGTCAGTGTAAATGAGCCAATCTACCGCATAAAAAATGCAACATTTCTGTTTGGAATCATTGCAGGATTCTTTCTTTTTACGGGCTTTTAATATGGAGATGTACGTGACTGGAAATAAGACATTTCTTGAACGTAAAGAAGCGCTAGTAGAGGACCTGGCTTAGACATGTATGCACATAATTTAGGAGAGGATAACTCAACTGTTATAGGCTAATATGACCCCAAGGAACAACTTGGGATGTGTGCCAAAATCTCTATCCGGGGCGAAAAGCCCGAAAATGACCACGCCCTTTTTAAGACGGTCACGCCCCTTTCTTAATCAGTAGTGCTGCTTCCGACATAGTTGTATCTACTGAATTCAACTGATATTAGCTAATATGACCCCGAGGAACAACTTGGGATGTGTCCCAAAATCGTTACCGAGGAGAAGTACCCAAAACTGACCACGCCCTTTTAAATGACCACCACCTTTATCAGAAGTGCTACCTCTGACATATCTATACATGTATCTACTGAACTTGACTAATATAAGCTAATTTGAACCCGAGAACAACTTGGGATTTGTGCCAAATTCACTATCGATAGAAAAGTACCCGGAAATGACCACACCCTTTTAAACGACCACGCCCCATATTATCAGAAGTGCTGCTTTCGACATAGCCAAACTACTGAACTCAACTGATAAAGGCTAATTTGAGCCCTATAGGAATAACTTGAGATATGTGTCAAAATCGCCAACTAGAGAGTAGTTCCCACAAATGACCACGCCCTTTCAAAAATGACCACGCCCCTTATTTAAAGTGTACTTCCGACATCGGTGTATCTACTCTAGGGCAAGCTAATTTGATCCCAGGGAACAACTTCGGATTTGTGCCAAATTCCCTATCCGGGATAAGTACCCCAAAATGGCCACGTCCTTTTAAATGACCACACCACCTCTTATCAGAAGTGCTATATGTACTTTTAATTTTGCTTTATCTACTGAAGTCAACAGATATACGATAATATGACCCCGAGGAACAACATGGGATGTATGCCAAAATCCTGGGGGAAAAGTACCCAAAAATGAACACGCCCTTTTTTTCGTCAGAAGCGCATTACTTCCGACATAGTTGTATTTACTGAACGCAACTGATGTAAGCTAATTTAACCCCGAGGAACAACTTGGGGTGTGTGCCATATTCGCGGTTAGGGGAGAAGTACCCCAAAACGACAACATTCCTCTTTTCATCTGCAGTGCTACTTCCGACATAGCTGTATCTTCAAAACTGTTACAGCTGGGTATCTGGGTTGCTCAAAATGGCCATGATGTTTAGTGGGTCATAGAGAAGAGTTTCGAATATATATTTTGTTAATTAGAGAAATTGCCAAAAATGTTATCCATTACCATAGATACTACCCCTTACTACCTACTGGTACATATATAAATTGCCAAATATTTATTAACGTAAGCGTTCCATGCTTAAATTGTACGAATGTCTATTTCTTATTCTATAGTGCACTCACACAGTAGTAAATCGTGTTATGACTTCCGTCATGACATAGCATTTTTCTAGGGGTGGGTAGGCAATGCACCCTATCAGCAGTATGGATTAACACGAATAGCTAGGTTTTTTAATAATGTGCACCAAGCTGTAGTGAGTAGATTGTTTCGATAATTTTCACCCTTTAACTACATGTATACTTTGAACAAGGTGAAGCACAATGAGCAGTGAGAACGACCTCACCCTAAAAAGAAACAGTTATACCATCATCAGATTGCTACACAAAGTCAAGAGTAAATTTTGCTGAGCTCTGCCATCAAATACCGCTATATTTCTTTCCAAAGCAAAGACAATCTCTTTGCCCTCTAATACACAGTACAGATCTAATTTCTATCAGAATATAAATTTAAAACTCTTCTATGACCCCCTAAACATTATAACCATTCCGAACATTTTGAGCAACCCAGAAAATACAACTATGTCAGAAGTACATTTCTGATAAGAAGTGGGTGTGGTTATTTTCCGGTACTTCTCCCCGGACAGCGAATTTGGCACACATCCCACATTGTTTCTCAGGGTTAAATTAGCTTACATCAGTTAAGTTCAGTAGTATATCTATGATGGATATAGCATTTCTGATAAGAAGGGGCGTGGTCATTTTCGGGTGCTTCACCTGGATAGCGAATTTGGCACAAATCCCAAGTTGTTCCTTGGGGTCAAATTATATTGTATCAGTCGAGTTCAGTAGATACAGCGATGTCAAAAGTAGCACTTTAAATGTGGGGCGTAGTCATTTTAAAAAGGGCGTGGTCATTTTCGGGAACTTCTCCCTAGGTGGCAATATTGACACACATCCCAAGTTATTCCTCGGGGTCAAATTAGCTTATCAGTTGAGTTCAGTAGTTTAGCTATGTCGGAAATAGCACTTCTGATAAGGCGGGGCGTGGTCATTTAAAAGGGTGTGGTCATTTCTGTGTACTTTTCCATCGATAGTAAATTTGGCACAAATCCCAAGTTGTTCCTCGGGGTCAAATTAGCTTATATCAGTCAAGTTCAGTAGATACATGTATAGATATGTCAGAGGTAGCACTTCTGGTAAAGGTCGTGGTCATTTAAAAGGGCGTGGTCAGTTTTGGGTACTTCTCCCCAGGTAGAGATTTTGGGACACATCCCAAGTTGTTCCTCGGGGTCATATTAGCTAATATCGGTTGAATTCAGTAGATACAACTATGTCGAAAGCAGCACTTCTGATGAAGAAAGGGGCGTGACCATCTTAAAAAGGGCGTGGTCATTTTCGGGTATTTCGCCCCGGATAGCGAATTTGGCACACATCCCACGTTGTTCCTTGGGGTCAAATTAGCCTAGATCAGTTGAGAAATTCTCTCCTAAATTATGTGCATACATGTCTAAGCCAGGTCCTAGACTACGCCCATAGTCATGATAGTGCATGGCTTTATTTGTCGTGTCATCCCGGTGTTATTGTAATACAATTGGTGTCATTTGTATTCTCTGGTGTCAATACTGAAGAAAATTTTGCGGGAACAAATTAAATAAATAGATTTACTGTGCCGAACGCCCATTTTCTGTTTTTAATTTGCAGTATCACTTATTCAATATTTAATCCACACTATTCCGTTCGTGGTGAAACAGCAGTGTGCTTGGCAAGTGCTGTCCTCGTCATGTTTTGAAAAGACAGGAAAAAGCCTTTAATCGGAATGTTTCTTACAATCATTTAAAGAAGGGTTTATCCCTCTGTAGGGCTTGCTAAGCTCACGTGATAGCCAATTCCAATCGGTGAAAAACAACTACACTACCGTGACTCGAGACTACAGTTGGCCAAGCGTCTGCATGTTAAGCAGAAGGTCCGCGGTTCGAATCCCGGTGGAGCCAAGATGCTTTTCACTGCATCCAGATTTCCTAAACCCATGGACATTTGTCTAGGCCTATATCGAATTTATTAACCCCGGCGGTCCCTGGGTCATAATCCCTAAACGTAATCACTTATTATAAGGCTGTAAAAGGCTGCTGTTTACACCACGAGGTGTTGATCAGCACAAACATTTGCTTAAGTACAAACAACTCTTTCTTAGTAGAGAATGTAACCAGTGAAATCCTCATGTGTTATAAACCGTTTCATTACCATGACCATCACATGAACATTTTGCTGGTAACCTCATTTTATCAAGCAAGGTTTTTCATGCTTAAGCAATTTTTCATGCTTGAGCAGCTCTATGAAATTGGCCCCGTAGCTCGTCACAAATACAACAAAGTGTCTATATGGTTTGTGAGTGCAAACGTTGAGAAACGTCTGTAGCCAATCAAGTAGCTGGATTTTCGCGCATGCTCACTTAGCGTTACTTTTTAACACCAGTAAAATTTACACCAAGATATTCAATAAGATTTAAAGCCAGTATACATGATTGGTATCTCGAAAATCAGAAATGTTCACAGATTTACGCCTAACTTACACAATATAAACATGATGACCGTAGAAAACTTCCCCTGAAATGGTTTTGTCTAAAGTGCTATAGACTTTGAGAAATGAGTAAAACAATTAGTTTTCGTCTCATGAGACGAAAAATCAATTCGCCCCAAAACCATTTCGCCCAAGTGCCATTTCGCCCCAAACCACTTCACCCGAGTGCCATTTCGCCCCAAATTACTTCGTCCAAACACTACATCGCCCAAATGCCACTTCGCCCCAAAACCACTTTGTGCACAGGCCGTGGTTCAGGGCGAAATGGTTTTGGGGCGAAATGACTGCAAACCCTTTTTTGACTGTTTTCTCAAACGTTGGACCAAGTACGGAGCTGGTTTTTGCTCAGGTTGGTTTTAATCATGCATATCTTCAACCACACAGGGGGATAAAACTATGTGTAACAGTTTACCAATCATGTATACTATCTTTAAATAATTTAGTGTTATTTTTTAACACCAAAAGAATCACGTCACCTTTTACACCAGGTTGGTGTCGGCATTTTAACAACAACAACAACAACAACAACAACAAATAATGGGCTGATTACAGCGTGTTTTCCGCCAAAAGCCGACACTGTCTTTTTAATTTGTTTAAAGCGCAATTCAGTTCCGACCCTCTTCACCCGAAATTCTGAAACGCTTGAGGTCACTTGGTTTGTTTACAAACAGGGTTGTGACATCATCCTGAGAAGAACACAAAACGGCCTGTGTAGTATTTAATTTGGAAAATTTATATGAAGTGTACTTCATCATGCCTGTAATTCAAAATACAAACGTGAAAAATACTTTCTGTAATATGACAACAAATTATTATTATCTTTTTGTGAAAAAAATGAAAGAAATTGTGGCTCACAATCATGGTCTTTTGAAGTAAATTTGAGTGCATGTGTCCGTTGGTTTTGACACGAACGGCCGCACTGTACGCACACAGCGGCAGCCTTTAGCCGTGTATGGTAAAACATACAACCACGCAACTATTGGGCATATATCTCTATAGCTTTTTGGACGAAAATAATTCTTCAAAAAAGACCATCTAACAGAGACGGTTTTTCGAGTTTTTGCGTGTAAACGTATGGAGCTGACAATCGTGTTAATTGACTTCTCTTTCTCAGGATTGCGTCACGGGGTCACGCGCATTTCATTTACACGCGCATTTCATTTTGGAAAGCCGCACTTTTGCTTGCGATTTATCCACTTAAAAAGGGCAATTTGTAAAAGAACTGCGATATAAGCCGGCAAGGGGGATATGTGGACTATCGAAAAAAAGTGCAAATGCTAGATTTTCTTCAAGGGGGATACTAGCTGTTTAAACACATAACAACTTCACTACCCTCATGGATATACTTATTTACTCCTGGGAGAAGAAATGAAATTAATGTCAAAGTGCCTTGCCCAAGGGCAGACTCAATATGGTACTGCATGGACTCGAACTTACAACCTGCAAAATCAAACTGGTTATCAGTACGACGCACCTGCATACCGCTCCGCTACAGTGACTGCGCCATCATGCAGAATTATATTAGTTGTTCATGGTCATATTAGCAACAGAGTAATTGGTAGTAATTCCAGCATATTATAGTCTAATATTCTCGGCTGACCCAGGTGAATCGACCTTTCTGTCCTGTACTAAACACCGAATGGGCATTAACCCTTTAAAATATTTCGAACAATATCAGTCTTTTTGTTGGCATGCATAAAGAACATTAGTTGCCTAAGATGCCATGAAAAGGAAAACATAGGTTTACATTCGACCGGAAAATACATACTCACATGGAGATAAAAGTGGTTAAAAAACAATAATTGAACATGAATGAATGTGAACGTGTGCACATACATTTTTTTACAAGGGCGCCCTCGTGTAAACGGAACTATAGGTTCCAGAAGAGCGTGGTAACATATTGAGGAATTTCCAATTGTCATCGAAAACTCACTGCTTTCTTTTTTGATAAAATTGGCAAATGAAAAGACGCGTGACGTAATACAACGCTCAGCATGCAGTTGAAACGAGGCTACCTTTGCTCATTTGAAATTTATCCACCAAGACACCATGGCTTTTTCGTGCAGTACATAGGCCTAACCATGGAAGCAGCCTAAATAGGACGGTGGCTTCGCCCAATTTCTTGAAAACATGAACACAATTGTTTTCACTGTTTTCTTAGAACGTAGCGTAGATGAGGCATAGTGAGATGGCCGATACACAGGTTGGTTTTTATCATACACATTATACTCAATCACATATGGATATTTTCCATTCATGTATAGTCGATCTTCAATTTTTTTATTTTATGCATTTTGCTGTACAAATACTTTGACTTAAAACGATGCCTTTCGGACACGTTTTCGATTAAGAATTATTTCTTACAGTTAACACGCGCGGATCCGGGAGGGGAGGGGGTCACACCTCCGCCCACAACACCCCGCCCCCTCCTGCTCTGACTATCAAATACTACTAATAATAATAATAGTAATATAATGCATTTCTGTGTGTCCGCTGATAAAACAAATGACCGAGAACACCCCCTCTCCCAGATTATAACAAAAATGGGGTTCTGGGGTTGAAGAGGGACCCAGCCATACTGCCCCTCCCCCGCTGAGCGACTTTGTCAGCAATCGCACTGGCAAATCCCCTCCCTGGAAAAATTCCTGGATCCGCCCCTCATGGTTAAACACATGCTAGGGATCAATGATGCAATGATGCGTAATACACTAAGATTATTGTTTAATTAAAGATTAACCTGTATGAAGGCACCTATACCATGTGCTGTGTATAGAAAATATATTTTATTCTATACACGTATATTGATTCTCGTTCAGTGATTGGTTAAAAGTAGATCACGCGACATGGATTGCTTAAATTATTTCCCAAGGGGGAAAATTTACGGGGATTATAGGGCTACGATTTGGTACGATTGTGTGCAGAGTGTATACATAATCGTACCAATTCGTAGCTAATCGTACCTACTTCGTAGCAAAAATCGCACAGTGGGAGGCCCGCTTTAGCCGGCCTCCCCTTGTGCGATTTTTTGTTACGATATGTTACGATTTCTTAAGAAACGATACAGTAACGATTTCATAGTGCTTCGCAGGTTGTGGCCCACTATACGATTTGCTGCAAAAACGTTTTCGTACGATTTCCTACTATTCAAAATTTCCCGCCGGAACTTTGGGCATTTAGTTTTAAGATGGCAGCGCAGCAACAGAAGGGCCAATTTCATGGCGCTGCTTTATGCGCTGGCTGAAAACGTGTGCTAACTGTATAGCAGAAAAGTTGTGCTAACGTTAAGGCTATTTCACGACAGCATCATGGGGAATCGGGTTGGCGTATATAGCGGTTCTTTCCTCGCCTTCCACCAATGCGGCCCTGGTTCGAATCCCATCCGGGTCAGTATGTGGAGTGGGTTCTCAGTCCCTGCTTGATTCTGTGGGCCCAGTTTCCCCACACATTGGTGTGTGGGATTTTCCTCCCACCTCTAAAACCTCGTGGCTGAGCTTAAAGGGCATGGCATGCTAAATAACTTTATGCCTAATCTTTGCTGTACATGAGGAATTATTTGTTTAGCAAGATATTAGGCCCTACTACTGTTCATTTTGATGTAAAATGAATAAAAGGTAGCGTTTTTCAACTTTGAAGATTTCATTGCAGAAAAGAGGGCGCTGTTTGGGGCACATCACTTTAGGAAGACACAACAAGAAAGTGCATAACATGGCCCTTTATTTGAGCATGCGCGCTCTTGGAAGCGGGCATTGTTGCGTCACTAGTTTTTAGCAAATTTTGCCTCTGAAGCTATATAGCAAACGTTTTGCAGTGCTTACTTTTACGGTTTACATGAAATATCCGGAGCCTCCGTTAGCATAAAATCGGCAGCTAAACTGCGCCTTTAAATTGCCCCATATCATTCGTAGGGGTTCTTATCCATTTCGTTACAAATCTTAGCCAAATTGTAACGCTTACGATACGGTCACGATGTGTGAATTATTGCGAATGCGTACAAATGTCTGCGATTATTTTCTTTGTTCAAAATTCTGAGAAAACCCACGAAAGGTAACGACAACTCGCGAAACTCCACGACGAGCTAAAGCGGAGCCTCCCACTGTGCGATTTTTTTTGTTACGATTTGTTACGATTCCTTAAGATACGATACAGTTAGGATTTTGTAGTCCTTGCAGGTTGTCGCTGGTTATCGCATGTCGTAGACTTTGTTGCGATCTTTTGGTCGCCCACTGTACGATTTGCTACATTTTTGTTGTACGATTTCCCATTCAAATTTCCCACTGAAACTGACATGGTTTACGGGCATGGTTTCAAGACATCTAGATCCTGAGACCTCAGGGTATTTCCTCGGAACGCGCGAGTAGGGGAGTGCGTTCACAGAGGCACTGTTGCAAGAGGATGGTTTCAAGATGGCAGCGCAGCAACATGTCATGGCTTTTTAGCAGGATCTTTTTGGGTGTAAGGGCACAGTATAAAGTGGGTCATAGTGATGAAGATATGGCGGCGATGGAGGAAAAGCAATGTTCGGGGCTGACTATGCAACTTCCTGCTATCGGGGCCCGTTATCGTGGTGCGCCGTATAGGCGAAGACGGCGGCGCCTGAAAGCCAGTCGGCAGTTTTGGGTCAGACCCTGGTTGACCCGCAGAAATGATTTTGGGGCATATGAAGCTCTTATGGAAGAGCTAGCCGAAGAGGATATCCCGGTTAAATTGTGGAAACACGTGAAAAGCAACAAACCCCAGCCCAGCTGGTTTTTGCTTATATATGGCAAAAAAGACGCTGTCGATCGCGCATGCCCAATCATAGCAATTCGTAGGATATGATGTGTGAATTATTGCGAATGCATACGAATGTCTGCGATCATTTTCTTTGTGATCTCTCACTGTGCGAATTCTTACGATTCCTTACGATTTGCTACGATTCCTTAAGATACGACACAGTACGATTAAAACTACGACAACCCCCGAAAGGTAACGACAACTCACGAAACTCCACGACGAGCCACGACAAGCTACGATTATGAACACCCTACCATTGTGCGACAATCGTAGACAATCTTATATATAATCTTACCTAATCGTGACAAATTCGAAGTAAAATCGTAGCAAAATCGTACAGTGAGAGGCCCGATTTAATTTTAGTTTCTACAATACTGCACAAAACATGCAAACGATATTTAGGGAGGATTCAAATTACTAATGCCAGCCAATTTCAAACTAATTAAAACAATTAAATAACTTAAAGAACTAATTATACTAGTTGTGTTTGGATTTGGTATGACCTAGAAAATGTAACCTACTATGACTGTGACGCTTCAAGAGGGAATTTTGGAAATTCTTCCTACATATATATATATTAGCGTTTGTTTGTAAAACAGCATTTTGGTCCTGGGTCGGTGTAGTGAAGGACCCAAATACATGTACTGTATATCTACGTGTGTATACGCCAGGTGTTGCAAAAGCATGGTCCTGACAATGTATCCAGTAATTTACATCCTCGCGCTGTTGAGCCTTTCTGCTTCTGAGGTGGGTTTGCAATGACATTCTAAGAATTGTTGTACCTTATAGGCTATTCATATCTTAAATTTGTAAATTACATATTTTTACCCCATGATGTACGGCCGTGTCTATTAATGTACTGATATTCTGCTCGATCTACGGTATATTAGGCCTACACCATAATTTAAAGACGCTAAAAACGAGAATAGGACGCATAAAGCCGGATTCGTACTTCATGCGGAAGCGAAATGCTAATGCGAATTTGACGTCACAACGATTGTTTCGCGCAGCAGATTCACAGAAAGTTGAACTAGTTTCAACTTGCGCGAATGTTCGCCGCGAAACGTTTGACGTCAGATTTGCGTTCGCGATCGCTTTCGCGTGAAGTATATGAACCGGGCTTAACTCTGTGGCTACGCAATTCTTCGTGCAAAAATAATCCGATCATGCAGAAACTGGCGTCGTTTGGAAGGTACTTTAGTTAATCTTTTGCGTGAAACGTTTGCATTATGGCAGGCGCTTGAATTCTTTACTTTCAAATTGAGGTAATGTTCAGAAAGTCCATGTAATATAATACAAATTCAAACTTATATCGTACGTATCCACTTGATACGTATACTCAAGGATACGTGGTGCTATAGTGGTGCACGCCATTGCCTACCAACTAACAGTCTGGTTTCTCTCTATAACGTAAACACGATATTATCGACTTTGTACTTCACGCCTGCCGAGTGCCCCTGGTCTTATAACAACAAAAGTTTAGTCTGGACACATGCAAAGTGTGCACGTGAAAGGAAGCGTCAGCTATAGCACGTCAGACGCTATGCATGTATGCAGAATGTATAGCCTACGAGTATTGTGCGAACAAGCCGCAGCGCGCGTGCGATATACGATGTTTTTTTCTATCGGGCCGGAGAAAGTACTGAGTACAGTGTTAATAATTACGTCAGGTAAGGGCAAAACAAACCCTTAGCATTAAGTCTCCCCGACGCAACCTAATTTTCAATTTCGGGAGAAAGTCGCAACTGAAGTGCGTGGGGACAATATGCTCCCTGAAACTCCAAAGCATACTTCCGTGAGACAATTACAACCACAGAACAAATTTCAATGGTACAGAATACATGTGTACTTTTGGACTGTCTTTTCATATATTGTATTAGTTTTATCGGGTGCGGTTTTTATTGCACACAATCGCCCACTCCCACAAGCAGAACGCAACCTTAACCCCACGAATATAGTTAATCTTGCAGTTGAACAATAATACAGCCTTTAAGTTGGAAGAAATTATTGGACCATATATGTCTTGAATATTTCATAAAAATCACTCCTCTTTGACACCAATCGGGCTTATGTTTATGGTGTTTAATCTTCGACAATAAGTAATTAGCTCGGGAGGATTAAACGGCATCAATTATTGCTATAAGACATTCCTTAAACAATTTTTAATATTTTTTTCAAGGCTGTAGTCTGTATGAGCATTTTGATTTTGCATAATGTTGGGATTAATTTGCTTGGGGTGGATTCACACTGAGACGACGCGCGTAGCTTTCAAAAAAAAAAAAAAATATGGAGAGAGTTTTAATGACACACTGAAAATCAAAGAACACAAAACCCGCCGCCCCCGCCCCCGCAACCCCCCAAAAACACTTTCCATCCACGATGATTCTGGAGACTTTTGACTATCCTGGTTTAGACACAAGATGGCGCCCTTCACGGTCCCGGAAGTGATTTTCTTCTGACTTCGGTCTCGTTTGTTTTACGTGTGGACGTAAATTTCTTCAATTTCAGAGCTCTATTTCTCAGCAATAAAGTCCCATACATCCTGTATTTGTGTGGTGTGTGGCGGAAGGACTAGTCATGGTTTCCCAAACAATACATACAAACTGAGAAAGTTGTGGAGTTTATCTAGATAAAAACGGCAACAGTGGTCAACAGCGGCGCGCGGCGGCGGGTTCGGTGTTCAAGCGCGTCACCGCTCCGTGTATTATGGCTGTACGCATGCACTAACGGGGCACTCAATGCAGTGTGTCGCTTTTCGGACGACTTTTACCGGTTTAAAGACGATTGTATGAGCAGTGTTCATGTCACATTTCCTCCATGATGTCACTATCAATTTCCATTATTTGTTGAGCAAATTGTCTGGCAAGTCTGTGCTAAGACTAACATTTTCTGGCTAAAAAGTAAAAGGATACTAATAGTTGAAAAGAAAAAGGAATGAATTGGGAAGTTGATCATTGTTTTCAGACCTTGTACGTGTGCAAAACATATGAGACAGGCTGAAAAAACGTGTTTCCTCACAAAATCTTAAATTGTTCCCACTCAAAATTTTGGTTTTTCCATCAAATCTGCACATTCCAATGCTAGATGAGTCCAAACAATTCTGATCAACTTCCCAACTCTTACTGAAAAAAAATAGTTCAGTTGACCATGGCTTCAGACGGAGACCTTGGCACATATGGGTCTGGCTAAAAATGTGGCTATTAATTGCACCCGTACCCAACCTTCCTCCCCAGTCACTTCATTAAAACTTTGTGAAAACAAGTGTTTGAGGTTCAGATTGTAAAAACACAAATTAGGCCAACAAAACCCCTATGTTTAGCACAAGTTAGTCCCCCAAAATGATGCGGTGATGCGTTTTTTGTTTTATTATTTTTTTGTTTTTTTGGTAAGGGGATTCCAAGCAATAAAGCTAAGTTGACATGAAGCCAACAGGCATGTTTATAATCGAAACACTTAACAACAACAATAAAACCTTTGACGCACAGGGTTGAAAGTGACGCGTGCGTCCACGATATTATTTGTTTTTTTTTGACTTACATGTACGTACGTGCTATCAATTTTCACATGAGAGGCATGGTTATAAGAACCACTGCATATCACTTGTTGTGTCAGCGTATTGATCCATCCCCAGGCTACCACACCTTGGACATGAGAATTTTCACTTTTTGAGTGACAAAATCGCAACCCCATGGCCAAAATTTGTGACAAAATCTCCACCTTGGGACATGAACAACTTGATCAAGTCCCCACCCTAGGGGTGCAGACTTGCGAAATGTCTTAATTTTATCTTTAAATTATCAAGCTAAACTGAGGAAATAACTTTTTCACCAAGGAGTAAGAAAAATAGTCCTACAACATACATTTCTGAAAACCCCGTGCACAAATTTTCCTATTACGCGTGTAACAAAGACGGAAACATGTCACAAAATGGTCTGTCCACGTTACCTACGTAATAGGAAAATTTGTACACAAGCTTTTCAAAAATGTATGTTGTGGCAGAAATTTTGTACCTTTTTGGGCAAAAGTTATCTCCTGAGAACAAAACAAGGACATTTCTTTAATTCTGAGATAAACTAAAGACATCTGAAAGGAATTATTGACTTACTTTTCAAATGTACCCCATTACTGTGGACAGACCCATATATAAGTGTTCATGTACATGATAAATCTGCATAGAATATACCAAACAATGTTAATTTTCAACATACATGTAGTTGCAGAATACCCTGCAATTCTTAGTCCGTGTAGCATTCGGTAGACGTGGCTTCGGAGGATTGTATTACGAAGGGAAGTTTGGTCCGAGAACGAGTCGATGAAAGCATGTGCAACGTCAGTTTTGAGTTGCAGGGTATTCCGCAATTGCTTTCAAATTTTCTACATGTAGTTTTCAAATTACCACCTGCTGACAGGGCTGTGTACGGAATTGAGCAGTTGGCCATTACACAGTATGAGACTGGCTGAAAAAGAAATTCCAAGAGTTACATAAAAGACACCCGTCAAGTTTTTTTTTTTATCAAATCAGCATGTTCTGATGCCTGTTGAATCATTTTGAGGAATACAAGTAATGGTCAACTTATCAATTATGGGGCAAAAAAAACATGACAATTGTTCACTTGAGACTATTGGCAAGTTTAAGCTGACATAACACTTAAGTTCTTGACTAAGAAATGAAGAAAACAAATGAAAACTCAAAAAAAAAAAGCTAGCAGTCTTCACATGACATGTTTATATGTACTGGTAAATTCATGCAATGTACATTTACAGTCCTCATTGTTCCTGCCAGTTGCTTGGTTTTAAAAGCTTTTTAGGAAATTAATAAGTATTTTAGCTCAATAAAATAATTGAATGGCAACAACATTTTGATTTATTTTTGAATAGGTATTTGACCATTGATAATTTGAGCATACTTTTTTTCCATCACATGAATGAGTAGGTTAATGAGCTGCATAAATCAATGTTATAGTACATGTACACAAATTCACAAAATCCAAATTAATTCAGTCATTTCACAAATGTCGACTCTGCTGCCATGAGAGCATAACCATCCTGACTGCCCATGGGAGAATGCCTGATCTGAATCAATTGGATTTCCTGGAAAGCCTTGGCTGCTTCATTTCACATGTCAGGAATCTGTCAGAGGAACAAGTCATAAATAAAACAAGAGATTACTTCACTCATATTAAATTGAAACATTAAATATTCTTTTTACGGTATGAATTCCTTTACTGGTCGCCAGGAAATTGTTGAATGTTTTTCACTCCTAAAAATCACTTCCCTTTAAAATATTTGGTGGTTTTTAAGTTGTTATGAGGAGAATAAGTGGCGACCAGTAAACGAAATTCTTTCTGTTTTTACAAAATCAGTCTGCCTGCTGTCTAATAGGCCCAACTTCACATTAAAAAAAGCAAATGTCTACAGGTATGTTTAAAAAAAGAAAACCGATGTGAATATTGCTTTATGACGTTCAAGTTGACATTCAAAAATCGCATTGAAGTGAAGACTGAAGCAAGACCTAATTTGTGGATGCCTCTAAAAGCCATAATGTGTGTGGAGTTGACATCACGTTTGTTGATTGTTCCTTACACTGTTGTAGACCCCATTTCTGGAAAAACAAAAATAAATAAATAAAAGGTTTACAAATGTCTAAACATTAGGCCTACACTGGGAAAATGTGTATTTGGTTTTACCACTTCAACCTTCATTTGTGATGAGTAAAAAAGAAATAAACATATTAGTATGAGATATATCTCAAAAATATTATTAAAATATGTATATATACCACTCAGTGCCAAGTCTGTCAAAAACAGCAGAATTCCATGACCATGTCTATGCTATGGTCAGCGCCAGTGTAGCCTAGGCCTGGATTAGAAATGGAACATGCCTCGCGGACATGCACATGACTATGAAAATGGAAAGGTACGTTGAAGAAAAACACGTTGAAGAGATGGGAATGTAAAAATCACAAATCTGTTGATCAGTTCAGACTGTTTCTTCATGTTATTTTCACTCCATTGTTCGACCATGTCGACGTTTAAGCAGTTAATTAATTGTACTCGGATTTCCATTTCAGTAGCCAAAGCAAGGCCTAAGTTAGGCGAGGCCTTGACACGACAGCCTAAATTATATACAGGCATCTGCCATGTGCTTTTAGTTCTACACAACCGTCCGATATTTTATATGCACTCTGTTGTTGGCATCGTGCACACACTACATGTATACATTTGTGTCCATCGTGTTTACGATCAACCACATGCATGACCGAAAACAAAATGGCAAAAAAAACCCGTGCGTTTACTTACCTCTCGGCAACCAACTTTTCCGCGCGATGTTTTAGCTTTTCCTTTTCAAAGTCAATTTTGTTAGTTCTTCAATGGTTGATTTTTCATAATGATTATTTGGTCTTTCCATTGTTGATTATTGTAGGGTTTCACGGCGACATTTTCAACCGCATTTTTAGCACGAACAAACGTGTAATGCAAAGGCTGTCATCGTGGCCCGAAATGCGCTGGGACCGTATGTTTGGCGCCCTCTGTTGATATTGTTCTTCACAAGTCCCCAGTCACTGCGTTTTTTTTCCACTCCAAGGTACCTCCACACCGCTTTTTTTTTCTCAAAGCGACGCGCGTGAAATTTGCGCGCGAATCCAGCCTTAACTTGAAAACAAGCAATATTTTCTGGTGAGTATTTATATTTTTCTTCCCCCGTTATAGGACAGTCCATCTGGAGCGTATGGTGGTGAAGAAACCTACAAAAGAGGTAAGCACACACAAAGGCCATGAGCATAATTTTTATTGTTTCCACAATAGGTGACAAATTTGAACAAAGTTTTATGCGAAAATGAAATTGGAGGATCAGCATCGTTGGAAGACACGTATGCCTATAAATTTTGTGTTGCCACTGGCAAAGGTTTGGCTAAGATCGTTGGTAACATGCAAGGCACAAAGCTACTTGAGCATTGGCAACCTTTTATATATTTTCAACGGAGATATAGGCCTATAGTTTGTAGAGACACGAGGTCTCTAAAAATCTTTTGGAAAATTCTGTTTTTAAGAATGTGTGTATTACGGGTAGGGCGGTATGAGATTTTGATTTATAAAAGAAATTGCAATTTCCTGTAAAAAGACGGTTAAAGATTACGTTTGGAACCACGTTTTTTATAGGAAAAAAATAGTTATACTGAAAGTATCGGCTTATTTTCAACACTCCTTCCTGGTTCAAAACCAAACACAAAGATGGCGCGGGGATCGTGTCCCCACGCGGAACGGGTATCCCGATCCTCCAGCAGGGGCTCACGCCACCCGGCTCTGTGTGGAGCCGGGATAGCGCCCTCAGCACGTCGGGCGGACCTACCGTGAAACGGTGCTGGCGCCCTCAGCTGGCGGATCGGGACGGCCGTTACACCGCCCCCTCTGAGGACCCTGCTTGTCCCCAAACAACACATGGCAATTGGCAACTAGGCAAAACAGAAGAAAAAAGAACAACGGTTAGAAAAGGAACAATACATGGCAACTATATGTTTACAAAACAAAACAAGTGTCTCTGGTTGGGCAGCCACGGTGGCAGTTACGCTGTCGGCACGTCCAACGGTGTCCCTCTGGGCGAGGACAGTCCCGTTTCGTGGGAAAGGGGTCATCCGGGGACCGCTCCGGCCGGACGCGGTTCCCCACTGACGGCTGTCTGTGCAGGCGTGGCGGAGGTGGTGTCCGGAACCGGTTTCTCTCGCGGTGTCGGCGGCAGGGTCAAGGCATGGCCGAGGCTCTCTCCGACGGGTCGTAGTCTTCCTCGCTGTGGTGTCCATCGGAGGGCGTTCGAGACGACAGAGGTGTCGTAGCGCTCGGGGGTCGCTCCGAGGCGGTGCGATCCCCCCACGAACTGGCGGTTGGGGTGCCACAGCGCCCGGGGCTGTTCCGTTTGGGCACCAGCCCCCTCCGCTCCCTGTCCTCGTCGTCCAGTTCGTCGTCGCTGGCGTGCACTTCCAGTTGGTCGCCCACTGTCACTGTCGCCACCCTGCCTGGTCGCCGGGCACAATACTGCCGTGGGGTTGTTTGACGTATTCCCTGTAGAATGCTCTTCCGCATCCGAGGGGGCACTCGAAGGGCATCAAGGGGTCCAGAGTCGGACACGCTGTGTCGTGGTGCCTCCTCATGTTGCCCAGCCTAGTGAACTGCTTCTGACAGTAGGGATTTTTCGATTTGCACGACGGATGATTCTACGACGGATGAATTGCTATCCCGACTCATCTGCGCATGCGTCGACTTTGCCATGTCGTCGTCGTCTGATTTCTAGGACGGTAGTTGGGGCAAATCAACGTTGTGGCGACGACGGCAACGTTTAGGTAAAATTTCACCTTCAACAACACATTTTTGGATCTCATGACTCGATCTCAAGTCGTCGTAAAAATCGAAATGGAATAAAAGTAGGACAGGACGTTTTGTGCAACGAAGTGTTTGCGGTCAGATTTTCCACCGTCGTGTTTCTCTCCGTCGTCCAATCAAAAACTCCCTAATGGTGGAACTGGGGCCGCCTCTATGGAGGCGGCCCATCCTGGAATGAGAGGGAAAAGAAGGACAAGAGTCAGTTAGTGTGAGACAAAAACGGCTAGGTTTTGTAATTTTCCGCCTACCCCTCGTTACGCGTTATGCAAGGAGTGAGTTCCTCCTTACTAGGCTGACGGACGTTGGCGACGGTCCCCTCTGTCCGGATAGGAGCGCCTCCTGGTTCTTGGCTTCCACGTCCTCTCCCTAATGTTCCCCCGCCGGCAATGTCTCCTGCCCCCGATAACCCCCGCCTCCTCCTGGTCCAGTAGGCCCCCCTCGGGCTTGGCGGCCTCCTCCTGGTCCGGCAAGCCCTCCTCACGGGGAGCTGCGGCATCGGGTTGACATTTCCACCATCCCGTCGCCGCCTCGCCCAGATAGAGATTCAGGCGATTGTAGTGTACTACCTTGACTTTGGCCCGGCGGGACCTCTGGATTTTATAAGTGACCTGGTCTATTGCTCGGAGGATCACATACGGACCGTCCCACCAACACTGCAACTTGGGTGTTCGACCAACCTTCTTCTTTGGGGTGTAGAGCCAAACTGGTTGCCCAGGCTCATAATAAGCCTTTGTCACACGTCGGTCGTACTGGCGTTTCTGATAAGTCTGGCTTCTCCGCAGGTGGAGACGCGCAAACCCGTGAGGCTGTTCCAGCTTGTCCCTCAGGTCGACTACGTAGTCATGTACCTCCACCGGGGCCCTCGGTCTTCCTCTGGCGAGCCCACCACGAGATCCAGCGGTAGTTCCACCTCCCTCCTGATGAGCATGTTCGGTGTGAACTTAGTGCTGTCGTGCTGGGAAGACCGGTAAGCCATCATCACATATGGCAGGTGGTCATCCCAGTCGTCCTGTTGTTCGTCCACGAAGAGGCTCAACATCGTTTTAACCGTGCGGTTAAATCGTTCCACCATCCCGTCTGATTGGGGATGGAATGGTGTAGTGCGGGTCTTGTGTATCCCGAGCAGCTTGCAGACATCCTGGAACAACCCCGCCTCGAATTCCCTACCTTGATTCGTGTGGATCTCTCTGGGGTGCCGTACCGCGTAATGACTTGAATGACTTTCGCCACCGATCTTGACAGCTGGTCGAGGATCGGACAGCCACATCCCGACAGGTGGGTCGGGGATTCCCTTCTTGCAGCCACCGTCGGATGTTCCTTGCCCAGTTCCTCATGGTCCCAAACTGGAATGAGTCCGTCCGGCGGCGTGGGGTCATCAGTTTCCTCCTCGCCACCCGGTCCCGTCACGGCCACAACCAATGGGTTCTTGCTTCGTCTCTCCCCGGAGGCGTTGTTGAATCCTTGTCTCCTATGCGGACAATCACACCGAAAGTGCCCGAATTCGTGGCACCCGAAGCATTCCGCCATCGATCGGTCGAGCGGTCTACGCGGATAGCCTGTGCTCGCTGTGTTCGTGTCTGGCTCGGGTTGCGTTGGTTGTACCACTGACCGAACGTCCCTGACTCCCAGTTTTCCCTTCTTGACCTGCAGTTGTGAGGTCAAGACCGCCTCGGTCAGGGTCGTTGCTTTCCTGGAGAACACATGGCGTTGCAATTGGTCGTCGCCTAGTGCGTTCCTGAAAGCTTCCACCGCCAAGTCCTCTCGAGCTTGTGTGGGTAGGCTCGGGTAGCTCTGTGAAACCAACCGCCGTATAGACTGGCCCAGATTGCAAATATGTTCGTCTCGGCCCCTGGTGCGCATCGAAAGCTGGATCCGACGCAGTGGAATTTGGGCTGTGACCCCGAAACGCTGTTCGAAGTACTCCAGGATACGGGGGTACTCCGTCCGTGCCTCCGGTGCCATATCAGCCAGAGCCTCTCGTGCCTAGCCCTTCAGGTGGGAGCCCAGGAACATTGCCTTCTCGCCCTCGCCCCACTAGTTGACACTTGCCACGCTCTCAAAATGGATCAGGTAATCCGACCACGAGGAAACCCCGTCAAACTTATCTGGGAGCATCATCGGTCTCCGACCTCACCCGGGGGCTCCAGCTTCCCTGGTCCTGCTGCTGCAGGCCGAGCCGGTGACGGGTCGGTCCTCGTGGCTTGCTGTGACGTTACGGTAGTCTCATGTGGAGCATGTGGTTGCATGTGGGCTTCCGCATCTGCGCGAAAGGAAATGGCAGAAGTTAACATGGAGACTGATGTCTTTGTCACAGACGAGAGACTCCAGCGAATCCGAGAGGAAACCGCCAGAGATCAAACACTACAAATTCTGGCAAACATGGTCATAGCTGGATGGCCAAGCAGCAATCAAGAGGTGCCGTTGTGTATCAGACAATATTAGCCCAACCGAGATGAGCTGGCCACTCAGAATGGTATCGTTTACAGGGGAACTAGGGTTGTCATACCTACAACTATGAGACGTGACTTGATCACCAGAGCCCATGCATCACACCTAGGGGTTCGGACCACCATCAGCAAGGCCCGTGATGAGATCATGTTCTGGCCTCAAATGAGCCAAGACCTAACCGATGCCATCCAGAAATGCTCGACTTGTCAAAAGACGCAACCAGCAAATTGAAAAGAACCTCTCATGACACATCCCTTACCAACAGTACCATAGCAAATGGTTGCAGCAGACTGTTTTGAGCTAGAAGGTCAATCATACTGTGTCATTGTTGACACATGGCATACCAGTCACCTTGATAAGTGACAACGGCCCGAACTTTGCCTCTCATGAGTTCGGCCAGTTTGCTCGTGAGTGGGACTTTCGGCACATCACTACAAGCCCTCAATACAGCAGATCTGAGCTAATGGGAAGGATGAATCCGCCGTTAAGATAGCAAAATGTCTCATCAAAAGATCAAAACTAGATGGTGGAGACAAGTGGCAGTCCGTTCTTTAGTGGCTTGGGAACTGGAGGCTGATAATGGCCCGAGCCGCAAGGCGAAACACACTAACACCAGGGATGGACAGCTCTCCAGTCCAGCGCCTCATGTCACGCAGAACCAGAACCCTTTTGCCATGCAACACCACACTGTACAAGCCACAGCTTCAAGAAGCTGTACAAGACCAAGTTGCACAAAAGAAGCGACGGGCTAAGATATTCTATGATCGCAGTGCCAGACCACTTCCAGAATTAATGGTCGGCCAACCCGTGGGGGTCAAATCCCGCCCTCAGGTTGATAACGCTCCATGGACACCTGAAGTCGATTTCACAAAACATTGCGCAGATCATGGACGCACAACCCACAGATTCTACATCACCTACAGCAAAATCACCAGACTCTCACAGTGAACCACAAATCATAACTCGATCCGGCAGGATCTCGAAGCGCCCTCGACACCTAAAGGACTATGTGGCCTGAATAGATTATAAATTGATCACTTGGAGGACTGAAGGACAATTTCCAAAATTGACACTTGGCACTCGGTTCCCTGGACATTTCTTGAAGTTAACTGCATTTATATGTTCAGCATTTATTTTGCAAAAACATAAACAACAAAAACAAATACCTTCTTTTGCCGTTTATTGTTGCTTTTAAATAATGTTTCGCAAAAAGTTGTTGCAAAAGCTTTATAAGACATACGTCATGAGGCCATTAAAAAAATAAATCGTTGCAGAACACTCCGGACATTAAAGGGCCCTTATTTGGGATTTTTATGAATGAAATCTGTGCTATAAAACAAATATACTCAGTCATATTCATTAAAATCCTATTTGGAGCTTGTTTTGGGGGTTTTTAGTTTTTATGCTAATGAAAATATGCATATTCATGACCAAGGTCACGATGTCACAAGAGGCAAACATAGGAAAGTCACATTTACCTGTGCACAAAAGATTCCACCTTTTTCTTAAACGTCCTGGAACTTTTGTAATCCTGACTGTTTGAGTTTGTTCTACATGTTTCCTGTTGTAGGCCATGACGAAACTGGGGGAGTAAACAGCAGCAATTTGCCACAAGTCCAACTTGAAGTCTTATGTTTTTTCTTAACTTTTCCCTTTTGTTTTCATTACGTGATGCACTCCAAACAGCACCCTCTGTCTGTGGTTTATTGCAATGAAATCTTCAAAGTTGATTTTACATCCAAACGAACAAGAGCATGTCTTGCTGAACAAGTAATCCATCATATGAAGCAAAGATTAGGAAAAAAGTTGTTTAGCACATCATAGCCCTTTAAACTCCAAAGAGAGGAGATGTTATAGTGATAGTCAATCTTAGTGGCATTTTATAGTGCACCGTAGTAATGGCCCGGCCGTACGTCCGTACTCATGATGTGACATGCTCATGTACTGAGTGTATTATGGTAGTGTGTATAAAGCAAAACTGCTCGTTATCGTTGCATGTTTTGTGTCCAAACATTGCGCGCGCGCGCGGGAATGGTTATCTTGTGCACTAACTGAATGCAATTTTTCAAGGAGAAAAATAAAATTTTCTACAGAAAACTTAAAAGCAACATTTGCTCTGGATCCGCGCCTGCATTGAGAACGTCGATAAGGTTTGGTGAAACAGCTCGATACCGATTCGTATCACTATATATACTTACGATCAAGACGTTAAAGCGGGCCTCCCACTGTGCGATTTTTGCCACGAATTAGCTACGATTGAGTAAGATTTGTACGATTGTGTGTAGAGTCTATAGGCAGTCTGCGATAATCGTACCAATTCGTAGGACATTTGTGGCCAAAATCGCACTAGTGGGAGGCCCGCTTAACTAAAGCAGGACTTCCATGTCTGTGCGATTTTTGCCACGAATTTCCTACGATTTGGTACGATTGTGTTTAGAGTCTATAGACAGTCTCTGGTAATCGTACCAAATCGTACCAATTCGTAGGAAATTCGTGGCCAAAATCGCACAGTGGAAGGCCCGCTTACACTCAAGCGGGCCTCCCACTGTGCTATTTTTGCCACGAATTTCCTACTATTGGGTACGATTTGGTACGATTGTGTGTAGAGTCTATACCTACATGTAATCGTTGGAAATTCGTGGCAAAAATCGCACAGTGGGAGGCCCGCTTTAAATTTTGACCTTAATATTTCGTATTTGTTAGTTTTCTTCCCATTTTTTGGTTTTCTTCTCACTTTTGGGATGTAGGCCTAGACTACTAAACTGAAAACGCCACTGTGTTGCCATGGTTTTTAGGTCGACACTAAAACCAGTGAACCGTTTCCCTGCGCTATACCAATAGACGTTTCAGATTACCAGCGAATGTTTAGACCCAATTACCATGGCTACTGACGTCACACTTTAGTAGTCTATTAAGTTACAGCTAGATCAAATTTCCAGAAAATCTTGACAAGCTCCTTTTAATAATAGATACAAATTTTCTTGGCCAAAATATGGAATAACCCATTTCAAATTTCAAGTCGTGCCTTAGTCGTGCCTTTGTGCATTGTGGGAAAAAATGATGAATCGAGCAATATCTGATGATCTATTAAGGCCCATTTCCCATACACCCGCAGTTGTGGTTTCCAATTCTACGGGATGGACACAATGATACGGACGAGCATCTGAGGTATTGCAACTACGCGTATGACACGACGTTCGTTTACCACGTGGGGATAAGCTGATACTGCATGTTAGTGATGACGAGATTGGGGTGGACAACCAAATGGATAAATGAGTGGCCTATGTGACTACCTGGAGCACCCCCTGGTTTTAGTCTAGTAGCGGCTCTCTGCTCTTTTGCTACATTTTCGGAGGCAATTGACTTCGGTCCAAAAGGCACAGCAAGGGCGACCATGTCCATTCACGGTCCCTGGCCAACCCCACAGCCTAGCCACATCAGCTGCAGGTAATCGAGCTAGAGAAAAATCACCAGCAGAGACCACGCCTACGGTTTGTGGGTCCAAGCTGAGCTTTTCACCAATGCGGGCAGATGAGGCCAGTACGCAGAGGAAGATGCCTGCTAGCTGAGCATTTCCCATGTCCCTTGATTTCAGATGGGTGCCCAGATCACCTTCCCATATGGATCCCGCCATTTGATGTAAACTTGCTGCAAGTTGCCGCTACCACAATGGAGACAACCCTTTGTACTGATTTGGTCCTCATCTCTGTAGTTTTATTTCTTTTTGTTGCAAAGGAGTCTTTTCCCCGATACAGGAGGTCACAGTTGCTGGTCTCCTGCTGTGGGGACCAGCAGGGTCCTCGGAGGGGGCGATGTATGGCTGTGCTATGAGCATGGCCGGCAATGAGCATGCCCCACGGTGGAGCTTGTTGCTGATGGGAAACACACCTCCCGGAAGATTGGGACACCCATTTGTCAGGAAATGGTCTTCTTTTTGTTGTTAATGCTCTGTACATGACAAAATGCGTTCATGATAAAATGTTTTGCTCATGCATGGATACAAACGCATTGGCACAAGTAAGGCTCGAACCCACAACCTCTCCATCATGAACACGTCTGGGTACCTACAATGTACATGTACTACACCACTAATTTGCAATATCTTAATTTTCATTTCATTGTAATTTACAATCAGAGCTTTGCGATGATGGATGGATTGAGTTCCATGGCAATTGTTACTACCTTGTTGAAGAACCGGACAAAGGAGTTAACGCCTACAGAGACTGCAAGAGCAGAGGTTATGGGATGGCAGTCATCACTGACCAGGAGACCAACGTAGGTTTTGTTCTTTAAGGATGATTCTCTGGGATTTTTGGTTTTAGAACTTAAAGGTACACACCGGCTTCATTGGGCTAGAAATTGACCCATACAATATTCTGAATGCCCTTTCGAAATAAACTGAACATATTCTGAAAAAAAACCACGGAATTTTTCCGTTTTTGAGCAATTTTCAAAAAACAGAGGTCACGTGACTTTTCTGAACCAGATTCTGGTTCCGAAAAGGCACATGGTCTTGCGAGTTAGTTTTGTGTCCAGTCGCATGAAAGTCTGTTTCTGCAGAACTGCACCAAATTCAACTCTGATTTTCCCTCAATATTTATACGTAAGTGACAAAACAAAGACTATTTATACATATGAAACAAAGTTGAACATAAGTATGACAATTCGAACATAAATGTTTGTTTCGAGAGTCCGGAGAACGGGAGCGAGCGCGTGCTATACGGCAGTGTAAGATATTTGCCCCGCGCAGCACGGCAAATATCCCGAGTGCACACACGTATACGTACCGGCCGGGTTGATTCCTCCGGTGTACGTTCGTGAAGAAAAAAACATGATGCCAACTTCTCCAAAGAAAACGGAAATTCCTATTCGGTCGTCCGGGCTGTCCAGTGTAATCGTGAGTAGAACATTGGGTATATCCGGAGGGGGAGAGGAGCGAATCGTTTGTGAAGCTCGCGCGTAGTTGCAACGGCTGGTAAAGCGTATAACCCGTCTTTTGACCGATTTTGCACTTCTTTAGTAAATTACGGGATATTTTGATGATCTTTTTTCACAACGACCATAAACAAAAGTATTGTCAATGCTGCTACATCACTAAATCATGTAAACAGTAGGCCGGTGTGTACCTTTAAGGGGTTCCTGTTATACGCAATCATTAGGTCACAGGAAAGAAGTTTCATGAGATATAACAGACGCCAACGTCCCTAATCAGAGTAACATTTTAGGCGCCTTATTTCCTGAGCAGAGAGAAGCAATTTACGATAGCATTTTAATGTAATCACATGACTCTATACATGTATACCAGGAACTACTGAACTGAACCTTTTACCTGTTCCTTTGGCTAATTGCTGAATGTTTTTGAAATCCATAACAACTGCAAAAGACGTATCTATGGTTCCACAATAACCTTTAACCTGGTATATAATTTCAATTACGAAGGATTTTATCGAGAACCTTTCCCCAACCGATGTTCCCGGCATTTGGCTAGGTATGAACGACTTAGAAGAAGAGGGCACCTTCGTGTGGGACACTGGCGCAGACATTACCTATACGTAAGTTAAGAACTGTAACCAGAATTGTATTCATGGCTTTCTCGCTTTCTCTATATTTTACTTTCGTGTACATGTATTTTAAATTCATTTTTACTAATCCCTCATTAATTTTTCATTTTCTTTTGCCTCAAAAGTATGGGTATACAAAAAAATGAAGTTCAGTGGTACAAATAATTTTGATTAGTTGAAAGATGGAATGTTCCGTAAAATAAGGCAAAGCCGATTCCGAGTTCAATTTCAACAAAAGAAATGATTTATAGCCTATATGCACGTTCAAAGATCATGTTCAGAGATGACAGACAAATCAAGAAGAAATGTGATTTTGTGTTGGTCTGTTTTTATTACCCTACTCCAAATTAAAATACATCTTTGTTCGTAACTTTCGGAACAGAAGCTTATTATGAGCCCTATGCAGCGGCGTAGCCAAAGTAGGGGTGCCTCCCCAGTCGCTGACCACTTACTCGTCATTCGCTCCCAACTTGCTCCCCACTGGAAATTGGGCAAACGGAGAATATACTAAGAACACAATTGCATGAATATTATACATGTAGATTTTGTCGTTCAGTTTTAACAAAGCTCCCAAGTTCGTTTCAGCGCAAATTAAATGAATCCAGTTTGGGATCATCCTTCAATTATTTAAAGATAGCATTTAATTCCGAGTCAATTTGGTTTTTGGCTACGCTGCTGGCCCAATGGCAAGAAAGCAATGATGTTCAATTCTTGTTTCACAACTGTGCACATATGCTTAGGAACTGGAGTGAAGGCGAACCCAACGAACTACCGCCTGGTGAAGACTGCACTCTAATGTACATATCAGACCCAAGGACAAGTGCTAGCAGACCCAAGGGAGAGTGGAATGATGCTCCATGCAGTTCTAAATTACCTTACGTCTGCCAGCTGAATAAAGGTAAACGGCAGAACCTACAGGTGTGCGCTTCAGATAAACATTGATCAGGTTAAAGAACAGTTTGGTGAGATTACACTAACTACATGTACTATCGATCCTCCAAAAGGATATGCGACTAAGTCCGAGCACCTTATTTTGCTTTGGAGTCCACTCGGTTTTCAACCAACTCGGTCCGAAGTCAACTTGGCTCAATTAAGCTGGTGATCTTGGCTTTTTTATTTTTATTTTTATTTATTTACCGACCAAATCCAACACCGATTAAATCGCCAATAAGAGGATGGCATAGATAAAGGCTATGATATAAATAAATTAAATAAAGCATGTGTAATAATTAATTAAATTAAATTTATACAGAGTCTATGGGTGACCTCACGGACCTGGCGGGTATGCCGATGTTTACGTTTATAATGCGTTACAGTGGCAAGCCTTATAACCGACAGTTTAAAACAATTGTTTTTTTTGTAGAGTCAGTGGCTTTTACACCGCCACCGACGACCACCCTGCCACCTACGACCACCTTGCCTCCTACGACCACCTTGCCTCCTACGACCACCTTGCCACCTACGACCACCTTGCCACCTACGACCACCTTGCCGCCGACTACCAACCCACCCAAGTGTAAGATCACCTTTTTAATTTCTAGTCTGCAGTACTTTATTACCGGTGCATCTCTCCGACGCGTCACTGAAAGTGTCAAGAGTACCAGGCTATCAGCTTTGACTTCATAGGCATTTTACAGCACCTCCTATTTCACCTTTTCAATCAATTAAGTTTGTTGTTGTTAATTTTATGGCATCTTTGGCAAGAGCTCTTTATGCCATCAATTATATACGGTTTTAGCTTTAACTATACTTCATGTCGCAAACGTGATTTAAGTTGGGCGGCCCTTGCATGACGGTTTCTGAGGGCATAGGTCCTGGGGTACTGGTCGTCACCTCGATCTGTAACACATGGCTCTTCACTTCGGGGCAGATCGCGCACCAGATTCTCGATAACGGCGAAACTGTCTGCTGAGTCACATTCTGAGACACGCCAAGTTCAGTTGCGACGTCAGACTGTGTGGTTTTCGATGCTCCTCTGTTAATCGACGTCGTGCATCCATTGGCAATATGATGTACTGGTAAAGCTATATGTTGTTGTTGTTGTTAATTTATCAACTTGAGATTACGAAGAAGGAGATGCAGTTTTAGAAATGGGAGGGAAAAACCCCCAGAGAAATCTCCTGGGGGAAACCCACGCAGTCAAGTAGAGACTGCAAACCCAATCCACATACACGCCCAGGAATCGAACCCGGGACGCCAGAGGTGAAAGGAAACCAAGGTTGGGCGACACTTACTTAATACGGCGGCTGTTCTTTAAGATGACACGTCGTACGCAATGGTGCGGCTGTCACTCACAATTTTTTGTTGGCAAACCACAGCAATTTTGGATTTGTGGAGGAAATCGTCAAGGACATTGTGGTTAGTTCTTTCTTGTTCGGCAAAAAATTTGTTGTGCATCGCAAAGATCGCCAGTCTAGATGTCGTATAGCGCCGCAATGAATTTATGACATTCGCCGTTTATCGTTGTGTTTTTGTAATCCTTTGAGCCATACTGCGCCGTTGTTATAGCAGCTGCTTTCCGTTGTGATTCGGTATTCATTTGTGCAGGACATCCGAGGAAAACGACAGATGTTGCTGGAAGGAAAGTTGGGCAAAGAATGGCGACGAGCATTGAAAGCGCGCAACTTTAATAGTGGCCGGCCAATTTGTTCTGAATCGTTTTGGTTCTTACTGGTTCGTTCTAGTTCGTTGCGTTTCCGTTGAACGTTGGTATTAGATCGTTGTGCGTCGCCACTGATTTCGTGTTACTATATTATGTCGGCACGTGAAGGCCTGGCAACCGTCGGCAATTATCATAGCCTTGTCTTCGTTGATCTACTCGCACCGAAAGTATACATTCTGAGTAAGGGATAGCCTGGATATCAAGGCAACCAGTACAATAGAATGTCTACATTGTAATTCTTGGGTTTTATCTGCATTATTTTCAGTGGTTTGCAAAACTGGCTGGACTGAATTCAATGGCAATTGCTACTTGCTCAGTTCCCATTCAGCAACTGTGACTTTTGCGTATCGGGACTGCAAGGGAAAAGGCTATGGCATGGCAGTGATCAAGGACAAGAAGACCAACGTGAGTTTAATCAATGCATCATGGATAAATTAATATATAGGTTTTCCCGCATATTTTAAACAATTTTCTTTAAATTCATAACCGGTTAACTTTAATTTCGTCTTCAAAATTTACAACTTTGCATTTCCCATGTTTAATTTCGTAATTGGTCGCTACCGTCGCTCATGTTCATATTTGTGCAAACCATTTCGTACGTTTTCACACTTTTTCGAAAAAGATTACTTGATTTCGTCGTCAGCAGTTGCCAAGCATACAGTGTATGACGAATGGAACAATTTAGTTATTAGGAAATCAATTTCACATATATTTCATTTGAATTCGTCACTTAATTTATTGCATAATAACTTTGGATATATCTACGTTTTCATATTTAACATTAACTTTTTACATGCACAGATTTTTGTTGCCTGATGTCGGTCTATATAACACTGACATGTAATGTATGTTGAGGATTCGGAATCAAGAGAGCAAGTGCAAGAAAATAACCTTAAAAGTTGTCCTTAAAAAGCTTGTCCACTAAGCAATACAGTTTGACCATCCGACGAATTTGATAGATACATTCTTGAATTGGGTTCAACAGAGACAAATTCAATCCTTACGTCATGTAGATGATCATCAGCCGAGAATAATTCCATTAAAATCTTACGACAATGAATGGACCCTTGGTCAATTGGAAAGACCCAAGACTAAATCAATGGTAGCTTTTGTGAGTCTCGCTCGTCTTGGGACGAAAGTGAAGTTAACCGGTCAAGAAATTAAATGGAAAAAGTTTTTAAATGTGCGGGAAAACCTATAAATAAGAGGGCGGTGTTCAGTTGATGAAATTTAACATTTATTTTCTGCCTGCATTGAGAGGCCCCGCGTGCCATAAAGCTTAATCCACAATTTTGGACACCGAGTTGTTGTACTAGCCCTCCTTTAAAAAGGGAATTTATAGCACACTATTTTATCTACATGTTACTGTTGTCGCATCTGATCATCGTCAGACACACACCTTTAACCTTTTCAGTTCTCCGAGTTCCATACATTTTAAATAATGTAAATAAGAATTCAGCAGAGAATTCTTTGTAAATAAGTACACAAAATATCATTGTCAAAAATTGTCAAAATTTTACAGCAAGCAAAAATCCCGTAAAATATCTAAACAGTGTCGCATGGTTATTTTCAGACTTTCGGAATCTGAGAGAAAGACATTAATTTGCACAAGTATTTGCTGAAATTACGTCAATTTTTAGACATTTTTTTACAATTGACGATTTTATTGTTGTGCTGAAAATCAGGGAAAATACCTTTCTTACAGGCTCCAAAATAAAGATTCCAGATGAACGAAAGACACATTTACTTGTGACGAGCCCACAAAGTTACAATGTAAGAATTGGACAAGAGTGCATATTGTCACATAGTACATCACCCACATATCAGAGAAAACAAACATTTCACATGACTGATTTTTTATATCATTATTACAGGATTTCATAACGCAATTAGCTACAAGCGGATCTAATTTATACATTTGGCTTGGTCTGACCGACCTCCGTCAAGAGGGGCACTACGTCTGGCAGGATGGTGACAAAATTACCTATTCGTAAGTTGGAAAAAGGACCTATTTTCAAGCAAGTCTGAAAGCTTAATTGCTTGTTGAATATATCAATACAGCATTCAAGAAATTATGAGGTTTACTCTTTTTTGTGTATGTGTGGTTCGGGAGAAGGAGGGTGATGCTTGATGTTTTTGTTTTTAGCTTGGGTTCACTTTTTGACTTCTGAACTCACTCCTTTTTGTTTTTATGTATCGGGATAAATAAGGCAGTTGAGGGAGCTATACATATTTTGTCGTTTAGTAATGTGTATTCTTCTTGCAAGACTGACTGCACCAGCCTCTGGTACAGTCAGTCTTGCAAAAAGGGATACGCCACTCTGGAAATGTCACATTGCTGTGGGAATCACTTAATTTGTTCAAGCAGGTCTATCTGGATCTGGAGAAAGTATCTAAAGTTCACTGTATTCAACATAATATTTTTGTTCTGGTAAAGGCGTATACTCCTCATAGGCCACAATTTTGTGGCTTGAACAACGGCGAATAAATGACACAATGTACATCAATAAAACATGACAGTCCTTGTCATCTTTTTCCTGTCTCATCACCATGTTAGGAATTGGAACGCTGGAGAGCCAAACAGAATGTTACCGTCCGAAGACTGCATTATGATGTATCTGCGAGGAGTTCGCAGGGGGAAATGGAACGATGTTGTTTGTCGGTATAAGTTACCTTACGTCTGTCAGCTTTATGGTACATGTGAATTTGTTGTCAATGATAAATACATTGTCCAAGCCCTTTGATATTGTCAATTTAGTTGTTTTTAAAAGATAATTTGTGAAAAGAAAGCGTCAAGCGAGGATATATTAAGGTGCTCGTGCGTGCTATGTTTCCGGGTGCTTGTCTCCTTGTGGCGCGTCGTAAGTGTTAAAATCCATCGCGACTCGTCAAACCCTTCTTCATGGGTTTACAACGGGTTTATACATGTAGTTGAATTTCACAAAACACCTGGGACAGATACGTGTCGCAAGTTTTAGGCAGAACCATTTTGCGGTGCTACATTACATGTGTATTATTTGGGCAGAACCCTTCACAAAGTTGCCTATATTTGGTAGTCATAACGGAAAAAATACCATACACCCTCACCAGTTGAGACTCAATGCATTAAGTCTATGGAGCATGACATAAAAATGCTTCGTGTTTTCAAAAAAAAAACTTGGAATTTTCTAACTGCTAAATTCATGTTTCCTCACCATATTTACACTTTCTGGGGTGTCAATCTGTCATATATTACGAAGAATTGTATGAAATATATACCGTCATAACTGTGACGGGTGTATCAGTTGTTACGATGCGTTGTTTTTTCTTTGTGAAGACACCCTCGATAGGGGCAGTCCATATAAAGTATGTACGCTCGAAATGCCGACTATTAAGACCCCCATGTACGATTTTTTTGGGCAAAATTTGTGTTGTCATCCATTAACTTTAACATTTGCGTACGCATTGGCTCTGACCCCAACCCCCTCCCCCTCCGTATATGGATAGCCCCATATATGCCTATTAAACAAATGCAAATGAGGGCAAGCTTGCCGCAAGCTTGCAGACAAGCTTGCCGCAAGCTTGCAGACAAGCTTGCCTACCTGCTCACCAGCAAGCTTGCCATAAGCTTGCCGCAAGCTTGCTGCAAGCTCGCAGCATGCTTGCCGTAAGCTTGCGCAAGCTCGCAGCAAGCTTGCCTACATTCTCGCTAGCAAGCTTGCCTACATGTTTACCTACCGCTCCCCAGCAAGAAGCTTGCCCCAAACTTGCCCAGATTGGAATTTTTGAAGTTTTGCAAGCTAATATATATATGTACTGCATTGAAAAATTCAAAGCTTTTGTTGAGTAAAATTTTGACATTTTACCCCCATTTGTTGTTTTTGTTATCATGCAAACTTGCACTTTTGCATACTAACAATAGTCTCCATGTACACCCTAACAAGATAAAACTGAATGTTCCTTGCTCTATGGTACCATAGAGCAGCTGAAAGGAATGCATTAATCGCTAAAAAATTAAACTCAGTCCTACAAAATAAAATTAGGCATAAATCAGAGGTGTTATGAGAAGATCAGTACAAATACAAAACCAAGGACATGATCGAGAGTGGCAATCCTGATACATGTATCACAGCATCTTTTTTTCTGCTAAATTTAAAATAATAAACTAACTGCTTAATTTATAGGTCAAATTTGCACTTCCTGACACTGATACTTAGTGATATTTGTAGGTAAAATAATTATCTAAGACTATACAAAAAAATAAACTAGCTATAGAGTCCTACAATGAACAATGTTGTTCATCATCATTTTCACATGATGATGAACAATACAATGCATAGTTTGACTACACAAGAAACAAATGAATCCTGCTCTGTGGGCAAATATCCATAAAATAAACTCTTCATTATTTCAGTTTTGTTTAATTTTTGCAAGTATTACCTTAGTAAAGTAAAAACGGACTGATAAAACTGATTTTAGATGAGAAATATCACCACATTTGGATTTCCCGCCCTTGCAACACTTTCAAACCAGCATGGAGTTGAAAAAGTCTGGTTCCGGCTGCTATACACAAGTACATATACTATATACCCACTTGTTTAATGTTGGAGTCGGGGCACCAGAGATAGTGTATATCCCTAGACTGGTTCTCAATCGTCTTAACATTGTAAAAAGTGTAGGAGATTAGGCAAATAAATGGAACCTGGCATTGCATTCATTTTTTTTCTTCTTTTTTGTCTAAACAAATAGCCCACTTGTTTACATAGGCAAGTCCATGTTTGTCTACGTAGCTTTGGTATCAAAGCATATATTTCTAAAATTGTCATTAAATTTGCTTACATGTGTCATAAGCTACATGATTTTGTCAAATAAATACGGCTTGTGTTTTCCAAGTCGACATAATTTTATGAAGTTTCATGGACCAAGCTGTAATATTTTGCCTGTCGTTAAACAACAGAGGGTGTGCTAGATGTAAACAAGTGGTGACGTCACGGATCACCCCGTCTATAGGCATGCTTGAGTACTTTCCATATTTTTATATCTGTGGCAGTTTTAAATTTGCCAACTTGATCTATGCAAAGGCAACTCTACAAATCCTGCTTACATGATTTAATGCCATCATGAAGTACTATTTTGCCAACCACTAACACATTGTTTTTTCCTCCGCACTACAGGAACAACAATTACTGCTCCTCCGGCTCCACCGTCTAAAGGTAAATTTATGATGATGTTTCAAATCACATGACTGACCGTGTATAGTAACATTCTACTATACATTATCAGTGAATTGGACACACAGTTCAGCTGTTTAGCTTAGCTGAGAATTTCAATATTCTAATCAACTAATAATAATAATAATAATAATAACAACAACAACACTAAACCCATATGTATGATGGTTTGTCGTATGTCTGTTTATTCTGTGAAAGGACCGCTTTGCCCAGCTGGATGGGCCGAATTCAATGGCAATTGTTACTACACCACGAAAACTCCTATTAACTGGGATGCATGCCAACGTGAGTGCCGCAGCAAAGGCTGCGGCACGGCGGTCATTAGGGACAAAGGAACTAACGTAAGTACAAATACATTTACCAGTTACCTACAGTATATGCCATGGTGCACTTCTTGCTGCAAATGGATGGGTTGGTCAATAATACAGGACTATTGCGTCCGGCTATACTCTCGCAGAAAGAAACAAAATTACCAAAAAATATCAGTACATTCGTGATCAGGAAGGCACGTCTTATAAACATCCCAGTTGAAGTGCAGGAGATCAGGAGGCACTTCAGGCAGAATGGCACACCCTGCCTTAGCGGCCCCTACGGAGGCTAGGCAGTTATAGCCTCGCCACATGTTTATACACGTTACTGACGGAGTTCATTATTAATATAGCTGACCAAACTCTGCCTTAGAAAACCATAAAGAACAGTGCTGATAATGGTCGACAGAGCACAGCGATAGTCACAATATTAAGTCTGATTTATGGGGCAACCTTGGTCTGACCATCACACGGATTGGGTTTTTACCCACATAGTCGTAACAAGGTAGCTATCTATGCTGAAGTATGTTGTAATCTTCCCAGGATACACAACAGGAGCATTGGTGCAAACGTAAACAACGTACAAGCTTAACCCGAGCTTTTGGAGTTCACAATTTCAACCAAAATATTTAACCTTTCATAAACTATTGAGTTTGGTGATTTCACTGCAGGAATTCATACGAAAGCTGCCTCGACCCATAAGCGGGTCAATCTGGTTGGGTTTGCATGATAAAGCCAAGGAACATGGACAGCCAAGGACCCATTCGTAAGTTAAGTTTAAAACTACCAATAACTGAGTCGAAATTCTTATATCATAGCATGAGGACAGTTCAGCCAAATTATAAAACAGGTCAACCAAATGTATCCTCATACAACTCTGGTATGGAACAAAAAAAGTCACTGTATATGCATTATATAGCTCCTATACAAGGTGCCTTGAAGTCGAGGAGTCTTTTAGCAGTTTTCGATGTGCATCCTAACCCCTTAAACTGCAGCTAGCGAATTGCTACTTTCTTCGAAAACTCCGGTGAAAACAAATCCTCCTTTGTTTTTAAGGGAAAATCAGCCGAGTTTTAGGGAAAAGTGACAATTATTAAACGGCTAGAATCCCCCCGTCCACATTTTTTTTAGTTTTTCTGTTTATCATGGAGGTGTATGAGTCTACAACACCATGACAACTTCCCAGGTAACATTCCCACATGGGGCCCATATTGGCCCCATATCCCTTACGAAAAAGTCCTGTGGTATTACCACAAAAAAATACCACAGGACATTACCACAGGACATTACCACAGGAATATTCCTGTGGTATTTTGGGACATATACCACAGGACATTATTACCACAGGAAGTTCCTGTGGTAAATTTCCTGTGGTAAAATTCCTGTGGTAAATTTCCTGTGGTAAATTTCCTGTAGTAACATTCCCGTGGTGATATTCCTGTGATAACAATCAAGTCAATCGAAATCTTACCAATTTTTTCTTTGGTTTGTCCAACTTAAAGCTGCCAAACCAGACTATAAGGTCAGTTCAGCAGTGGTTCGGGGTTGAACCAGTGTTGTTCATTCTGTGCCCACAAGAACCACTGCAAAGAGCATTAACTTGCGTCGGAATGTTTAGTGCTCAAGACTTAAATGTTTACCAGGCCATTGGCCAAATGCAGCTATCTATCCATGGTTGGTCACGGGTAAAAACAAACATAAAACAAAAAAGAGGCCATTATGCTTTAAGTATTATGCAAAATGTATTGATGCATATTTCTATTTGATAAATGAGTACAATTTCAATTCAGAACATAATATATTATGTATACATGGCATCCGACAATGTGCATTACAGTAAATTGGTACATTGTGTTTCCGATTTGCATATTCATGTCCACTTGTTCCTGTGGTTCTTTTTGTGGTAAATTTCGTGTGGTAATCGGTTCCTGTGGTACTCTGGTTCCTGTGGTACGCGTCCCTGTGGTACTCGTTCATGTGGTAATCGGTTCCTGTGGTACTCTGGTTCCTGTGGTACGCGTCCCTGTGGTACTCGGTTCGTGTGGTAATCGGTTCCTGTGGTACTCTGGTTACTGTGGTACGCATCCCTATATTTTTCTTGTGGTAATTGCTGTGGTATTTAGGACCAGGATATTTGGCATTGACATTACTACACAAACCTGTGTGGTACTCTTGTGATAATGTTTTTTTCCTGTGGTATTTCTGTGGTATCTATCTGTACCACAAGATTACCACAGGATCAGGATATCTGGCATTGGCATTACAACACAAATCTGTGTGGTACCCTGTGGTAATTACATGTACCACAGCAGTACAACAGGAATACCACAGGACATGTTCGTAAGGGTACCACATAAAAGTGTGTGGTATTGATTTTCCTGTGGTAATTCCTGTGGTATCTACATGTACCACAAGAATACCACAGGACCTGGACATCCAGCGTTGGCATTACCACATAAATATGTGTGGTACTCCGGCGGTAAATACTTTTCCTGTGGTAATTTCTGTGGTATCTACATGTACCACAGGAATACCACAGGAATACCACAGGACATTTTCGTAAGGGATGTGCAAGTATAAGGGCCCCATATGGGTCCTGTATGGGCTGCACCCATCGCCCCATGTGGGGCCCATATGGGCCAACCATTGTTCTCCTGCCCAGATCATTCCCACATGGGTCACATGTAGGTCCCAGGTGGGAATGATCTGGGCAGGAGAACAATGGTTGGCCCATATGGGCCCCACATGGGGCGGTGGGTGCAGCCCATACAGGACCCATGGGGCCCTTATACTTGCTCATATGGGGCCAATATGGGCCCCATGTGGGAATGTTACCTGGGTTGTTTTTCACAAAAAATCGACAGGCTTTTGCTTAAAACGTAAAGCAGTTCCGACCTTCTTCACCAGAATTCTGAAACGCTTGAGATCACTTGGCTTGTTTATCAACAGGGTTTTGACGTCATCCTGAGAAACATACAAAACGGCCTGTGCAGTATTGAATGGAAAATACACGAAGTGAATGTTTATCATGCCTGTTTTGTCCTTGTAATTCAAAATACAAACGTGAAAAACACTTCATGTAATATGACGACACTCTACTATTACCTGTTTTGTGAAAAAAGAATGAAATTGTCGCTCACAATGAAGCTCTTTTGAAGTAAATACTGGTGCATTGCGACGGGTGGTTTTGTCACGGAACGAACGGCATTCACAGCGGTCTGTCTACAGCATTGGACGGTTCACTGCGGGGGAAGCTTCGACGTGTTTGAACATCGGCCGGTAGCGATTTTTTTTCCGTACCACATATTCGCTATGGACCCTAACTGAAGCCTCTGATTGGTCCGCTCTCCTCAGTCAGTCATGTATTATGCATCATCCAAAGTGCATGATACGCTCACGTGGCGTACATGTGTCCATCGCGCGCTGGCTACATGGTGGATCCATATCTGCAACGCAATAGCATTACCAGCATTGCAGTGTATGTACTGCACTGGTGTACTAATTCTGGCATCAACGCTTTAGGGTTGCATTTCAATGAATAGACAGCCGAAGTGTTAGGGCAATTAGATCTAAACTATCATGGCCGTCGGGAAAAGTACCATTGAAAAAGCACTGAGACACGGTTGAGTGATTTTTAATTTAGATCCAATTGCCTATAGGCAACCAACAAAAGGTGACGTATTCACTTCGGCAGCTATTGCCCAGCAAACAATTAGACGTTTCTAAAACGTTTTTTAACGTTGTTTGAAAGTGTCGCGTACGTTTTGTGTACGTTCACCAAAATGTTTTTTGGACGTTATTTTGTGGACACTTTAAACCGTTTTGAAGACGTTTAATTGCGACGTTCTCAATACGTTTTTTGAACGTAGGAAACGTTTTAAAAACCTTTCTCCAGTTTCTGCGGACGTATTAATAACGTGCATAAAACGTTTTTTGAAAGTGTCTTGTACGTTTAACAAAATGTTTTTTCGACGTTATTTTCTGGACACTTTTGGACGTTTTAAAGACGTTAGTTTGCGACGTTTTTACAACCGACTTTTTAGAACTAACGTCCCTAGAACGTTATTGTCATTTGTACTTACAACACCTTTATTTTGACGCAATTGTGATGTAAACATGACGTAATCGGAATATTCTCACTGTGTAATTACATATAACTAATCGCTTACCTGAAGTTCCGGCTCTTGATACCATCAGTCTCAGGATGCGTCACGGGGTCACACGCATATCATGAATACCTAATGAGTGTTTCAGAAATCGCGAAAATCTCATTTTCGAAAAGCGCACTTTTGCTTGCAATTTATCCACTTAAAACCGACAATTAAAAAATAATAAAAATCCACGTCGGCAAGAGGGATGTTTGGACTATCGAAAAAATCCTAAATGCTGGATTTTCGTCAAGGGGGATTCTTCCTCTTTAACTGAAATTTAAGGGGTCAAAAAAAAACCAAAAACATTCTGAGCGATCAGCTTACACGGTCTGTCAGGGTGGATCTGGCTTTTGGTTAAGGGTGGGGTTGTGGCTCCTACTGTGTGCCAAAAACACGCCTTGCTCGGGGATCCGGAAAATTTTTAAATTTAGGTGCTTTCGCTTGCAATCTGATATGCACTTTAGGGGCTTTTTAAAGGTTTTAGAAGAGGGATTTTAAATGCAATATTTTATTTATTTCTTCATACAATAGTTAGTTTGTCGCTCAAGGGAGAGGTTTCAACTCCATCAACCCCCTCCAGATCCGACACTGTTTGTTATGATAGCAGCTGATCCTTATAGTTGTAGAAATTTCAGCCACAATAGTCTTGCAGTAAGGGGTCGTCCATAAAGTACGTACGCATGAAATGCCGACTTTATAGACCCCACATCCCCCCCCCCCCCCCCTGTACGCATGGCGTACGGAGTGGCTCCAACCCCCACCCCCACCCCCCGCCCCGCCCCTGTACGCATACACATTCCATATATACAATGTACCTCAGCATTGGTAAAAATGGTTCAGTACTATGTATAGTGCTATATACTACTACGTGTAGTACGATTCACATGTCGCCACCTTAGTCTGAAATAAATGACAAAATTTATAGATTTCTTTTGCATTTTTTTGGTTTACTTAAAATGACACATCAAGCATCATTAAACTAGAGATTTAATAAGAAAACCTAATTTGAGGTGTGAGAAAAATGTGTGGCCTGTCTAATATGTTTCGTACATAAGGTCTGAAGCCATGGTCAACTTGTCCATCCTTTCCCGATTTACTAAAAATAATTTTTCGGTTTTTACATACGCATTGGCTTGGACCCCCCCCCCCTCCCACTGTACGCATGGTGTATGCAATGTCAACCCCCCCCCCCCCCCCCCCCGTGCGTACGTACTTCATGGACGGCTCCTAATATATGTACTTTATAAAACCTTAAAGCTCAATACATGTACATCATTTAATTGCAGTTGCCCAAAATGTTACTTCACTAGTTGATCAGAAAAACATGCCTAAAAGTGTTGATAGCAATGGTAACAAACACCACATTAGTTTTTTTTCGTGGAAATGGTACATTTTTGGGAGAAATTTCCAACTGAATGACGTTTTTACAAAAAGTTGTCTGCAGACATTATTTTACTATTCTGTTCGTACACAAAAACCATGCATGGATTTTTCAGGTTTTCTTAAAATATTACTGCATCTATAGGCCTATGTGGCTGAAATGTCTATACAAGGCAGTTTTCTCGACATACTGTAGGCTTTTAATTACGAGAGGAAAACGCCATTTTTATAACGCACAGTTTAAATACTAATCAAGCACTCTTAAAAATTTCATGCATGGATTTTGTGTTGAAGGCATGGTAAAATAATATTTTTCAAAAGATTTAATAGAAGAGCTCCTTCTGTTCAGTTGGCAATTTTTCCTAAAAAGGTACCATTTAATGGGAAAAATCACGGTGTTTTGTTACCATTGCTTTTTACACCTTTAGTTGTCCACTCGTAAAGTACTATTTTGGGTCACTGCAAATGATGTATTAGGCTTTAAATATCCTCACTGTTGTATGTGTTAAGCAGGACAGGCTGCGGCAAGGAGGTCCTTCAGGACAGAGAGACTAACGTAAGTACAAATACATTTACCAGTTATACCCTCCAGTATATGCCATGGTGCACATCTTGCTGCAAATGGATGGGTTGGTCAATAATACAGGACTATTGCATCCGGCTATACTCTGGCAGAAAGAAACAAAATTTCCACAAAATATACATTCGTGATCAGGAAGGCACGTCTCATAAACATCCCAGTTGAAGTGCAGAAGATCAGGGGTCACTTAATTCAGGCAGAATGGCACACCCTTCCTCAGCGGCCCCTACGGAGGCTTGGCAGTTACAGCCTCGCCACATGTTTATACACGTTACTGATGGAGTTCATTGTTAATATAGCTGACCAAACTCTGCCTTAGAAAACCATAAAGAACAGTGCTGATAATGGTCAGCAAAGCTCAGCGATAGTCACAATCTTAAGTCTGATTTCTGGGGCAACCTGATTTCTGGGTTTTTACCCCACATAGTCGTAACAGGCTATGTCGTAATCTTCCCAGGATACACAACAGGAGCATCGGTGCAAACGTAAACAACGTACAAGCTTACCCCAAGCTTTTGGAGTTTACAATTTCAACAGAAATATTTAACCTTTCATAATACATAGAGTTTGGTGATTTCACTGCAGGAATTCATAGGAAAGCGGCACTGCCATGGACATCACCATGGACATCACCATGGACATCACCATGGACATCACCATGGACATCACCATGGACATCACCATGGACATCACCAAGGACATCACCATGGACATCACCATGGACATCACCATGGACATCACCATGGACATCACCATCACCATCAAAATCAGATTCACCATCAGAATCACCATCACGATCACCATCACCATCAGAATCAACATCACCATCACCATCACCACGGGGCAACCCAGGATCGCACATATGTCTGGGGAGATGGTCAGCCAATGACCTATTCGTAAGTTAAGTTTAAAACTACCAATAACTGAGCCGAATCCTTATATCATAGCATGAGGACATGAGTTCAGCCAAATTATAAAACAGGTCAACCAAATGTATCCTCATACATCTCTGGTATGGAACCAAAAAGTCACTGTATATGCATTATATAGCTCCTATACAAGGTGCCTGGAACTCGAGGAGTCTCTTAGCAGTTTTTGATGTCAATCTTTACCCCTTTAACTGCAGCGAATAGACTATGTAAGTTGACCTCGCGAACGTACGAGACCGCGCTAGACCACTGTTATTTCCGGGCACAAGACCATATCTCTTCAACGCAGGTCGCGAGCGAAATTCTTAGATTATTTTGTTTACGCAGGTTTTTGTAAAGACGGCCCAAAACGCGTATCTGTAAATATGATCTTGCATTCCAATTGATGAAGTGTGGTATATTTATAATCAAGAATAAGCAATTGAAATGTAAAAATTCACCATCTTTTTTGAGCCAATCTTTGAAAGTCAATCTTTGAAGATCGTAAACTACATTATGCAGCAAAAGATATGCAACACGCACAGCAGCCGACGTACGTAGGCCTACAGTGTACATACAGACCTCGCTAGCGATAGGCGAAACGCCATCTACCAAAAGTAGAGCTTGCACACTTTTTTTTAGAGTGCCCAAGTTCGAAGCATTTATTTTCACATGAGTCCACACTTAATTGGGTCATCCATTTCAAATTAGATGAAGAATATGCTAGCAGAGAATTTTATTCAGGTCACGAAATTCTAATAAATTTATTAAGCAAAAAAATAAAATAAAAATTGTTGCTTTATAAAAATGGGTTAATAATCAAAATGTTACGTCAACGTGTGTTTTTAGAAAGCAAACAAATTTTTGATTAAGCATATTTGTTTGCTTAATTGCTTTATGAAATTGGCCCCAGCTTATACGGTCTGTCGGGGGCAGATCTGGCTTTTGGTTAAGGGTGGGGTGGCTCCTACTGTGTGCCTAAAACATGCCTTGCTCGTGTGATCCGGAAAATTTTGGAATTTATGTGCTTTCCCTTGCAAAAAGGCACTCTAGGTTTCAGGAGAGGGATTTTAAAGGCAATATTTTATTTATTTCTTCATACAATAGGTAATTTGCCGCTCAAGGGAGGGGTTTCAACTCCATCAAACCCCCATAGATCCGCCACTGTTTGTTATGATAGCAGCCGATAAGACTATTGTAGACATTTCAGCCACAATAGTCTTGCAGTAATACTTTATAAAACCTTAAAGCTCAATACATGTACATCATTTAATTGCAGTGACCCACAATTTTACTTCACTAGTTGGTAGGAAAAACATGCCTAAAAGTGTTGATAGCAATGGTAACAAACACCACATTATTTTTTTCCGTGGAAATGGTAGATTTTTGGGAGAAATTTCCAACTGAAGGACGTTTTTTTAAAAAGTTGTATGCAGACATTTTTTTACTATTCTGTGCATGAATTTTTCAGGTTTTCTGAAATATTACTGCATCTATAGGCCTATGTGGCTGAAATGTCTATACAAGGCAGTTTTCTCGACATACTGTCGGCTTTTCATTACGAGAGGAAAACGCCGTTTTTATAACGCACAGTTTTAATCAAGTACTCTTTAAAATTTCATGCATGGATTTGGTGTTGAATGCATGGTAAAATAATATTTTTCAAACGATTTAATAGAAGAGCTCCTTCAGTTGGCAATTTCTCCTACAAAGGTACCATTCGATGGAAAAAATCACGGTGTTTTGTTACCATTGTTTTCAACACCTTTAGTAGTCCACTCGTAAAGTATTATTTTGGGTCATTGCAAATGATGTATTGGGCTTTAAATATCCTCACTGTTGTATGTGTAGAAACTGGTGGCGTGGACAACCAAGCAACAAGGTAAATGAAGGGTGCGTTGCAATGTACATTCGTTCAACACAAATTGGAGGCTATTGGAACGACCTCAACTGCAATAACACATTCCGTTGCGTCTGCCAGCTCTTCAAAGGTAATTCTTGTTACACTATCGCTTCAAACAACAATCAAATAAATGTATAGGTTTATAGGTTATTCTATCTTCAGGCCGCTGTTTCGCTATTTGTTTTTATCCCATGTTCGATTCTTTTTCAAAACCATTGAAGAATCAATTCAATTTGTTATCTTGATGTTATATATAAATGAAAATCAAATCTTGAAATAATATCAAATAAATATGTCGCCGAATACACTACTCACAATAAGTTAGGGATATTGCTGGAAATTGTTTATTTTAAATTACTGTTTTCACCTATTCCTGTGACAAGTTGCGTCTGTCATGCAGATGCAATAATTTTGTCTAATCATGTACAGAATTCAGCGGAAAGAATACCCTCAATAAAATATCTGCGTACACCCCACAATATCCCTAACTTAGGGTAGTGTATAACATTTTGAAGGGCTACTTGTTTGAATCATTCCATATTTTCTAAATGAAGCTTTCTCTTTTTTTTTTATTGCAGGCGCTGATTAGAGTCGAGTGTCTGCTGGTTGGATCAGGCAACGGTTGAAACATCGAAAAATAAGCAACATGGTTACAAATTTAAATTTTGATTATTTTGTTTGGGCATTGGTGGGTGTCTATAGGTTCTTCCTGTGTGATAGGTTGTGCATTCTCCTAATAATAATAATAATAATAATAGTAATAACATATTTATAGAGCGCCTTTTCCAAAGGGTACAAAGCGCTTGGGGAGAATGCAGGAATCATGAAAACATGACACACAAAACAGAATTACAATTCACAAAGTACTATTAAACAGATGTGTTTTTAAGAGTTTGTAAAACTGTTCGAATGATGAAGCATTCCGGATGGTGATGGGGAGAGAGTTCCAACTTCGAGGACCGGCGATGGAAAACGCCCGGTCCCCAGCCTTCTTTGTCTCTGATGAAGGCCGAGTTTCACGTTACAAATCGAGTAGCACGAGATTATAATTAGTTTCCTGTAATCAGATTTCATTAAAAATCCATCAATGGGAGGCATTCGAACCAAATGCATTTTTTGAGACCAGCTTTTCGCTTGCCCATTAACTTCCCATTTCAGGTGTGTATGGTGAGGATTGTGGAGCCCAATGTCTGCTATCATTAATTTGGGGGTGTATTTCGCGACGTTCATTGTTTTTCTTCTTGACAGCTTAGCTTATTGTAATGACATGGTTCTTGCGAAGGGGAAAACAGTTAACTTTTTTGGGCTAAAAAAAACCCTAAACTTTCTAATGTTAATGTAGAAAATTCCAATAGGGGTAACACGACAAAAATAACTATGATAAATTACAAATAACAAGTGGTATCAGTGAAAGCATGTGCCAGAGAAGAGGCTACGGCATGACAGTGATCAAGGACAAGAAGACCAATGTAAAGTCTAGTCATAATGTTTTGCCATTTAGAAGAAGGGAATATAGCTAATATTTATGTCACTTTCAGAAACTACCCTGATCATCAGGTTCAGTTACCATCTGTAAACCTCAGATACCTGGGGTGTAAATTGCCTTGATGCACCAACCTAACCCCTCCACACTAGTGTACACGTGTAGACCTATACCTATGTAATTTTGAGCACGTCACCGGTTGCGTCACCGGCAGTTTTGCCGTCAAAGTCGCGTTCAAGATGATTTGGTTCGTCATCTCTCACTTTGGGGATTTTTCGCAACAGATTTATCGTCTTCAAATGAGGACAACCACTAAACTCACGTTTGACGTTACTTTCTAAACAAGCATGTTTTGGTGTGGGAAATTAATTAACTATTATATTAATTGTATTAGCGATTCTATTAATTGTATTAGCGATAATTAAATAGCAAATTAAAAACAACAAACACCGTTTCCATTGTTATTCTTTGATGTCTCGGAATGTGGAACAATATAATGCTCAATTGTAATTATAATTAAAATCTTCAAACTGACTGCTGTCGTATACCTACGAGTTAAAGACGTAAAATGCTGTTTGTTTTTAGCATTTTGCAAATACTTTCAAACATTCTGGTTGGACGCCGACTGATGACGATGATGGAGACGGATGGAGATGGGGATAATACAACGATGGAATGTGGGCTTACTATGTGAAAATTGCTTGGAAAATCAATGCTTGAATAAGCGTAAATGACTATTGGCAAATAGCGGGTTTTAGTTAATTAAAAGCGGGATTAACAAGAAAAATGCGGATTTTAGTAACTCCCCAAATAGGGATTTTAGCTAAATTCCACTGACCCAATGAAACATGAAACAATTCGTATTCACGAAATTACCCAAACTAAAGCGTATATACGTATAGGTTCAAAGATGCTGATGCAACCTCTAACGCTACGCATATCGCAATTTGGTTTATTTGCTTCATTTTAACATGAATAAATGTGCATGGAGGATCAAGGATGTATGTATCCTACGCCGCACCGTGCCAGGTGGTACGGTTATATTTGCTTTATTTTTAAAATGAACTTGAATTTTCGACTGCGAATTTCCAGCCAGTCTTTCCAGAAGGAGCCACAATCGGCATCACCCATGACATCTGGTTTGTTTATGCTCCAATCTGCGAACTGGCCAACAAACTTAAGCCAGAACCATCAACCCACACGAATACGCCTTTGTATGTTGTCGCTATAAACCCCATGCAGCCAGATATGATTCGTGATTACGATCGACTGAGAAGCCTGGATGATGTCAAGAATGAACTGGTTTTCCTCGGCACTCCACACCGAAACAAGATGTGGGGGACCGAAGCAACTCAGCGTCAGTCCAAGTTAGCTTCTTCAGAACCAGCTGATAGCAGTGGTCACCGAAAGGTATCCAGTTCAAAGTGCTTGCTGTATCCGGCTTGGACAAAGTCCACTCCGAACGCAGACAGCGACAAGTAATACGCGGCAACATGATTCAACAAGAAGTTAAAAGTATTTAAAGAATATGTCCTGAGTTTACAAAAACAAGATGTAAAATGTAACGGGGGACACCAAAATTTAACCATATAAAGACCCGGATCTTAAAAACTAGGAATATGTTTCTTATAATGTGGAGTGCTTGCACGATGTCACTAGCTCAAACCCCCGTCAGACCGGGATGGCGTCCTTACTGCGCTGCTACGGCGACGGAAAATGGGCCCAGAGCGCGTCAAGGTCGCCATAAGCGTGGTATAATTATAAGCGTGTTGGAAACGCCATACATCGTGCCATGGTCGCCAATGATCGCCGAGTCACGGCGTTTGTTTTGAGCATGTTCAAAACAAACGCCAAGGTTCTGCGATCTGACCTGGAACGCGTTCAGAACGCGGTGTGGTCGCGAAGGTCGTGCTTGTGGGACAAGCGTCGTAACATCTCCATGAACGTATAGTACATCACGCGCAGTGGCAAAGACGCTGCGAAAATGGTAACATTTGCAACGGCGACTTCATGGCGTCCTCACCACGACCCTCGCGTGTCTACCACGACCCCACCACGCGTTCGGAGTCCTTATTGCGTTGTCAGGGCGATATTACGATGATTTCACCACTGTTGCGCGATTGCACAACGCGTCCTAATGGGACTCTCAGTGCGTCTATGGCGTTCTTATGGGGTTCCCTATGAGTGGTGAGAGCGCCGCGGAATCGCCGGTGATCGCCGTTGCCAAGCTTATGGATCCCAATAGAAACGCCATAAGCGCGGAGAGGTCGTGGCGACCGCGTCTTGAAACGCGGTATGAACGCACAGGTCGCGGTAAGAGCGCAGCTTTTTTCAAGTTTGTAATTTTGTTGAAGTTTTTCTCGCATTGTGTTCACGTTTGCCGGCGACCTTGTACATTTTCTACATTAGACCACATTACATGTAGGTGTGTACACACATAACACGGGTTTGTGAAGTGAATGGGTGAGGTCACAATTATGTGTGTGTTACGTGTTAGTGTTAGTGTAACATATCTGTTAACAGATCTGTTAACACGGCGTTAATCTGGACCCCTAACTGAGCGTTCAGGTTAACATCATGTTAACAGATCTGTTAACACGGTGTTAACACCATGTTAGTTCTCTACGCTGTACACAGGGCGAAGTCACAATTCTGCGCTGCGTGTTAGTGTTAGTGTAACAGATCTGTTAACTTAATCAGAATTGTGACCTCGGAACAAACGCCGTGTTAACTCGATGTTAACATCGTGTTTAGGACGTGTTAATGTTACATCTCATGTTAGTTCAACAGCTCCTGTTACAGATCGTGTTAGTGTAACAGATATGTTAACAGATCTGTTAACTTAATCTGAACAAAGTGGATGGTGTTAATTTTGATTAGTTTATAACGTTCATGATTCTTAATAAATTGAAGTCGGGTTTTTAGTACAACTTATATATGTGTCAGGTCTTGGATTGTACCCGCAATTGGGAAAATGTTTTGGCTCCGTGAAGATTTTAGAAATTTCAATCACTTAGTGGTTAAGCTCGTGTAACACGGACCGGAGGTCACAATTCTGTGTGTGTTAGTATGTTGAAAGTCGTGCAGAACCCTACCGACTTGACATTTCCCAAGATGCCCAGTCAACAGATCTGTTACACTAACACGGTTTCCCGAGACTCCGATTTAACTCGATGTTAACTCGATGTTAACTCGATGTTTACATGATGTTAACATGGTGTTAACAGATCTGTCACACTAACACTAACAGGCAACACGGGATTGCGCCCTCACTCGCTGCAATTTGCGGTTCTGTGCGCGACTTTTAACACGTCCTGTTAACACGGCGTTTGTTCTGAGGTCACAATTCTGATTAAGTTAACAGATCTGTCAACAGATCTGTAACACTAACACTAACACGTAACACACACAGAATTGTGACCTCACCCAATGTATAGCTTCGAGCATGTGCAGATGCCTGATACTGCGTACAGTGAACTGCTGTTCGCTGTATTGTTTCGAGCAGTCGGGGTGATCAAGCAAGTGTTGTCCTATTATAGCAGATGTGTTTTCGGGCTGCGTGGCAGCTTGGCGAGCGTTCAGCTTGCAGAGCTAGAGACGCAACGGCTGTTTGCGGGCCGGGAAGCAGGAAAGTTGCTGCGGGTGGAGGATGGAACATGCCGTTTAATGCGAGCCGCCAGTCTTTGAGACGTGCGCCCTAGTACCGAGCTTTACATCGGCACCGAAACTCATCAATAATTCTTTACGGACTGCCGGAAGTAACTTGCGCGCAGTGAATATTACACGTGGCTGAACTATGGGGCGCCGTTCGTCAACTAATTATTTAGGCGAATTATAGCATGTTTTTTCCATGGTTTATCTTAATTCTGTGTAAATAATGCATTTGTGTCAAAGGCCGTTTATGGTTTTCAAACCTTTAAAACTAAGTTTTGTACCAACACGATTCTTTACAAAACAGGAAATATACTTGTATCTGTGCAAATTCATTATTTACAAATAATAAAAATGTCATCGGCGTTATACTTTATTAATGAAACCGACGAGTGTACATTTCAATGGTTTACAAACAAGAGAATCGTATCGTTCATAGACAATTCCATGGTTTATAAATAACGAATACTGCACATTGCTGCACGTTTTTCTGGTTTACAAATAATAGCAAACTATCACTGGTGCGCAATTACATGGTTTATAAACCAAGAAATTTGCACCGGGTTCAGATTTTGTATGGTTTATAAATAATGAAAATTGGTTAATTGACGTACAGTTCCATGGTTTATAAACAATCAAAACTGCGCCGTTCTAATCAATTTTGTGGATTCTGTGGTTTGTAAACAATTAAAAATAGTCAATAGACGTGCATTTCGATGGTTTGTAAATAATAAAAAGTGATCGTTGGCTCAGAATTTCATGGTTTATAAATAATGAAAATGAACTAGTTTAATAGCGTTGTCGCAAAATTTCATGGTTTACAAACAGAGAAAATTGAAGCTTTTTACACTTGTCTGTCGTTTGTAAAGGTTGACTATCGATAAAAAGAGAAGTATTATGCACTCGGTACATCTCAAAATACGATCATTGACGAAAAATTGAAGGGTTTGTAAACCATGAAATTCACGCTTCATAAACGTTTATTATAATCCAGTTTCATCCTGGTTAAACTCGCCCGTTTGCGTGAGCAATGGGTGCGTTCGGTTAGCTATCATTGAGTCATAAGGGTGCTCGTTCAAAGTGTGAACAGTCCGGCAGACCATGGCAACAAAGGTATTTATGTGTACAGCTAATCGAACGCTACGGCACTGCCTGCAGCGCGCGCGGGAAAATATATTGCAACAAAATATTGCAACGTGATTAGTAATCTCCAAATTAGTTACGCCGTAACTAGGAATCTCAATTTAGTTGTGGTATTTCAATTTGTTGACGTGTTCACAGGCGTGATTGTTCGTACTTTTAAGACATTATCTTCAGTTTATCTTCCACATTAGTTGTTTTTACGTATGAATCACTAAATTAATTAGCTAAGATAATCTCAGCTCTTGTTTTATCATTTTTCATTGGGATGTGGTCTTTTTAGAAGTGCTAAAAAGACCACATCCCAAGGAAAAATGATAAAACAAGAGCTGAGATTATCTTAGCTATAAATTAATAGAATCCCGACAACATTCTACTAGGTATTGTCCGTAAACCCGACCAGGATTTACTCGTATTTTTGTCTAATCGCCATGATTTACTAGACTTGTTGCCAGTCTACTCAAAGTTACACCACAGTTCGTCCCGTCTTCTTGGAGCTGACGAAATAGTTGTTGCTACGAAAGCCTATGCTTATGAATTATTTTGTTAATATGCACGGCTGTTTTACTGTTTTATTCACAAGAATAAAGAGTATAGGGGCCGCTAGGCTATATGGGTCATTTTTTTCCCAAATGACACACAGGTACCCTTTCAATGGGTGAGGTCACAATTCTGTGTGTGTTAGTGTTAGTATTAGTGTTACAGATCTGTTAACAGATCTGTTATCTTAATTAGAATTGTGACCTCAGAACAAACGTCGTGTTAACATGGCTTGTTAGTCGTGCGCACAACCGTAAATTGCTGTTGAGTGAGGGCGCAATTATGTACGTGTTAGTGTTAGTGTAACAGATCTGTTAACACGGTGTCTCGGGAAACCGTGTTAGCGTTAGTGTAACAGATCTGTTAACAGATCTGTTGACTCGGCATCTAGCTTGGGAAATGTCAAGTCGGTATAGGGTTCTGTACGACTTTCCACACTAACACGAACACAGAATTGTGACCTCCGGTCTGTGCCACACGAGCTTAACCACAAAGTGATTGAAAAAAAAGTATCAATCGTGGGTAGAATACAAGATCCAACACATTTATCAGTTGTGTTGAAAATGAAACTCGATTTATTGAGAATCACGAAAATTCCAAATAATCAAAATTAACACCACCCACTTCGTTCAGATAAACTTAACAGATATGTTAACATATCTGTTACACTAACACGATGTGTAACATGACGTGTTAAACTAACATGAGATGTAACACTAACACGTCTTAAACATAGTTAACACAGTGTTTGTTCTGAGGTCACAATTCTGATTAAGTTAACAGATGTTATACACGCGCAACCCAGAGTTGTGACTTCGCCCTATGTACAGTGCAGATAATTAACATGGTGTTAACACCGTATTAACAGATCTGTTAACACGGTGTTAACCTGGACGTTTAGTTAGAGGTCGAGATTAATGCCGTGTTAACAGATCTGTTAACAGATCTTTTAAACTAACACTAACACAAAACACACAGAGATTTGTGACCACCCATGCACTGTATCATTTGTAAAACACGAGTCAAACTTTATAAAAAAAAATTATAACAAGACTTGAGTCGATTGTGAGTAAAAGTATAACAATTCCCAATTTGGTTGCCACGGAACTGAAAACTTTCGTGTGTACCCGCCAGCTGACTGGAGCTAGTCTAGGGTCAAGCAACACAGAACATTATTAAGCGTCCATGACATATTTATAAATTGGGTACCGAAATTAAGAATCTAGTGATAGAGGGCGTTATTATATAGTTTAGGTGGATTCCTAATCACGTTGCAACACATGTTCTGGGAATTTCCCGCGCGCGCGTTGGAGGCAGCTGTGCCGTGGCGTTCGATTAGCCGTACACATAAATACCTTTGTTGCCATGGTCTGCCGGACTGTTCATACTTTGAACGAGCACCCTTATGACTCAATGATAGCTAACCGAACGCACCCATTGCTCACGCAAACGGGCGAGTTTAACCAGGATGAAACTGGATTATAATAAACGTTTAGTGAAGCGTGAATTTCATGGTTTACAAACCCTTCAATTTTTCGTCAATGATCGTATTTTGAGATGTACCGAGTGCATAATACTTCTCTTTTTATCGATAGTCAACCTTTACAAACGACAGACAAGCCTATAAAGCTTCAATTTTCTCTGTTTGTAAACCATTAAATTTTGCGACAACGCTAACTAGTTCATTTTCATTATTTATAAACCATGAAATTCTGAGCCAACGATCACTTTTTATTATTTACAAACCATCGAAATGCACGTCTATTGACTATTTTTAATTGTTTACAAACCACAGAATCCACAAAATTGATTAGAACGGCGCAGTTTTGATTGTTTATAAACCATAGAATTGTACGTCAATTAACCAATTTTCATTATTTATAAACCATACAAAATCTGAACCCGGTGCAAATTTCTTGGTTTATAAACCATGTAATTGCGCACCAGTGATAGTTTGCTATTATTTGTAAACCAGAAAAACGTGCAGCAATGTGCAGTATTCATTATTTATAAACCATGAAATTGTCCATGAACGATACGATTCTCTTGTTTGTAAACGATTGAAATGTACACTCGTCGGTTTCATTTATAAAGTATGGAACGCCGAGGTGCATTTTCATTATTTGTAAATAATGAATTCGCGCAGCTACATGTATATTTCCTGTTTTGTAAAGAATCGTGTTGGTACAAAACGATGTTTTAAATGTTTGTAAACCATAAACGGCCTTTGACACAAATGCATGATTTACACAGAATTAAGATAAACCATGGAAAAAAACATGCTATAATTCGCCTAAATAATTAGTTGACAAACGGCGCCCCATACTGAACGGTGTAGTAGGCGCGCGTCACGGCTTTCGTCACTTGTTGTTCGAAAGTTTGTGAAACTTTTCCTCTGCACGGTACTTTAAAGGCACAGGCTTGCAGCAATGCGAGCGAGCCAAATTCGTGCCACGAAGTACGCAGCTCCAGCAAAGCTAAAATGGCATGGAACTAGCTGCGTATTTCGTGGCACGAATTTGGCGCGCGCGCATTGCTGACGAGCCTTGTCTTTAAGATACATGGGACATTAATTCGGTCCGTGAGGTCGCGGTTCAGAGCGGTTTGCGAGCGAGAGGGATACATGTTTTTTTATTACTGATTCGGGATTGCCGTTTTCGCGCAGGATTGACTTGCCAATAGAGCTTCTGCACCAGCGGCCATGACAGGGGGCAGGTTTTCTTATTTAAATGATGTAACATCAGAACCACAAAGCACCTACTTATGCATGACACATGGTAACAATGTGACTGCCCCCTGTCATGGCCGCCGTGCAAATGCTCTATATGGTTTATCTCGTCGTGTAGCTTACACGGGGAACATTATGTTTGCTGCTCTTGACACCAGTACATTGATCAAGCCTATTTTGTACCGAGTAGCACTAAATGAGTCACATCGCTCGGGTGTACTGTCCTGTGAACGTAGGTTTCCGGTATACAGAAGTGGCCGGTAAAGCCGGTGGTGTTTTCTCAAAAAAATGCAGAACGTCTCGGAACGGAAGAGAGCTAGTCAGATTGCTCCATCTCATGGGTGAACTTGAGTGCGGGATGAAGACCGTTTAGCATATCGTGGAAGGCAACCCAATCGAACACTGTCTAGACTATAACACCACTGGTCTTGTTTTTTTCTTGTGGGGACATCAAGTTTTTGTTACTGCCCATGGAATGGAGTGGAGAGATGAATAAGAACAAAAGTCGCCCTTCTTAGACAGAAAAGAGCAGTGCACAGTGCCTTTGGTGTTACGCTGAGCGTTAAAAAGACGGTCATGTGGAGGACTAGCTAAACTTTCCGAAAAGCTGATAGCTTTGTTTACAAAACTCGTATGCAGCACGATATGTGGCAGAGGGTATGCCCCTACCATTGTTCCCCCATTGTGTCTCAAACATCCAAGGATTTTCCAAGGAATTCCTTTCAATTTTTAGGGGGAGTTGCTGCGTTAACAAAAGGGAAGAGTGTGTTGAGGTATAGGGGCGTTAGGGGCGGAGACCCTTTGCAACGTCGTGCTGGGTATAACAAAACTAGCCCCTGTTCAGCCAGACGTGAAATTTATAACATGATGACGACGTTATTGAAAACATGAAACTCATGTCTACCAATATGTGTGAGCCAATTTTCTAAATATAATACAATTTCCATTTTATCTACAATTTTATGAGCGTATACTTTTTTTTATACACCCTGTATATATCTTTCTTTATTTGGGTTGTTTGTATACCGTTATCACATTATAAAGATAATTTAGACAAACTAAACTATGGATTTCTTTTAATAATACTCATACGTCAAACTTGTATAAAGTGTGAGTCAGGAAAAGGGCGTCAAAACTATACTTTTTCTTTGACAATGCAGTCATGTTGATATGGTTACTGAGAATGTCTGGTGAATGAATCATTGATATTTGTGATTTTGCATAACAAAAATAGACACAATTCCTTCCTGGGTTCTGACATTCAATCTGGCATCATCTCAAACACATCTCTTTTTACCATCTGAAATCGTATCTGAGCAGACACATTTAACTCAAATTTAATATACGGCAGACACAATTTTTCATCTGTATAGTTAAAGACTACAAAAAATATCTTGCCACTTATACAAGACACTTTCTTGGATTATTTATTACAAATATTATATTATACAAAATTAAGCAAATTATAAAGTGACACTTTTAGGGGCCATTACACAATCAACATTTTCAATAATGTCGCATGCAGCCATGAACACAACATATGGTATGGTATGGTGCCTAATCACCATTGAAACGAAACAAACAAATTTAGGATGAGAGAAAAATCGTAAGGGCCTTATCAGGATTTTATCATGAAAGACATCCTTTGTTGACACTATCGATAACTCCACTTTATGAAAATGCTTCGACTGAGGTATTCTGTCGTTTACAGTTAGTGATGTATCATACTACTCAAATTTACAACTTTGGTGCAGGAACATTTTGAATAATTAAGGTAACAGGACAAGGAAAAACTAATAAAGGGCAATTCCATGCGAAATGCCCTCCTGTTACCGGAAAATCAATCAATAACTTGAATACCTCAGCTTGAAATGCATGAATTCAAATTACAATAATAATCATTTATAGAGATCTTTATCAGCGATGATACAATGGTGGCACAAAGGTGAACTGTTCTATCGCAAGGAAACCTGCGTGGAATTTCCCTAAACTATAATCGTTTCATGTAAAGGCAAATAATTTATATTTAAAGAACAGTATTAGGTAACACTGGTGTTGCGTCGCGAAAAGATGGTATGGGGTTTGGCAACAGTAAAAGTAAAAGCAAATTAAAATGTATAAAGAAGACATCGTGTTTCTAGATTTATTCCGTGATTCTCGATTTATTCCGTGAGTCTTGAGCAATATGTTAAACCTTCAAACTGAATGCCTCCAACGGAACTCTATTGAAGACGTCAAAAATACCGTTCGTTTTAACTTTTAAAGCATTTTTGTTTCAATGCATGCGTTAAAAAAGTGAACCGAACAATGCGACCTACCCAGAAAAAGTCTGATTTGCTATCTAAGCAGGCACCTATCCTAGTTTAACCAACTGTCTCATTGACCATTATTGAACTGTTCATCTCATTGACCATCATTGAACTGTTCATGTGGTTGGTTTGGGGTGTCACGAACTTGGATAATGATCAACAACAAATTACTGCATGCTATAGCCTATATTAAGCAACAGATCATATTTATTTTCTAAGTTACAGTTCAATGTCTATGCATGACGTATAGTCCTATATTGTCAGTGTGGAATTTTCTCATTTTCTAATATGTCAGCCCCTCAGTACAGTACAGTGTTGCTGGATATACCATGGATGTGTTAAGCCGCCGACTGTGCGATTATTGCTATACGGAATTCCCAGGATCAGGTAAGATTTGTTGAGATTACCTGAGGCTATTTTAGATTGTCCGTATAGACAGTCTCGGGAAATCTTAACGAAACTTACTTAATCGTGGGAAATTCAAAGCAAAAATCGCACAGTGAGAGGCCGGTGTGGAAGGGGATACTGTCCTCCAGGATATCTTGTCCCCGGACAGAATCTCCTGTGTCACCCGGACAACATATCCTAGGAAATATAGGATAACTGGTCCGACCAGCCATGCATAGGATTTTCCATCTATATGGCGACGGATAGGCCTAATTCTGTTACATCGGCCTTAGACTGATTCGAACGCCAACTTGTGCTTCTAAAACTCGATCAATACATCCCCATAAATCATGGTGAATGTCACCTTTCACCCTCGAGATATCGCCAGGAGACCCAAGTTTCCCATTGGTTCTTATCTTACTATAGTATCAATCTCTAGTGTCTGGTCCAATGCTTTCGATTGAAGTACAGGGTGTTTAAAAAAAGGTACCATCAATGTAGGGTTACGCAATACTGAACACCATTGTCTTGAAATTGAGGTGCAAAATGGGGGTTGGTTCACTTTCATGCTGAAAAAAATCTAACAAAATTGACACACAAAATCGAACAAAATGACACAATCTTATTCATTGATTGGATTTTATTTATTCACACTTTCAACACATTCAACCACACACATTTGATATTTGTTTTATTCACCCAGATCCTCCACGTGTCCAGCATTCTGTTGTTTGTGGCGGGCGCAAGATGGTGCACCAGCGAACCCTCTCATTGCTGTTCGAAATTGCCTTCAATAACTTTAATGAGCGAGTGATTGCCTAGCCTTTTGTTAAGGCTGTGCTTTACAAGCGCCGGTATAGCGCCCTCACAGTGCTTGCGCCATCGATGCGCACGTATAGCGCCCTCTTCCCGGTGAGCTGAAACCACAGCCTTTTCGCATTTATCCGAATTGTTAACTTTTTCTTTATATTACGCAGTATTACGGGTGATTTCGCCCGTAAAAAATATGATCGCTGATTGGCTACCGGTGATGTCATCATTGTCTCAAAATATTAAGTCGATAACAAAAGTATGCCTCATCGATACGCAACACGGTCGAAGTGGTAAAACGGTCGAGTTAACGGTAGGACAGAAATGGGATTTTTAAAATTGCCATATCCGTATAAATGTGCCTAAACCTAGAGCTGAGAGGCGGACGCCAAGTCGGCAAATGCTGCAAAGGGGAGAAATCATCAGGGATTCCCTTCATGGCGAGGGAGTCCGTGTAAAGTCCCCGTATGTGTAGCACACTCTCCCCCAACCGCGCGGTGGCTATACGGCGCGTGTTGCAATGCGAGCTAGCGGGGAGCGCGTACTCGGACTTTCCATTACAAAGGGAATCCCTGATGATTTTTCATATTTGCACCATTTCTGTTTCGGGACATGTTTGTCAGTACGTTTGATATGTATCAAAGAAAAAGTGGTGAGAGGTTAATTCTTGAACTCTTTTTAGTTTTCGTGAAAATTAGTAAAAATGTTGCCGAATTGGCGTCCGCCTCATCATACGTGCACACTTTATTGTATACATGTACTATGTATGTTGAAGGCGTTACAGAGTTGTGGCCATTTAAATGGCCGAAAAAGGGAATTGTTGGTCCATTTGCTCAATTACAATCATGGTAGAAGTACTGCCATACTTTGGATGTTTACAATAGTAAACAATTTTAATCAGTATATTTACTGCATGAATTGTTAATAGGCCTACAATTTGTTTCCTTTTTTTTTGAGTCAACAGAGTCATATTTTAATACTGGCACAAAGCGTATCTGAGCTCTGAGGTTTGTATCAGGTATTGAGGTAAGCTGTTTACAATAGTGGTTGCCATGGAAATGTGAGTAATTACTTGTTTGCAGAATTGACTGTAACGGGGACTAATCATACATTTTCAGTTCTGTGAACTAATGGAAAAGTAGTGTGTTCAGTTAAAATTTAAATGAAATTGTGATTAAATTTAATGAGTTAATTTTGTATACCAATTTTCTAGTAAAGTATTACATGTACTTCACTAGAAAATTGGTAAACACTTATTTATTTCAATAACTCATTAAATAAAATCATTTCATTCAAATTAAACAAAGTTGTAAACGAATTTAATCTGCTATCGCTTGGGATACTAAAATCACAGAAGACTTGTTTTCAATTTCTTACAGACTAACATCTCGGACTCCTTCCATTTTCAAGATGACTTCAGGGTGGAATAGCTAGGGTGGATTGCAATAAAACGCACTTACCAGTTAGTGCACTAAAATTACGTCACGCGACTTCAAACGCGTCACCCCAAGTACGTTTTGATTAGTGCACTTAGTTTGACGGTTTCAATAAAGAAAAGTACACTAAATCATAGCGCACTAACACCACTTTCTCTTAGTCTACTACAAACCTGTCTAACCAATGCTTTCCTATTACGTTTTGTGGTGGGAGGTGGGGGAACGACCGTGTCGTCTGCTTCGCAATTCGCAGAATTTCGAGTCGTCTGTTGCACTTGAAAAATGCACGGACAACTACGGTATGTTTGTATTTTTTTTCCAGAGCATGTGTAGGCTATCTTTTTCACGAAAACATGGATGTGTCATGGAAAAGAAATGATTCTTATTTCAAATGTATGATAGACAAAGCAAGGCACATAATGCAACAAACTTTATTGGAAAAAAATATGCCTACCATTTATCGCACATATCCGCCAAAATGTTTTCAAGACAACTTTTGGATATTGACTGTTTATTTATTTACTTGCATGAGGTATTCTGTAATGTATTACTTTACTCGCAAACGCGCGCGCGTAAAAAAATAAATTGATACATTTTGTGGCATCGGTAGCTCGTGGCCGGTGTGTGTGCATGTAAGGACATTGTATTGATAGCTTTCTCATGACGTCATGTTGTGTGTCAAACAACGCCGCGCCACTGCGGAAGCAATGCGCGCGCGCGCCGCGTGTGTCCATAGCACGCGTAACGCTCTGTACGAAGGCTCCCATTGGTGAACTAAACCGCGCTACGCCCACTAGAGACACACGCAACGCGCACGCACATCACTTCCACAATTATTTGACTTACAAAATGGCGTATTCGCACGTGTTCGAATACTATCTATAGCATATCGATATAGGCTAGGCCGGCAGCAGTTGCCCAACATGTGTTTTGGCCGTTTATTTAGACATATTTTTTGTAACTTGCTACGTCTACTGAAAAATCCTGGATGTACATACATGTACGTACGTGTACATTTGTTTTGAACACATTTCAAGAATTAGAAACTGACAGAAAACATCGATAGCGTGCACCGGTTTGAAGAAGGCCAAGGTTGAGGTAGGGATGACACATTTCGTCTGCAAGTTTTTTTTTCTGTGTCTTGCATGTCAGTCATGATTTTTTTTCAACGGCACTCGCGCGCGCACGCTCGCTATATCGCATTATGAGCTGAGTGCGATTGCTCCGGTTTGGGACCGAAATCGGAAGCCATTCAACACATCCACAGTGGATTAACTTTAAACTGCCCATCAAAATAGCGACGTATTCGACGTAATACACATCTTACAAGCCTGAATCGCCAAAGAAATCTTCCCATTTCCGCTAATTTTGCGATTGAAAACGATTTTATCGCCGTTAATAACCGCCATTTTGACAGTGTAACGGTTAATTACACTCTTTAGGTTCGAATGATGCCGCACTGGATAACTTTGGCTTTACATCTCAACAATAACACTTGATTTATTGACACAATTACGGGAGAATCACAATATCTACATTCATTAGGCAGCCATCTTAGAACAGATCTACTATCCCATAATAATCCTCAGACGATGATGTCATCGTCAACAGATTGTGGCCCTTGACTTTGGGCAGTGTAGTTGGTGCATGTAAACAATGAACATGTACATGTATGGGCACATACATGTACGGCTATGGAATAATGCACAGTAAATACAAGGTTACTACATGCACATATTACAGTAAGTCCCGTTACACTCCCCCCGACTAAAATAAGATTATGTAGAAAAGGGAGTGTTTTGACAAATCAAGCAAAAAACAAGGGCACTTTAGTTAAAGTTTCAAAAATAATCAACATGTGCAAACGTCACTCTTTTGCTGTAGAGTTCTATCTGCAGCGTTTTGTTAGCCTTAAGAATTATAGTCGTTTCTGTACAGTATACTGCTGCCAAGGATTTATAAAAACTTAACAATTTGTACAGTTTGTTTATAACATGGCCAAAACTTGATTGAATCTCCTTTTTTGTCAACTGTCCAAAGTTTTAAATTTCAACGTCAACTAGAAATCTTAGAATTTCCAAAAGTACAGGATTGGCTAGATTTTAAAAGTGCAAATTAAAGTAATTTTGTATCTTTGCAAACTTTGTGAACTTTGTGAACTTTCTTATGATTAGACTTAAAAATCAGTCTGTCCACTAGTACGAAGTAGACTCCGGGCTTCAGTCCAGTCCAGCTAAGACAAAAGCGACGAAGAAAACTGACATATAGTGTCACAGTCACAGTTCAGCAGGGTTTTAGCTGGTCAACATGCGAGATTACTTCCTTCCGAGGGGTTGCCATGGAAACAAGTTTATAGTTCACTGGAGTGAGCTGTTCCAGTACCGAGAATGGGCCACACCATTTTGGTGCGAGCTTGGCGGCGAAGTGTTTCTGCGCGTCCGATCGTGGGTGGGTTCGCAGCATTACTAGATCTCCAGGATTGAGTGTGATCTCACGTCGGCGTTTGTCATAGTGTTTCTTTCGTTGCTGCTGCGTTTTCTGCATGGTTTGACGGACTGTTTCCTGCACCACCTCTGGGTCATCCGTTTCCTCTGATGCAGGAAGATTCCATTGGTTGTGTAGGGGACTTCTTATCTGACGACCTAGCATCACTGTGCATGGTGCTTTTCCTGTTGATGAGTGGGTCACCGTGTTTAGCGCGAACGCGAACTCAGAGACATGGATATCTCACATGCGGTGGTCTTCTTTGACGTAAGCTCGGATCATACCCTTTAAGTTGCGATTAACCCTCTCCACCCAATTTGACTGGGGGTGGTAAGGGGTAATGAACACCTGTTCGACTCCCCATTCGGCACACATTGTCTCCATTGCTCGGGATACGAATTGGGAACCGTTGTCAGACAAGAGTTTGCGCGGGGCACCAAAACGGCAAAATAGCTGTCGGATAATTACCGATATGACAGCCTTGCTAGTCGCTTTTCGTAGGGGGAAAACTTCTGTCCATTTAGAGAAATGGTCTACCGCGACCAGTAGATATTCATGTCCACCATAACTACGGGGAAATGGGCCCATCAAGTCGATTCCGACGACCTCCCATGGTTTCTCCGACGTTGTGGACAGCATCAGACCTGGGGGTTTGCGAAAGACCGGTTTCGTTTCGCGGCATTGTTTACACGCTCTGACGAAGTCGCGTACATCTTGGGAAATTCCACTCCACCATACGTTAAGACGGTCTAGTCGATCCAGAGTCTTAGCGCGACCAAGGTGGCCTGCTGTTGGCTGAGAATGGCTAGTTTCCAATACCATTCGACGTAGAGTTTTGGGCACCACTATCTTCCACTTTACTCCCGTGTAGTGGTACAACAGGTCATCTTGCATACGGTATCCGGCTGGTTGGTGCGCTCGCAGATTGGTCAAAGTCGGATCATTGGCTTGTTCAAGTTTCAACTTTTGTAGATTAGGAAATAGCGGTGGACAGCCTTCTGACTGAGCATGTCCCGTTGCCAGCCATTGTAGCTCCATTAGGTCAAGCCATCGCCTTTTACGGCATTTCGGACACGTGTAAGTTGGCATCCTTTCCGCTCGTCTTTGACTGACATTGGCGCAGAGCTGGTGGAACCATCCCTCACACTCGTCACACTGTATCCAGTCAATTATATCACTGTCAGGTTGTCTACAGGCGGTTGCTGCACAGACATTGTCATTAGACGCAGGGGAATCGTCATCTATGGTATCGTGTTGAGTGGGGGTCATGTCAGGCTGAACCTCATCCCACAAGGCTCCGATCGTGAGATCTTCATAAACGCGGGAGAGGGCGTCTGGTAGGACATGAAGTGGCCCGGGCCGGTAAGTGACGTCGAAGCAGAATTCCTGCATGCGAAGGACCCACCTCGCGAGCCGGCCTGTTTGACGGGCCTTGCGGAAAAGCCACGTTAGCGATTGGTGATCGGTGACAACGGTACACCTCTGTCCTTCAAGGTAGATGCGCCATTTCTCTAGTGCCCAAATGACGGCTAAACACTCTCGTTCGGTGGTACTGTAATTCCGTTCAGGGCTATTGAGCGAACGACTAGCATACGCGATGGGGCATAACTCATCATCTTTCTCTTGGAGAAGGACGGCGCCCAGTCCAGTGTTGCTAGCGTCGGTATGTACCACAAAGGTACGGTTCAGGTCGGGGTAGATGAGTATGGGGTCAGAGGTTAAGGTAGTCTTCAGTTTCTTGAAGGCGGAGTCACACTCTTCAGACCACTCCCATTTCACATCTTTATGTCGGAGACGGTTTAGTGGCGAAGTTATGTCAGCCAGGTGAGGGACGAACTTGGCATACCAAGTACACATTCCTAGAAACCGCTCAAGTTGTTTTACATTCTTCGGTGCGGGGTATTCACAGATGGCACTGACTTTGTCTGGGTCCATCTGGAGACCATCCTTTCCGATGATGTGGCCCAGGTAGTGCATCTGGGAGCAACCAAAGAAGCATTTCTTTTGGTTGACGGTCAAGCCTGCTTTCTGTAGCCGAGTCAGAATTTGACGGAGATCAACCAAATGCTGGCTGAATGAAGAAGAAAAGCAGACTATATCATCTAAATAGACGTAACACGTCTTTCCAATGAGGCCATGAAGTACCTTCTCCATTAATCTTTGGAAACTGGCGGGTCCGTTTACCAGACCGAAGGGAAGGACTTTAAACTGAAATAGACCTCCTTCGCAGATAAATGCACTTTTCTCCACATCTTCTGGGGCCAGTTCCATCTGGTGGTATCCACTTTTCAAGTCGAGTGACGAAAATATGGTGGCACCGTGGAGAGACTCAAGAATCGTGTCAACAGTAGGCATGGGGTATGCGTCAATTTTGGTTTGTCGATTGAGTTTTCGGTAATCGATACAAAGTCGATATTCACCGCGCTTAGCTTTAGGCACCATAACTACGGATGATGCCCATGGCGAGTTTGATGGCTCGATTCTACCATCTTGTAACATTTCATCGAGTTGCTCTCTCAAACACTGTCGGCGTTCTGGGGACAGACGATATGGCGGGGTATGAACTGGTGGGGAATTTCCAGTGTCGATCTTGTGCGTGCTTATGTCGGTTCGACCAGGTTTATCGGTGAAGACTCCTGGGAACTCTTCAAGCAAGTTCTCGAGTTGACGATTGTCTTCTGGGGTAAGAATTGGCTCAGCGACAGGGTGCACTTCACTTGGTGAAGGGTCCAGCTGCACAGGGTCACGTAGGGGGCATTCGTTTTGTGCTTGTTGAGGGAGGTCAAGCAGAGGCCACTTAATGCAGGGCTCATTAGGATCGGTGTCCACCCAGAAGGAGTTCTGGCTAAAGTCGATAGCCAACTTGGCTCGTATTGCAAAGTCTTTTCCAAGTAGGACTGGAGTAGGCAATGTATCAGTTTGGTAGAACGTAAGGGGAACGAGAATTCCTGCCACTTCCACCATGGTCTCCACCAAGCCAGGCTTTGTAGAAAACTTGCTTCCGTTTATCATACTAAGGGTTTGCATCTCGGATGTTTGTGCGATCCTCGCTCCCATTTCCTCACACAAGCTGGGCTTGATGAGTGACACAGATGAACCTGTGTCCACCAGGGCCTTGACCTCGCTTCCGTTTAACTTTATCATGATGCATGGACCTTTAATCGTAATTTCGGGTGGTTCCTCTGTAGGTTCAGTATCAACATAGTTGACCTTCGGTCCCTCTGTCTTACTGGTACTAGTAGGAGCAACTGAAGGATATGTAGGTTTGGTCCCTATAGTGACAGTCTTAGGGCCAGCAGGGGGGTTAGGGCAATCTGCTGCCCTGTGTCCAAGCTGTCGGCATTGATAGCAGATCGTTTGGTACGTATTTTGACGCTTTGGGGGAAATGCGTTTCCCTTTGGTGGTGGTCTTGTAGAATGACTGAAACTAGACTCCACTCTGATTGGTGTCTGAGTACGAGTGTCCAGTGGCCTTGGATGAGGTGTCTGGTTAAGCTTGGAGGCATTTTGAATGGTTTCCTCCATCTTGCGGTTAAGCAGAAACTCATCGGCATGTCGGGCAACCGCCTGCACGGTAGGCAGTTTCTTCTCACGAAGTTTGAGACGAAGATTCTCATTTCGAACTGAATTAAGGAACTGGTCAATGAGAAGCAGCTCCCACATTCTCTTGACGTCCTCCGATTCCTTGGACGCATCCGAAGGAATGAGCCAACGTTGAAAATAAAGTTCGAGCCGAGTGGCGAACTCCTCAAATGTCTCTTCTGGCTTCTTAGAAGCAGTTTTGAATTTGAGACGGTAGGCCTCGGGCGTCAGTTGATAATGACGAAGGATTATCGCAACTATCTTGGAGTAATCCTTCTTGTCATCCTCTTTGAGGGCATGGAAAGCTTTCTGGGCCTTGCCCGTCAAATATGGCTCAAGCAGTCTGGGCCACTCTGCTTTTGGCTTCTTTTCAGCAGTGGCCATTCTCTCAAAGGTAGAGAGATAACACGTAATGTCATCGTCGGATGATAATTTGTGGAAATCTGGCAATTCTGGGCCTACTCGTATGGCCGCAACAGACGTTTTGGTGGCCTCGGTCATGGCCTGAAGAAGAGACTGACAAAGGGCAGCGGTCTCCCCTTTTCGGATCATTTCCAGCTTCTCTAGGATTTCTCCCATTCCAGGCTGAACAGGAGGTGGATCGGGAACTGGTTCTGTCATGTGAGGCAGTGAACAGAGACTGTAAATTCTCTCTTGTTTGGTTTTGATTTCGTTTACATCAATATGGTTCAGCTGGCATAACTGGGTTATGTACTTTCCCGTAAACTGACGCAAATAATCGGCTCTGTCTGCCATGATGAAGCTCTAGCAAATGTCACTGATATTCTGGAATATCTGTCTCTCAAATATTACGAGGTAATCTGGCAAAATGTTGTATTTTACTCACGAAATCGCCTCACTTTCACTGTTCAACGGAATCACATGTCAATTCGCGTTGAAGAAAAATCCTCCAAAATCACCCAAAATACGGCAAAATCCTGCCGACTACGCCAGGTGTAACGGTTAATTACACTCTTTAGGTTCGAATGATGCCGCACTGGATAACTTTGGCTTTACATCTCAACAATAACACTTGATTTATTGACACAATTACGGGAGAATCACAATATCTACATTCATTAGGCAGCCATCTTAGAACAGATCTACTATCCCATAATAATCCTCAGACGATGATGTCATCGTCAACAGATTGTGGCCCTTGACTTTGGGCAGTGTAGTTGGTGCATGTAAACAATGAACATGTACATGTATGGGCACATACATGTACGGCTATGGAATAATGCACAGTAAATACAAGGTTACTACATGCACATATTACAGTAAGTCCCGTTACAACAGCAGCAAAAAGTACACTGGCTAGTGACTTTTCGTAAGTGAACTAATGCTAGTTCGTTTTCTTAGTGCACTTTGGCCATAGTGCACTAACTGGTGAGTGCGTTTTATTGCAATCCACCCCTGATCTTGGAAAATAATGGTTGCCATGAAAACGGACATGAAGTTTCTGTTTCAAAACAGCCCGTTTACTATATTTCGTGGCATAAAAAGGCTGGGATATTGCTATTTTCTATATTTTACAGTACATTGTCTATTTCTGGTTGATATTTAGATGTCACAACTAAACTGTCTGGAACTGGAAGATCAGTATTGTATTTTTGAAGTTGTCATGGAAACTGAAAAATATAGTAATAATTACGCAATTGCTAGTAACATCGTTTTTTATTTTATACACATTATATGTAGTATACGAGAAAAAACTTCTTGTCAAGACTGTCTTGACCAAAATGAATGTAGGCCTAGTTTATTTGAGTTTTTGGTCTATACAATCCATATCTGACCACCAAAAGTTTATCTTGCTAAACCATGTAAAATTGCAAGTTAGATGACAAACAAAAATGCAAATTAGTGGGAGAACTGTAAGTTTTTGAAAAGACAAAAATTTGACTTGTCTGACAGGTTTTGTACATAGATAATTTTTTTCAATATTCTTGATATTAAAAAATGCAATTCCTACTCATCATTTTACAAGTTTGCATGAAAGCTATATAAACTGGCAAACCAAAAGAAAACATCGACATTTAAAAAAAAAAGCCGTTTTCTCAACTGAAACGCTTAAAAACTGCATGCCGCGCCACCGTATGACCAAACGCCATGCGCGGACGGCCAACAGCCCATGTAGAGCTAGCTAGCTAGACACGCACTGAAATAGCGGCGAGTCACGTAGACAGTAGGGCCTACTAACAGTAGCCGACCGCATGATGTGGCATGTCCCGCTCAAATGCGCTACCACTATACCAGTCTGTGTTTCAAATCCAACATTCCAAGGGTATTTATACCCTGAAATTTCTAAAAATGGACGCTAGTTTCTTGTATATGCGATAGAAACCGTGGAAATGGCAGCGGGAAAAATGCAATACTTTTCGTGATTTTTCTCGAACACGAAACATTTGCGATGGAAATGTATGTAAATATTCATATTCTAAAATCATCCAAGCCATCGATTCCAATAATTATTTTTGTTAAATTCCAGTTGTGACCTAAAGTAAACAAATACCGAGTTGACTTCAGTTGAACGCACGGTCGAGTTGGTACAACGGTGGAGTTGGTTCGAGTTGACTTGCGCCAATGTGGCGATAATCGATACCATCGATAAGGTACAATACGGGAGGGCGGTGCTACCTCCGGATTTCTATGGCGACACGCTTGATTGACATAAAAACTTTGCACAAGCATTATGCGATATGCGCAAAGACGGGGTTTCGGAAAAAATACTTTCATGCTTCTTTGCTGCGCTCATTCGCATGAAAAACAGTTTTACTCTAATGAATGACTCGATGAACACAAGACATTTGATTCAGATTTTAATTTATTTACAGCTTGGGAGTTGGCCGGGACTGTCTCGAGCGCAACGTAAAATAATTGTACAAGTTTAAAGTTGTAATCTTATTGGTCAACGTTAGCGATACCGCCACCTGTTAAGTTAAGTGAAAACAAAAGCAAGATATGTAATCAACACCAACGAAAGCACATTCATCTTCCGGTTCCATCTGGAACCAAACTCTTTAAGCTCTTCGGACATCGTCCGGCTCTTGTCAACCCAATTATCTGAAAACGAGTTATTTTACATAAAGTTAAATTATTTATTTTAAATTACAATGAGTACATTTCGTTCCAAACAAAATGCCTATTTATAGTTGTGCGTTTTGGAATAAAAAGGGAAGACAAATTAAAAATCATAAAGCATAACGTGGAATTCATTCACAAGTTCAATAAGCTATACGAGATTTAGGTAAAACCCCGTTTGAAGATTGAGAATGGTAAACTCTCCAGGAACATGGCAATGCTTTCGGTATCAGTCCATGCAGCAAAGTTGCAGGCACTCGGAGGCCACGAAAAACCCCGATTCACGAGGAAACGTGGGTGCATCCAAGGATACCAAAGGAGGGTGCACTCCCTTGTTCATTGCCCCATTACCTGGATTGCTTACCGTGTTTGAATCGGATTGTTAGCGATAAATTCCAAATTTAAGTGGACAAAAAAGACGGAAATACAGAAAAATAAATCATATTTGTCGCTTCCATTTGGAACCAAACAGTTTGCTCTCAACTCAATTAACTCAAAAAACATACGTCATTTATAAATAGAAGGTGAATGTGTTATTCTGGTCAAAAGTTATTTATACATAATAAGTATATAGGCTACTCCTGTACATGGGCCTATATCGATTATCTCTGTATAAACAGCCTTTTAGGCTCTTTGGACATAGTCCGGTTGTGATCAATTCTCTCAACTCAATTAACTAAAAAAACATGTCATTTATAAATAGAAGGTGAACGTTATTCTGGTCAAAAGTTATTTATACATGGTGAGTACTTCTGTACATATATCGATTTCTTCTGTATATAAACAGTACAGCCCTTTATAGGCTCTTTGGACATAGTCCGGTTGTGATCAATTCAACATTCTCATATTTAGTAAAAGCATAGTACAGTACTTGTTTCTTCGACAATTAAATGTTAGTTGCACATCATTGACTGCATTGAACAGATAATTCTAAACCAAACATACGAAATACCGACTGCTCTATAGACTTACATGCGATAGCAAGATCCGAAGTGCGATATCTGTTCCGACTCGTTTTACTATGCGTAATGCGTGTATAACCACAACAAGAGGGAAAACATTAAATTATTGTCTGATAATAAATATGGAGTCATAAAGTCTCCTGAACCTTACCATTTTACACTGAAGTTACATATACTCTCTACTTTATAGTAAGGAAAGGTGAATCATTATACCGAATAAATATCATTTAGCCATACTTATTCGGATAAAATTATTATACATGTAGAGTGATCATTGGAAAAACTGCAATCTGGAACCAATAAACTTGCTTCGACATGTAGAAAGTGATCCATGTGTTTCTATTCACGTTTGGATAGTATTTTTGACCGTGTGGGCATGGTTCGGAGAAACGTTAGTCAGATATAAGAAAAAGATATTCCAATTAATCCGGACAATGCTTGCTTTATAGACTATACCCAAGTGAAAACAACACCCTATGCGTTTAGGGCGAACCAGTGCACTTTAGCAATAGACGTTACAGATTGCCAGCGAATGTTGAGACCCAACTACCATGACGTCACAGTTTTGTCTATTACAAAATTCCCTTTGGAAAAAGATGAAAATGGATCAACCCAAAGTCGGGTTGTAAACACGGCACATGTATATTATTTTAGTAAACAATGTTTAAAGTGTTCCGTTTTATTTGACAAGGGGGCGTAAAGTGCAATTAACTTCAGTGAAATAATGTGTTTAAACCATGATAATAAAGGAATGTGCCGTTGGATGTGCGCAGTTTGCTTATAATATGCGCTCCAGTCGGGGAAAAAACCCTGTTGATAAATGAATAAGCGTTTGGTACTGCAAAATCGGACATAGAATTAAGTAACGACGAATTCATGCTAAAGCACTTTTTTTTGACTTGCACTCGGAGCAAAACGCAAGAATGGCGTGGTGACGCAAACGCACAATATATAAGGCTAAGGCTGGAATGACGTGTACATAATGCTGAGCGCTAATTGGTCAGCTCGACAACAGCACAGAGAGCACGCTAATGTGCATACTTACGCAGTTAGATTACGTGGAGCGCTAAAACAAATTCCGACGACAGAATTCTTTTGATAAATCGGGGAAAACAAACATCCACTGTCTTACTCACAGCACATGAAATACGGCGCGGGATTTTAAAGAAAAAGAGCAAAAGTTAATCTTAACACCGATTTTACCATAGGGCAATCTGCCAGAAGTTCCGATGATACGGACAAAAAACAAATGTGTTAAGAACTCCCCTTTGTTTTATAAATTTCACACAAAACAAAATGTGAAGTGAACAAGAAAATTATCAATCCGAGCAATTCGTTGGTTGGTTGGTTTGTTCATTCAACTCTACGACCCCGACCAGGGTATGAGAGCTTGTAACAGGAAATTGAGGCGTTAAGAGATTAATGTGATAAAAATCAACCTGTGGAAAAGGTCGGGTCAGAACCTCATCTACTCGAGCATGCTCCAGAAATTGTCAAACTACCTTGCACGTACATTTTATGGGTCACATATTGGTTGTGTGCGCGACCAGTCTAGTGCGCATGTGCAGTGTAACAGCCTGAATCGTGCAACCATCAATACAAGCACCCATTTCAGACCGCCCAGAAGCGAGCCAACTGGTTAATTATTTAAAATCTGATGAGGGCGGGCTTTTAAAACGGTACAAATAATTTTCTTGGAAAATTGAAATACTGCAAAGTCTGCAATAAGTTAGTGTGCATTAATAAAACAACGTAATTCTCGGAAATACGTAATCTTTGACATTACCGATGTACCCTTTACGAGATTCAAACTCGAGGGAAATTCATTTTCTCGAAAAGGAAAACATTAATGAACGGGTTATTCCAGGCAGAAACCAAACTAAAACGAGGTACAAGAACATAAATATGTTGCATGAACAGATACCTCAGATAATCTGTACAGAAGAGACACTAATATACATGTATACCGATTGTACAGCGGGCATGACGCAAATGGATATTTCCATAAAAACACGAGTCCGAGTGTGACAGTTTAATGCATTTGTAAAATTGGCAATTTCAAGTTAACAAGAAATTTCTGTGCAATTTCTAAATATAGAATATTTAACAATTTACAAACCTTTTTTTTTTTTTTTTTTTTTTTTTTGTAACACTTGCCTTGGTATCACAGTCAAATTGTTGACAAAGTATTTCACGACGCAATGATGGACTATTCTTGCAATTACATTTCAACTTTTCCACCATTTTCTCTGAAAAGGGGTAGTTGTTAATTAAACACAAATGTAGATTTTGGATTTTATCAATTCAAATTACATTATGAGCGAAATTTGTTGTTCGATTCACCCTTATATGCCGAGGGCAATCGTTCTCTGAAGTCCGGCAATTATAAAGATTCAACTTAAGAAATGTCATGACGTATTCATGTAATGACCCAAAATTATAATTCAAGTTAAAAGTTATCCAAAAAAAAAACGTCGGTCTTAGTTTTTTCTTACCGGTAAAAATGTTTCAAAAGAAAAGACGAACGACTTGATTCATTGAACTCAAAATGGGTTGGTGTAATAATTGCACTACCTTATGAAAATTAGTTTACACAACATATGGATTGAGAACGTGCATGACAAAACGAAATGGCGATGGGAAAATATAACGTGATTTGTAAACAGTCTCAACACCTATGGGAAAAATGAAAAGGCCAATGGAATCCGTTCATATCCGTTTAATTAAAGCGTGGTATAGTTTTAAAAATACACGTATAGGGTAAGTACAAGGTAAATATTTCAATCCTTTCCTTGTCGGTTAGTTAAGATTAGACTGGAAGCTAGGTCAATAAACAAAATGTAAAATGTCAACACATTTAACCGAAGCAGGACTGTTTAGCCAATCTTAAATCTGTGAACTTGAACACCATGTGATAAAAAGAAAAGCTACATTACGCTCGTGTGTGTATGCCGTAAGGCGGCCATTGCAGATCCATGCCAGCTCTTCCCTCAGAACCGTGTCGTTCAAGTACCGTAAAGCACCACGAAGGACAACCGAATCTGGGAACAAATTACAAAAAACACAAGAGGCAAGCAACACTGCGGGAGTGGGTGGGTGGGTGGGCAGGTGTGTACGGGGCGAGCTATTTGCACTTCAAAATTGAGTTGCATTGCAAATAATTTTACTTAATGTAGAAGGCGTAAATTTGCGGTACAAATTGTGAGAAAAGTAAAGCTGAACCTCGTGCTCGAGAGACAGACGGACGGCCTGAAGGACGAACAGGCGTCAGCCCATGCATTATATACTGTACGGAGTACTGTATATAATTATGTACACAATGCGGGGCATTCGTATTCCCACAGTGGGGGCATTCGTGCATGGGGGCATTGTGCGAACATTCCTACGCACAATACAAACAACCGTACAAAGCCATCTTGATCATTCAAGCGAACAAAACTAAATACCAGCCACTAGACTTGACCAAGTCCGACTTCGAATAATTTGTAATGTTGGCGCAAGAGGGCGCGCTACTGAGGAAAGGCGCAAAAGGCACAAAGCCGTTTTACAGAAACAAACAAAACCCCGTCTTTGCCAAAGACTAGTGATTGCCATGAATCGCCCCTTCGAGTGGCCCCCGTGTCACCAGACCTCACCCCTTGCGACTTCTTTAAATAACAAAGTTTTCACAATGCCACCGCACGAAATGCAGGATCTGGGCGTGACAGGATTCAGCTAGAGGTGGACAGTTTATAAAACAAAATCAGAATCCTGTGTTGGAAAGTGTGAATGAATAAAATGTAATGACTGAATAAGATTGTGCATGTAATTTTTGTTCAATTCTGTGTGTCAATAATCGATTTTGTTCAACAATAAGCGAACCAACCCCCATTTTGCACCTCAATTCCAAGACAATGGTGCTCAGTGATGCGTGACTCTAGGAAAGTAACCAAGGTATTATTGGAAAGCCCATACCCTCTGCTTTAAGATGCTACAATGCTTTTTACTGACAAACGTATAGTCTGGTCAAAAAAACCTTTCAAAGTTGGATTACCCTTTTTTTGAAACACCCTGTAGATTTAACTCTTAGACGTGGGCGTTACTGACACCCACTGGCACAATCTCCTCCGGTGGACAGGTTTTTAAAGGAGATTCTTCGGTAACACCAGTACCCAGAGGCTTGCGTGGCTAAAATGGATCAGTCAATACAAATTGGATCGGTAAAAATTGATATGTAAATCATAAATTCGCCTTAAAAATCAACGCAACGTGATTTTACACATATGGTACAAGCTATTATTCTATTGCAGTCAAAACGGCATTTCGTTGCAATTAGTATAACTTTGCTTTTAGCGATTTTGTGTGTTAAATGTCAAGTTATTGGGTAGCCATTTCACACACGGACATTTTTTCATCTTTCTCCTGCTCAATAGCATGCTCATTCGTCTCCAGTGTCGAATCGGGATCAATTATGCTGGACGTATGGCCACAACACACGATGGTCATCCGGTACACTTGTAGCATAATCACCAGGACGTTCTTGATGGTGAAGAACAGCATCATCTGGTTGATGACTCCATGATGGATGAGAAGGAAGAGCCTCGTGCCCAAGAACGGTCCGTCCTGCATCAAGATAGTGATGCAAAGAGCCCATATCTCGTTCGACAGACAGCCGAGGGCGCCCTTGCATGACCTCCCACCGGTAATCTTGGCAGCCCTGGTGCGGGGAGCCGACACGGAGGTTAAGACTAGGGTGAACTGAAGCAGGCTCCACGTCCAGAAACCCAGGATGATGGCTATCAAGATGAGATCGCAGATCACTACTTGTTCCTTCAGACTCTCAAGAGAGAATTCCAAGATGTCTGCAGCCATACCGATGTAGACCAATAGGAGCTGGGACAGCTGGTCACGTGTGAGGGCGCCCTTGGGCAGGAGCCATCTTCCCACAATCAGAAGAGCGAGTAGTATTTGTTCTAAACTCAGAGCCCAGGCATCGTCCGTAAGGGCCACTGGAATAGTAAACTGGACCTGTAAGGTGAACAGTTATATTAAGCATTAAATTTTAAATCTTCTGAAAACACAACCATAGAAAATTACATCTGCCACAAAATATGATGCTCCAAATATATGATGCTCCATTTTTGACACTGAACTCGTAAAATGTATGCAGGTTTAGTTTTATAGTGTACACTGTATGTCTCGGCAATGTAGACTGAATGAGGTGATAACTAGATATGCAATTACTTGTACGTGACCTAAATTATTGTTAAAGACGTTTACCTTTTCAGCACATGGTAAATTCAATTATTGTGCAGTACGAGGAAATTCTGTTGGAAGCACTATAAATTATTTCTGCGGTTTTAACTCGGGATAGGGTCGGTTAATTTGTAAGTCCAGAGTGAGGCGGTGTTCGACTTACCCCAGCTACCTCCGAACTCAGACGCGAGGAATTATTGAAGCCCGTGTCAGCAGAACAGTCAGTCCGACCCATGGAGTCTCGATATGCGATGCGTTTATTGTACAAATCCAATTGCAACAACCACAGTCCAGGAATCACGCTGGCCAGATACAGAAACACGCTTGGACAAAACCTGGGAAATATGCAAAAACTATTAGATAAACTGTACATTAATTAGATTAATTTCGCAATTGACCTTTTAAGAATGTCTCGAGGCGTTTTTACATCTTCTGTTTAAAGTTAAGGTAATACAGCAGCGATTACTTCTCAATTTAAATGTCTTTTAGTTGATACACAGATTGTTTTGGAAATGTGCACTAAAGGGATAAGGTTCACATTGCTCATTTATTGTATTTTCATTGAATTTCCATTATAGAAAACCTTAAGGTAACGAAAATACTTGACGTTTTTAAAGGTAATGTGTGTGCGCCAAATTCGTGCCACGAAATACGCAGCTGCATGCCTTTGCTATGGAGCTGCGTATTTCGTGGGGAACGAATTTGGCGCGCGCGCATTGCCTACGTGCCTGTGCCTTTAAAGGCTTAGCCCCTTATGCAAGATTTTCAAATTTAGACATTTTTTTAAAACCGTAATTAGACTTTTTACCAAAAGTGAATAACAGTGTGAACCATTGTGTGAATTCACGATGCATGATGCTGTGAAGAAAAGTGGAAATCGCGTATCAATTTGTTGCAAAGCTCGGCGACCCGATTAGACTTGAGGTCAAGTCTCTAGACAGTCGTATTTGGTCCGTCTGACGTCTATAATCCCACACGCAACAGTCGTTGTTATAAATAGTTGTAACTAGAGGTCGATTAGACTTGTTCCCAGTCCATTCACGACTACGCTGCTGCCGTTTACGAAACAACAGGTCTAGTTACAGACTTGACATAGACTTGTTCCCATCAAAAATCTTAATCCTGTCCCCACCTCCCCCACTAGAATAGCCATGTTTCCAATTTAAAACAATCCGTTTTATTCTTACCACTTCCATTCTCCGTTTTCCGTGAATTTCAGCGTGAGAATCATCTCCACAGGCAGCAGACAAACCGGGATTATCAGCAGGTAGAAGATGGGCTCCGAGTTTAACTCAGTCACTCGCCAGATGGTGATGATGCCGTGAATCGCGAACAGGCACCGGGCCAACAAGGCCTTCAGAAACGACACCAAACTCATAGTGCTGCAAATTGTATCAAATTAAATCAGTACTGTTGTAGAAAGCAGGCGTTCTTAAACTTCTTTCTGCGGTAGAATCAATACACAACACTGCAGGGTTGTACTCAGTGTAGTAGAGTCCTGCTCACAATTCCTCACAGACCATCACAAGTCCATCACAAGTACCTGGGTATAAATTCAAGTCACATGCCATTCAAACAAACAAATACGTTCTTTTGTGCGAGGTTATACTTGCAAATGACTTGTAAAAGACGCATTAGAAGCTATCAAATTTAACCCCGAAACTTGACTAATAATGTCATTCTATTATTAAAGCAAAGCTTTTCAAGCTGCAAGTGCGTTTTCGTTTGGCAATTGGAATTCATGAATTACTATCTATTTTTGACGACAATCGCTAGAAACACCCTCTCCCACAAATTATTTGCATGTTTAGTTTCACTCTTTTCTTGCCTTCCCAATTTATACATCCGTGAACATAAGCCTTTGAAAAGGTCGGTGGTCTGAGTGTAACAGCCCTGTTACCGCGCGCCAAATCAATTGTAAAAATGTACGTTGTAGGCCTATAGGTCTATAGACTACTAAAGTTAAAAAGGTCACCCTTTGTGTTGTCATGGTTTTTGGGTCTACACTAAAACCAGTGAACTGTTTCCCTGCGCTATACCAATATGACGTTTCAGATTACCAGCGAATGTTTGGACCCAATTACCATGGCAACTGACGTCACACTTTAGTTAATTGCCTTTAAATCAATACCCGAGGTAGCAGATTGCGGCGACAGATCGAGAACAATAAAGAGCAGTTTCGTTCATTGTGTTACTATTTGCGTATATACAAGCATGCAGAAAACGATATATGACACGCCAGGGGAAGATATAGACACATTTCGGTATATTATTTTGCGGATGGACCTTTTGACGAATTCCAGGACCAACAGCTAATTGTGTTGGTAAACTGGCGCCCTCCCATGCACAGTTACGTCCATCCCCCAGTCGCCCCTATGGAGAGATCCCTGGCTACGCTGCTGTTGCAAAGACAACAACTGGGTCTACTAGTTGACAGAGCAAAACAACCGTCGGCGGAATTCCTGTAATTGCTAGGAATCGTGAAGAATTCATCAATCGCGAATTCATAAATTTGCATATAACTTTGAGTTCAGGTTAATATACAGCTTTGCCAATTTGTTTTTTATCCAGTAGAGAGCCGGTAAGCAAAAAGAAAATCTAACATATAAAACGCTTTTATGAACCTGCCACAGACTGTACTTACTTTAAAAGCGATGTAATGCAGTTGATCTCAGAAACACCAGTCAATGTGAAATGTCCGGGTTTCCGTTTGATGGATGAGCGTCGTGATTCGTTCGGGATATTGGAATCAATTTCCTGACCACTTTCAGCCAAAGAATTTCATGTCCTATTACAAGTTGAGATCGCGACTCTGCTTTTTAGTGTGACAACATCTCGACTCCAAAAATACGGCATTTGTACAGGACATTTTGACACAGCGGTTTACACGTACATGTATGACCGAATCCGTGTGACCGAATCCAGTATGTTCGCCCTAACATAGGCAAAAGCTGGTTACGAGGTCGTTGCTAAGTCACACCAGCTAGGTGATGTAAGTTGTTATTGTATCATTGTTTGGTGCCCTTTGGGGATGATGCCAAATTGAAAATGATCACTGGACCAGAGCAGGATTTTGCTGCTTTCAAAGCGGTACATGTATATGTAAAATGCTGAAACCCGAAGGTTGAAGTGAATTCTGACCGGGTGTCATATGGCTTTGTATATGGGCCTAGAACCGTGACTGGAGTAAAAACGAAATTTGTCCTGCTTAGAAGTTAGATACGTGTACGTGTTGCCTAGACAACGGCATTGTTCCTTTGGTTAACGGGCATACCGTACCGTTGTTTTCACTCCAGCCCTAGCGGGAGTGACGTTGCGGCGACCGACAGAATATAATAGGACTGATGTGTGGTTATTTCACATGTTTGGTACTAGGCTCTTGGGCATGCAGGGGTGATTGATGGAGTGTAATACGACCCACCTAATATCGCCAGGAGACCCGCGTGTATGGGGCGCGTGTATGGGGCGCTAAAAGAAATCCATAACTATTACCTCTAAAGCATTTGACAGATGCTATACGTCTTTTAAAGCCCATATACAGGGCTTACAATGTCTTTATATAATCAACCATTAGACCGGAAAACCTCACATCATATTAAATCGTATTGGCCTTATCGGGATTCGAACCCGAGACATCTGACTCACTAGACAGATGCTCTACCAGCTGAGCTAAGGCACAGTTGGTAATCTTGGGTTTCACTTTCTTGACAACCGGTTGCTATCCGCCATTACTGTATCCATACTATGGCACGCCAAAGCGAAAATAATAATTTAAAAATGTTGACACATATTTTCGCAAATGTTGCGCAAGAAAAAAAAAGGGAAAAAAAAAAGGTTGGCATGACTTTTAAATGTTGATGGACTGTTTGAAACCGGCATACCGTGCTTTTGTTGGCAAGTTTTTAGAAATGTTGAGACTTGTTTTTCATGATTGATGGTAGAATTATCAGTGTTGAATTATTTCCGCTTTGGCGTGCCATACGCTTGACGTCAACAACTATCATATCCGCCATTACTGTGTCCATACTATGGCACGCCAAAGCGGAAATAATATAACACTGATATATAGTTCTACCATCAATCCTGAAAAACAAGTGTCAACATTAATTTTGTAAAAACCTGCCAACAAAAGCACGGTATGCCGGTTTCAAACAGCCTATCAACAGTTAAAAGTCATGGCAACCTTATTATTTTCGCTTTATCGTGCCATAGGTTTTCCCTATGGACCAAATTCTTAAATCTCTCGGTGTTGCATGGTGGCGCAACTGGGAAAAGTAACGAACACAACATCTGGTGTGGTGCATGCATGATCGTGCACCATTGAAATGAAACAACCAAACTTGAGATGATCATGCACCATACCAGATGTTGTGTTCGTTACTTTGCCCAGTTGCGCCACCATGCAACACCGAGAGAAGAATTGGGTCCATAGGGGAAACCTGAGGGAGTATACCAACTGTGCCTTATAGCTCAGCTGGTAGAGCATCTGGCTAGTGAGTCATACGTCTCGGGTTCGAATCCCGATAAGGCTCTTACGATTTTTTCGCATCCTAAGTTTGGTTGTTTCATTTCAACGGTGATCATGCACCAGACCAGATGTTGTGTTCATCATATTGAATATGTATTATCTTTTCTGTGGTCGTAGTTCCGCCGTTCGTCAAGAGCATATCGCCCGAACTCGACCTAAATGATCAACGAAGTGTCCATTTCCCTTCTTGTTGTATAATTTCCCTTAGTTAAAACCAAACGCATGGGATGAGAGAAAAATTATATGGTCCTCATTACAATTGGAATCCAAGACATCTGACACTCCTGGCAGATTGCTCTATCAGATGAGCTATGAGACGCAGTGGTAAATATTATTAAATCCCACATATTTTCCCTAAGAGTATAACTCAAAATATTTCTTGTGTTTTTGCACGGATGCATAATTTTGTATGATACATAATCACCATAGAAATTAAAACAACAAAACATGCCTGGGCAGAGAGAAAAGTCACATGCTCCTCATCGGGATTCGAAGAGTTTACCTTGGATACTTTTCATTTGCAATGACCCCAAAAAGTAATCAACGAGTTTACAGGGGAAAAGTTCTGAAAGTAAAGATTGAATTAATAGCAACTATCCAATGAAAGGTTTACGCTCAAAATGTTATACTTTTACCAGAAAATAATCCGTAAAGATGAAATTATTTAGATCGTTTGCAAACGATTTAGACCATGGGGCATAGGTGATTATCTTTCAGTTTCGTGGCGCAGTTCTCAGAACTATGTGGAAATAGCAAATCCTATTAGTCAATGTCAAGTGAATTACAAAAACCAAAATCCACAAACCCGAAAATCACCAGATTTTTATATTTTTACATTTAAATTTCTCTTTCAAAAATAGCGCCCTCTGTTGGCCAAATTTGGAGAACTGTGTGCATTTCCTATGGAGGTGGCCATGGTACAGTGTATATAGCCAAATTGACTGCTGTGTGTGCAGTTTACTAGCTTTTGCTATTAGAGGAAATCGATGTAATGGTTTCTAGTGTCACATAATGCTAAAAAATTATTTAAATCATAAGAGTCAAGGCAAAACCTATACACCAATCCGGTAATAAGGTCTTCTTCCCTGTACATCCGCCATAGCTGGGGGGCTTCCACTGAATGAACTGTATGTTTTTGCTGTTGCCGAAGCTGCATTTGTTTACTTCGAACAAGTTGGGTTGTGTGCGCGCGAAGGCGGGCGCGTCGCGTATACGCGAAGGAGGCTCGTTCGTGCATGTAATATGGATGAGCGCTTTTCATTCTAACACAAAACGCACAGCCCATGCACTGGACGCCCCCCAGCTATGGCGGATATGCAGGGAGGAGATCTTAGTTACCGGATTGGTGTATACTCGAAACAAATTTTGTGAGGTTTCACATAGTCTTGCTTTATTCCATTGCACTTCACTGTGCCAACATCTCATTTGTTTTGCTGAATAGATTTGTGATCTGTGGCCAATTCTGAGATTGGAATACAGTGAAACTTGTATACAGTGGCCAACCTCGGGACTGCCAAAAAAACTGGCCACTGGCCACATTATAGAGGTTGCTTAATGCTTATGCATTGTACGCGTGGCCACTATAAGCAGGAGGCTTGTTTATCAAGGTGGGCTTATTAACAAGTTTCACTGTTACAGTATTATTAAACGCATTATACATACAAATTAAAGTTAATTTCCAATATGAACATTTTTGTGGAGCTCAAAAATATTATTTAACTGACCTGTGCCTCAAATTACATTTTATCAAGCAAATTAGACCTAGGTTGCTCAACACATTGGGTAATTATACAGCAAATATTTTCTGCAGCATGTTGGTCACATCATGAACATGGCTTACCCAAAAGTCGAGCATATCTGGCCCAAGATACCCAACAGGCATGTTGGGCATATACGAAAAGATTTCTGCTCTATGTTGAATTTAACCAACAATTGTATCAATCAATCAATCAATCAACTTCACTTTATTTCCATATATGCATTTTACACACACAGTAATCTATTATTTTGACAATACTATGTTGTAAGTTTTAAATACTGTTGCATGTAAATATGGTGGAAACCCACAAAAAGCATAGCTTGTCTAGTGTGGGAATCCATATAAATTTTTACATTAGTTTTCGATGAGATGATATTAATTGAAATTGCAAATAATAGTGTAACCCCTATACTAACACAAGGGTAGAATATTTAGAAGCCAGTTAAAACAAGGAGGAACCGATTGTTAAGCAGATTAATTTAGCATTATTGGGAAGTTAGCAATATGGTGGTATTTGAAATAAGTGGCGAAACTACAACATGTAAGCGAAATAAACAAACAAGCATTGAAGTCGCAGCCATGCAAAATACAAATCAGAATTGAGTCAAACAATAGGTATATACTCTTAGAAATTACAAGTATTTTTCTAGAATTTGAGATTTTAGTTCTTTTTTAAAAGCTGTTAATCTGTCTATGCATTTTAAATTAGGATGAAGTGAATTCCACAATTTTGGACCGTCATATGTTAAGTTTTTTTTCCCGAGTGCAGTGCGAATTTCTGGGAGATGGAAATGGCTGGCCTGTCTGGTATGATGGGTATGCACATGTTTATTTTGCATAAATAGTGAAGTAAGACGATTGGGAATGGCATTTTTGGTTATCTGGAACATGAATATGGCTACCTGTATGCGGTTGTTCCCAGGTGTGCGGTTGCTAGAATGCGTCCTGCCTTGTGTTGAAAATTCCCCAATAACTGGAGATAAATGTCATAAGTGTATAATTTGCTCAGCATTTTAATACAACCCTTGACCAACGGAACTTGTGATGAGCGAAAAATCGTACGGGCCGTATAGAACTTGGATAGTTTACCCAAGAACATTTTCTGCATAAAGACCCAACAAATGTCCAAATGAAATTATCCAACTTTATTTTACCTATAATTTTTTTTACAGTATACTTTGAAGCGCCCACTCTGGTCTGCACAATCTCCAACAGATGGAGAAAATATTGTTTGTCTGTATAGCATGCTCAACCTTTTAATACTTTCAGCAAGAGGTAAAAAAATATCCAATAAATAGCCGTTGTTTCCCCAATTTACAGAACTGTGCATGTAACCAACGTTGGTGTCCTGGATGTTTTACCCAACAGAACATTTTCTGCATATGTTGAGGAAATATGGCCTAACAAACGTCAAAATAAAATTCTCCAACTTTATTTTACCCAGCAATTTTTACAGTGCACCATTGTTAATAACACGCGTATAATGCATAAGCAACCTCTATAATGTGGCCAGTCCCGAGGTTGGCCACTATATGGGTCATTCCATAAATACGGGACCCAGTGTCAACCTTTACGTCGTGACACTTCCGGAGTTGATTTTTATACATATCGGGGTTCAGAGAACGGTTACCCTCGGCATATGAACAATATATGGCCTCGTAAATCGAACAACACTGGTGCGAACTTCTAAATGCAAGTGTGACATTTTGAAATTTATATTGAAGAATTATTGAAATTTCGCTCATAATATAATTTGAATTTATAAGGTACAGGTTCTACAGGTAGGTAAAACCAGAAGCTATACCTTTTCCAGAAAGAACCTGGTCAAAAAGACTTGAAATGTAATCGTAAGAATTAAACAATTCCTTGGTGTCCCCACTTACGGCGTCGTTAAAAAATGTTCTCGATCAAAAGTATGACACCATGACATGTCTAAATGTTTGGAAATTGTTTCAAATATCCTATACTATCAGAAATTGCACGGAAATGTCTTCAAAATATTTTGGTAGCTTGAAAAGGCCATTTTTACAAATGCATCAAAATGTCACACTTTGGCCCCCATATTTATGGAATGACCCACATAGGCCTACAAGTTCACTGTATTACAATCTCAGAATTGGCCACAGATCACAAATCTATTCAGCAAAACAAATGAGATGTTGGCACAGTGAAGTGCAATGGAATAAAGCAAGACTATGTGAAACCCCCAAAATTTGTTTCGAGTATACGTTTTGCCTTGACTCTTATGATTTAAATATTTTTTTAGCATTATGTGACACTAGAAGTAGAAGCCATTACATGAATTTCCTCTAATAGCAAAAGCTAATAAACTGCACACACAGCAGTCAATTTGGCTATATACACTGTACCATGGCCACCTCCATAGGAAATGCACACAGTTCTCCAAAATTGGCCAACGGAGGGCGCTATTTTTGAAAGAGAAATTTAAATGTAAAAATATAAAAATCTGGTGATTTTCGGGTTTGTGGATTTTGGTTTTTGTAATTCACTTGACATTGACTAATAGAATTTGCTATTTCCGCATAGTTCTGAGAACTGCGCCACGAAAATCACTTTCTGAACACATTTTGCAGCCTTGCCCCATGGTCTAATTTACTTATTTTTGGTTCGCATCATATCTACGCGGTCCAAAATGCATGGGCGCTGGCGCTGTGTACTCCGTGTGCGTGTTCCATTCAACGCGATGCATTTTTATGGATCGCGCGCACACGCAGTATGTGCGCCAGAGTGCATGACGCAAGCCACATAGTACCCGATCAACTGAGAACGAATATTTGAAACGTGGTACATTTGACAAAGCTGAAATTTCTTCGGATGAGTTTGTTGATGTTGTTCTTTTGATTTATAATGGTTTAATTCGCATAATCGCTCAAAAACAGATCATCTACAGGGCCTTTAAAGGCACAGGCTCGTCGGCAATGCGCGCCCGCCAAATGTGTGCCACGCAATACGCAGCTCCATAGCAAAGGCATGGAGCTGCGTGTTTCGAGCACGAATTTGGCGCGCGCGCATTGCTGACGAGCCTGTGCCTTTAAGGCAGATGCTGATGTTCTACCAGCTGAGGTTTTCCTATAAATAATCACACCTGCGTACTTTACACCAGAGAAACAGCACTTTATAGGGGAGTCAGGTTGGCGTAGCGGCTCTTTCCTCGCCTTCCACCAATGTGGCCCTGGTTCGAATCCCGTCCAGGTTCGAATCCCGTCCGGGTCAGTATGTGGATTGGGTTCTCAGTCCCTGCCTGATTCCGTGGGTTTTCCCCCATACACGGTGGTGTGTGGGGCTTTCCTCCCACATCTAAAACTGAGAATTTCTTCCTGTTCCATAGTACTTCGTGGCCATGCTGAAGAACCTCCTAAGGTGGCTACAGGGCAACGACTTAAGTCGGCTAATCTCAGCAACCAGATCCCCTTAGGGGATCATACGAAAGAAGAAGCACTTTATACAGTTTTCTTTAGAAAACAAATAATAATGGAAACAAATTTAAAAAAAGAAAAAAGAACGTTCTACGGGGAAAGCCATGACACAATAATTTTTCTCCGTTTGAAAAATTGCCAGTGGGGGAGCGACTGGGGGGGTGGGGGGGGGGGGGGGGGGGGGGTTGGGGGGGGGGGGTGATTTTTCATGGGGGACCGAAACCCCCGCCCCCACTCCCTCCTCCCTAAAATTAGACGCAGAAAACAAATCCTGAAAAGGCAACCATTCCATCATAAGCTGTCAACAGCGCCCTCTCCTATAGCTCTGTATCGTGAAAACGTATGCGGCGCTTGTCAACTTCACTGAAATTGAATGTTGAAACATGTAGTCATCGTGAACTTTTGTCAAAATAACGAAATAGAACGTGTTGCTTTTTACTTGAAATCGACGTCAAATTTAAAAGCTGGAACGTTTCCAAACTGCAATGATGCGAGAAACGATTTTGGGTTATGTGACTGGTTTGAAGTAGCTGATCAACATGTTCAATCAACATGGTCCAGCTCCTACATAGAGTAATGTGCGAGGTATTCGAGGTACCGTACGGTTACCATGTGCCAGCATGCACTCCTTGTAAACGGGGCCGATTTGCCAGATACAGTATAATGATGCTTGAGTCACTCGTACGCGAGCGCCATATAGCGCGAAGGCGGGACTCCAGCAGCCGATTTCACGAAAAATTGCGTAGCTTGCGCAACTTTTGAAAATGGAATAAGCCCCATAGGCTAGGCCTGCGTGTAATTATCACCGAAATGTTGCGCAGCTTACGCAATAAAAAGTTGCGCAAGCGGGCTTACGCAGTGCGTGAGGATTCGTGGAATCGGTAGACTGGTTCCCGTCCACATATTCCACATAGGAGAATAGGGACAGCTGATCTGAGATTAATCGTCTTCGCGCGTGCGCATTCTGTGTTTTTATATTTTAAAATTGGCGAAGCCCTTTGCTTTAGTAAATGTACTTTATTTACATTAATTGGATATGTCCAACACGCACGGCCTGGTTACAAATGTCAATGCAAAATATGCGCACTTACTAAACAATTTAAAATAATAATAACCACGTGACCGGGCAGAATTCTGCCCGGTAATGGCTGCCCTTTACCGATCCCTATATTTTCGCAATAAGCGAACCAATCTATTGAGCTCGTGCCAATGACGTCATTTTGGGAGTCAAATAATGCCGCGTCGTTGTGGAAGCAATGTGCGTGCGCGTTTTGTGTGTCCATAGCTTGCGTAACGCGCAATGCTAAGGCTCCCATTGGTGAATTAAACCGCGTTACGCCCACCAGAGACACACACAGCGCGCACGCATCCAGGTGTGAATCCACATACAACCGCGGACGTAGTTTGGACATAGTCTATTTTTCCTTACTCTCGTTGGTTTTGTACAGGAGCGAATCGCGGACGTTCGCTTGCCAATCGCGGACGTTCGCTTGCCAATCGCGGACGATATTGTTCTCATTGTTAGACCTCCCTAAAACGTCCACGATTGTTTGGGAGAACAAGCGCACATCGCTTCCACAGTGACTCAGCATTATTTGACTCCCAAAATGGCGTATTTGCACGTGTTCGAAGGGGGTCAAAAGGGTTTGGGAAACAAACTATGAAATCGGCTGCCGGACATATGCAAATCTATCACGCAACTGGTCTATTATCGCAACGTCATCTGCTGTTGTGACCGTCCAGCCAGTGGTTGTGACGCCCAAACCCATGCAGGGCTGCTTTCGAGAGCGGGACCGGGGATCCCTGCGTGTTAGTGCACGGTAGGGTAAACTGGGGGAAAACGGGACACGCTAATGTTTTGGGGTCAAAACTGTAAACGTTGAAAGGAAAAGGGCGCCCCCAAGAGACGGGGAAGAAACAAGCGAAACTTCATAAATAGACTTTCAACCAGTCGATCGATTGTCCTTCGAATATACAGGCTTCGATTACAAATGTCCCGTTTCCCCCCAGTTTACCCTACCAGCTGCTCCCGACCACCGCGTCGTTGGGACACCCTAGGAGACATGCGCAGTTGCGTACTTATAGCGCGAATATGGCTGGCGTGTTGTTAAATAATTCTGGAAATTTAGGTTTATATTTTGAATCCAAGTGTAAATATTTTCATCGTTTATTTTCATTAGATATCTGTAATTGATTCTGTGGCAGGCCAATATTTTTATTAGCGGTGATGCAAGGTCTAATGACCGTGGTGCGCCAGGGATCTCAAAACGCTTTTGAGCGAGATTGCATGTACGCAATTAGCCTTGACCAAGGCCGTCTCCGGGTTTTTTGCTGTACGAGAGAATATTGGGTCTAGCACATGCAAACTGCACACGGCATCAAAACGAGCCACTGTGAGATAACGACTACCGTAATAAACCCGTACGGCAACACACTGGCTGCGTATACTGCGTACTAGCTGCGTACGGCCTGGCCTAGCTGGAAAGACAGCCTTGACGAGTCTGCACTTCCGAGTTTAATGTGTTTCTTTATATTTTCGGCCAGTATTGGCCGAAAATGGGCGGGATTTGGTTATGCGGGTGTGCAAGGTATGAATATTTAACATTTGTCTTGAGCCAATCAAGAGCTTAATGGGTAGCACGTAGTGACGCGAGCATGCATTATGCATGTATGGCGTCCTCATGTTACGAGAACCGTGGCATGATCGATGGACGAAAACAACAAATATTCTCGGGTTCGTAGCATTTATTGTGCTTGTCTGTTTACGTATTTGATTACACTTCTAGGGGACAACGGTCGTAATATGACAGCTTTCCTGAATGATTTGTGGGAGCTCTTAATACTGCCTCGGATGAACAAACTGGGGATCGCAGATTATAGCGTTTTTCAAACAGCCTGGCGTGCGTCGACCAATGAAATTTCAGCTCACGCTGGGGTGGTTTCCCTATTACTGTAATGAGTTTCGCTGGCTGAATGCAGAACCATCAAGGCTGTTGGGTTTAGGACCGATATATGTACAGTACGGTATATACTCGCGGCGTACAGAGTACGTACGTAGTACGCCGCGCTAGCATATTATGCGCACAGCTAGTCAACGCTATGTCTTAAAGACAATCCCAACGCCTTGATCAAGGCTAGTACGCATTGGGTGTGAAGTTACGTTTCCAACGCCTGGCTAGTGGGAGCCTAGATTGGTTCCCGATCCTATCGCTTATTGCGAAAATATAAGGATCGGTAAAGGGCGGCCATGACGGGCAGAAATCTGCCCGTGGTCACGTGGTAATTATTATTGTTTTTTAGTAAGTGCGTATGGTTTTATCAATAAAATAAATAATAACGGATACAAACTTGTACAATTCACACCATGCACACACAAACAAATGACACCAAATCACATTAAACCTCACCATAAAACAGAAAGGCGTATATATTCTTTGAGCTACATAATTAGGATGAGATAACTACGTGACGTCACTCACTTGCGCTGCCGGCAAGCCAAGTCACAAAAGACGAGGATGATACATGCACGGTGCATGGTATTAAAGATTTGGCTAAGACGGTGACAGAATAAAGCTTCGTTTGATCCGGCTGTGAATCGCGACAGCTTGCCGCGGATCCACAGCCTCGTTTATCTCCAAACTATATACCAAACATACCCCTCAGACAAATAAGCAGTTTTTTAAATTATTTCTTTCTGGTGGAATATTGCCTTGGATCTCCTTAAAAAAAACCTCCTATTTCTGTTTTCCTGGATTGTGGGACTACATGCAGTTGTGACAGATATTTGCTGTGGATTTGGTTACAACAACAATACTCGTCAGTGTGTACGTTCTGGAAAATAAAGCTGATCAACCATATCATCAATTGCCGTGGCGTCAGATATTTGGTGTGACATTATGCATGGCGAGTTTACCTCCTACAATTTATTAATATGTGGACATATATAGCTGTATCTGATGGACAAACTCATCTCATTATCTTGTCGATTCGGAATTATCTCCAAACTACCTTGGATACTTTTGGATACCCTTCAAGCACACCCCTTCAACTCCTTGAAGAAATAAAATCTCGTCAAAGTTCCTAGCGAATATAGTTAATTATGTAATAACCATTGCTGAGCGACAATCTAGAAACCCGCATCGTTTTCTGGTGAATTGTTTTGACACGAAGGACGGTTTCAAACCCCACTTGTGATGAACACGGGAAATTAAAACATCTTCATGTTTCTGGAGAGGTTCGGGATAATTTTCTGACGGTAGGATGAGCCACATCGAGTCGGGTTTACCAAGGAGACTGATTGATACCCTGGTGCCCTTGAGGCGGCGACAGCGTTCCACGGTGGCCTTCCTGATGTCCTTCGCCAAGGCCTTCACGGCCCGTCTCCTCTTCGCTATCCACGGTGTCGTGACTGTATGGCGGGTGGCCACTGTTAAGGGAAGCCCAGTCTACTACTTGATGATCATGCCTGTGGCCCTCATGCCTGGCGAGATGATCTTCACCATGTACACCACGGACGCGGGAGAGTGGAAATGGTAAGCCTAACTTATCAAAATAAGGGTCAAAGACAACAGTTCTAAGCCTCACCCAAGAGGCGTTAGAGGAGAAAGATTGTATCCCTAACCTCAAATGGTAACCTTGCTTAGCACAGAATATATTTGTTTTATATTGCCAGAATGGGTTGCCACTGAAAATCGTATGTGATGCGTATTTGTACTGTTTTGACGAACACAATTTGACCTACGATTTTGGCCGTTAACGCATTTTTGTGCTGAGCATGTAGCTCCTCCATACAATTGGCCCGGATACTACACAATATTGCCAGGGGCGGATCCAGGAATTTTTCCAGGAGGGGGTTTTGCCACCAGAGAGGGGTTTTGCCTATCAGATTTTTATGTCTGCTTGTTTCGGACAGGCGGACACCCCCCCCCCCCCCCCCCCCCCCCCCCCCCCCCCCCCCCTCTGGATCCGCGCCTGATTGCTCAACTGCATTGCTCACAAAATGGCGACCCCATAACTAGGTGCAGGGATTTGAATTTAAGAAACAGGCAGAAGCCAGGTGGACAGGTGCATTGTCCTGGAGCAGCAACACGCCCGCTCACAGCTTGTGTTTGCTTTTGGTTGCTCCACATTAATGGTTTGACAATTTTGCAAATGGTCTGTAATGGCAAAACCGTCAGAATCCCAACATTTTAGTCGCTACTGGGTAATTCCCAAAATTAGGAGTCCAAAATGTTTGGTGTCCCAGTTATGTACGACACTCTGTGCTTCAAAAATCGCCACTCATGATCACGAATTCTCAGTAGTGAACTATGGCCTGTGATTATAAAGCGGGCCTCCCACTGTGCGATTTTGGCCACGAATTTCCTACGAATTTGTACGATTACCAGAGACTGTCTATAGACTCTACATACAATCGTACCAAATCGTACCCAATAGTAGGAAATTCGTAGCCAAAATCGCACAGTGGGAGGCCCGCTTAAGGGACAGCATCAGTTTCTTGAATATTTTGTAATCTGATTAGGCCTACTGATAAATATTCGAAACAAAGGACCATAAAAGCTCATAATTTGTTCCATTATATTGAATAGTTTGGTCTCCCGGGTTACATACGCCAATGAAAAATGGCTGTAGAATGAGTTTGCATTAATCTTGGTGCATTATCCACACACAAAACATTAAATTAAAGTGGCTCTTGTGGAAATATAAATAAATATTTTCTGCTGGGAAACCATGCACTTTCAATAACTAAAAACACTTGAACATCTTTAAAAGCATGTCACACTTTTGGACCCCTAATTTTGGGAATTACCCTACTCTTCTTTCTGGGCGAAGCTTCAGTGTAATACTTTGAATGACCCTAATCTGCTGGCTGTGGGTTCGAGTCTCGGCCCGTTCATGGTGCATGTTCATTTGGTATAGTACTCTGCCATAAAAAAATGACCTCTGTAGAGTGTGCATTAGCAGATGAACATGAGAGAACTGAAGTAACGCATCAGCCATCTTATGACAGTCAAGACAACGGTCTTTCCTAGACGGCTTCCCGGTCCATACGATCGCCTATATTCCACTTTACACAAGTCATACTGTGTAGGCTTACTTTATTATAGTGAAAATAATGTAACCAGTCTAAGGAATGCATAGTAACATGGCGCACGGTAGGATGGCGCATAGTAAGATGACGCACGGTTGCCCATTTAAAGACTACATGATGAGAATTTCCATTATTTGAAGACAGATTTATACATCATGATGAGAAAACTCTTAAAAATGGGATCATCCCAACGCATGATTAAGGATGCGTATGATAAAAACAAAACCCGTCCTGTGTGCAAGTCACGATCGCCTATATTCCACTTTACACATGTACTCTAGTATAGCGAAAATTGTGACACCAGTCTAAGGAATGCATAGTAAGATGGCGCACGGTTGCTTCAAGCACGGGGTGGCTTATTGCAGTCCGCTGTATGTAGGGTCAGTGGCCAGAAATTTTTCCTTTTTCGTCCACGTGCATGGGAAGGGAAATAAGTAAGATGATGGCTGAAAACTGTATAGGACGCATCTTCAAAGATCTAATTCAGGGCCTTGTTAATGCTTTCCAATGAGATATCAGTAATACAATTCACCAATTGAATGAAAGTTATGGAACAAAACGTGCGATTTATACAAGTTTAATTTGACATATTACAGATAGTGGTTAGGCAAATATGCTGCGTTCGTTACTTTGCCCAGTTGCGCTACATATACCATGCAACAACAAAAATTGGGTCCATAGGGAAAACCTCAGGCAGTATACCAATTGTGCCTGATACCTCAGCTGGTAGAGCGTCTGCCCGGTGAGCCACAGGTCTCGGATTCGAATCACGATAAAGTCCTTACGATTATTCAGCAAAGTTCAGTATTGATATCCAATGTAGCCTATACACGAGGTCTCGTGGATGGCAGAAGCAAATCGAAATGCAGCTTAAGATTCTGGTGAGCTGAGCCTACAATTTATGGACACGTTATCCTTTTCCGTGACGTGGTTTTATTTCAGCAATAATGACATCTCAACAGTAATGACATTGTATCATCAGAATACTTCACGTGCGTATATCCCCTGAGACCTCTAAAGTCAAATACAAATCAGAATCGTTATACTGTCTCTTCAGGGCAATTTGCCGTGATGTGTGTATGGGGCCAGGGCCCTACAAAACATTCAAATAAAGTGCAGCACTGCATGTCAACTTGAACTGCACACGAGTTTCAGATCCGTAATTTATTGCTGCAATTTGTCAGTGGCCATTTTTAGAAACAGATTTATGCGAAGGAAAATATCCTCTATTGGAAAGGGCACGTCTTATTGGGTTTGCTCACACACAGAGGTATTAGGCCTTCCCTGCTCCATCCACGTCACAGTGATCTACTCATGGGGCCACATCCGCAACCCTTATTGCCTACAAAAAAAGGAGAAATGCCCGCACGAATAATTAATGTGTGGTTGATAATAGGGATCATACCTTCCTTTTAAGAAGTGACGTTTTTAATTACCAACGATTATTATTCACATAACCTCATCTCTAACTTCGCTGCTGACGCTTGGTTTCACATTACAGTAATTGTGTCTTTACTGGACATGTAACACATCACCAAGTGTCAAATTGTATACCCAATAACAGTAAGGCCTAGAGCCAATTAACGGCTGGTAGGTCCGCGAGCTAAACAAACGCGACAATACAACGACCGTTGAATTCCCCCGCTCAAGAATAACTGTGTCATTATTCAAGTTACATGAGTATACATGGTCTAATTCAACCAATGACTGCCTTTGATTTTGCAGGGTGCCGTGGCCGAGTGGTTCAGGTCGTTGACTCGCAATACTCGGTTCGATACCCAACCATGGTATCTGTGCCATTGAGCAAGGCATCTAACCACAAATGCTCCATCCTTCGGAAGGGATGTAAAGCCGTTGGTCCAGTGTGTTGAGTAACGCACCTAAAAGATCCCAGAGGCACTCTTTCGTGAAGAATAAAAGGGGTTTCCCCGGTGTCTTTGGCCGTCGCGTCGGCTGCTAATGGCGCCACCTACCTATGTATCTCGATGTTTAGGTGGAGGATATTTGTAAGCTTCTGTAAATTAATAATAATGTACAGCGCATGTGAACATGCTCATATGGAATGTGCGCTATCATAATACAATAAAGCCACTTAATTGGTTGAATCAGTTATTAGGCCTACGTCAGAAACATGTTACTTTCTGCATGGTTATGCTTGCGAAGGAGGCCCCAGGATGCATACACGTATCACTCCGACCACGCCAATCTACTTTTACAAATCGTTGACTTGCACGGTTTTCCTCAAGTATAACTAATGGCGTGAAGATGACAGATGCTTTTACGAAACACTTTCAACGGCCAACTAAAATAACTATCAGAAGAAACACGCCGGGAAGAGGATCTAAGGATGAGTATGGGACACAATGTGACCACAGTTCAGTTGCCTGTCTTGTGACGTAATGCAGACTGGTTTGAACCTGTTCATGGGTGTACCCGAAAGGGGATGGGGTGGTGGAGAACATGCGGATTGACCCAATTTGGTAAATACTGCGCATTCAATCGATAGAGCACGTGGATTCTGCTATACTTGGTTGGTATAAACGTAGCTCCTTTAACCAACTTTACAAACATTATTCCCCTAACGCATGGTCAAAGTTTACCAAGAACATTTTTCACCATTTCCTGATGAATATATATGCCCAACCTTCGTGACTGCAAACATCACCAACAAGTTGGATTTACTTTAAAAATAAAGACCAATAAATGTATAATTCCCTTTACCCTACAATTAATTTGCCCGACATTTTTACAGTGAAGCAAAGACAGATTTATATACATGATTAGAAAACTCTTAAAGGCCCATTGTATCATTTGCAATGACCCAATTTTGTTTTTCATGAGTTGACAAGAAAAACCTCAAAGTATTGATAGCAATGGTAAAAAAACACCACATGAATTTATTTCCGTCCAAAATGGTATTTCATGTTGGAAATTTACACCCGAAGGTAGGTTTTTTAAAAAGTCCCGTCTATACGGGACTTTTTTTATTATTCACTTGTACACAAAGTCCATATATAGATTTTCAAGGTTTTCTGAAGCATTGATGCATTTATGTAGCTAAAATCTCTTAAGGCTAGTTTACCAACATTCTTCCTTAGTTAAGTTACACTCTTATTCCACGAATTTGTAAAAAGTTTTATCTTGCAAATGATACATTGCCGACGGCCATGATGTTTAGAGCCAATTACCATGGCAAGCACGTCACACTTCGGCTGTCTATAGCGCGTCCTTGTAAAAAGTAACCAACAAAACATTTATAATCTTATACAATTTTAATAATATTTTTGATAAAAAGATGTCATCTCGGGCGAAATCATTGCATAATTGGACAGTTGGAACATTTCCATCTTTCATTTCTATCTTCCCTCCGGCCAAAAAAAATACTGCATGGCTACTTTAAACTAGAGACATTGTGGTCGGCCGAAAATCTTTCAAAACTTGTACATGTACATAAATTCAACTTTTCTTGAAAATGACAGCACACCATGATTTCGTTATTTTAGACGATGGTTCAGCCTAAAATGCTGAAGTTTTGGAATTGCCGTATTTTGTCCATTAACTTTCTATTGATATATGTTTTGACCGATACGTGCATATCACCCTGAAGCTGTATGGCGTCCCGCAAGTTCCCCCATAGACTCCAAGGCAGGCTTGCCAAATTAAGCATCATGATGTTAATATTTTCCTGAAGTATTAATTTCGGGACATTTAGCCATTATGTAAGCCTATAAACCAATTATATACAGCAGATGAATAATTCCCAGGGGTTATCAAAAATAATCCCTTTAGGAATAATAATGTCCCCCCTTAAGGGATTCATATGAAATCTACTTACAGAGAGGATTTAAAAGGGTAGAAAGGAATGTGTGTATATCTGATAAGGCAATTACAAATTCGAAAACATGAACTATATCATTATCTCAAAATATACTGTCTAGATCTATACGAACCTTTCGGGATACGCGCTAATATTGGATAACTCAAAGGAGCTAGCGTGGCCAGATCACATTTTGACCCCCCACATTTTCCCTATGGGTATTGAGGTTTTGATACCATATCATTTGTCATATTTCGCGCCCTCAATCCGTATATTTCTAGGGATATCGTCAACAAACCACCGAAGTTTAGTAAACTAATACACCCGGTTATATTTTACAGTGCAGTGATTACACCAACCGTTTTGCTTCCACATCCAAATTTGGATTGCAAATTTCCTGTTTTCTTCCCATGGATAGAATTTTGAGGAGGTATTTTATGCGATTGTTAGGTTAGAACGAAATCCATTTTTGTTGGAAAAAATCTGGCCACGTTCCTTTAAAGAAAGAAAAACACGAGCTGTCATATTGTAACAAAGAATCTTGCAATCTTTGGATAGCCGCCGTGCATGGTGTAGGCTATATAAAAATAATGCCTACGTTAAATATTCTTGTAACTGTTCTGAGGGGGCGAGATATGGTGTGATAGTTGCCAGATAAACGCATGCCTCATCAGCGAAGGGCACACAGCTTTTTCGTGACTGTATAATTAAATTTTGCCGCCCCTGGGCCGATTAAGCGGCTGTACTGCAACGCCGGCCGGCATCTGTTTAAAAAGGTTTTTTTATCTGAACGCTGGTGGTGTCGATTCAGGGATATCGGATGAACTGGCTAATTTGGATTATTGGAGCTAGTTATACACCGTTTTGATTTAACACACCCCTTTCGTGTATATTTCGACCATGCACTAAGATTCCTCCACCCATATTATGTGCATTTGCGATTGCCATCTTACAAAATCAAAACAATTAAGTGTAGATAGCAATGGTAACAAAATTGTTTATATTTGGGCGAAATTGTCAACTGAATGTGCTTTTTAAAACGTGTTGACAAGAAAAATACCACTAAAAGTGTTGACAGCAATGGTAACAAAATATGACATGATTTTGTTTTCGTGTAAAATGGAATCTTCGAGAGAAATTTCAACTGAATTTATTTTAGACGTTCTGCAGACATTTTTTTAAAACTATTCATTCAACACCAAAACCATGCATAGATTAAGGTTTTTCTGAAGTATATTATTGCATATATGTGGCTGAAATTTCAAGGGAGTTCATCAACATATACTCTTCGGTTATTATTGGGTTTCACTTTCTTGACAACCGGTTGCTATCCACCATTACCGTGTCCATACTATGGCACGCCAAAGCGAAAATAATTCAACACTGATAATTTAACGCATGTTGACGCATATTTTCGCAAATGTTGCGCAAGTAAAAAGAAGTTGGCATGACTTTTAAATGTTGATAGACTGTTTGAAACTGGCATACTGCGCTCTTGTTGGCAAGTTTTTAAAGATGTTGAGACTTGTTTTTCAAGGTTTAATGGCAGAATTATCAGTGTTATTATTTCCGCTTTGGCGTGCCATAGCATGGACACAGTAATGGCGGATTTGATAGTTGTTGACGTCACGCGTATGGCACGCCAAAGCGGAAATAATTCAACACTGATAATTTTGCCATTAACTCTGAAAAACAAGTCTCCATATGCGTCAACATTAAATTATCAGTGTTGAATTAGTTTCGCTTTGGCGTGCCATAGTATGGACACAGTAATGGCCTAGCAGCCGGTTGTCAAGAAAGTGAAACCCAAGAATACGTAAAGTTGTCGTTCCTGTTTTTAAAAACAGGAACATGCTTTCCAAAAATGTAATCTGTCTTTAATTCAAGATACACAAAAAAGCAAGGGATGTTAGGGAAAGGACAACTGTGTAACACCCCCCATCCTGGATTTGCTGTATCTCTGTATGCGGCAGTTAACTAATTGAAGCACGATGACAGCCATCTTAAGCCGGCCTCCTGCTATGCGATTTTTGCGGCAAATTCCCTATGATTAGGGATTTGTTCAGAATACTCGAGACTGTCTGCAGACAGTCTTAGACAAGCCTCAGGTAATCTCAACAAAATCTTACCTAATCGTGGGAAATCGGTAGCAAAAATTGTACAGTAAGAGGCCGAGTTCACGTGGACATTACATCGCCAGTAAACGTTCAAGTGTTTAAAAAGGGTCCAATCTATACTCGAATTTTCCTAATGGGCAAACAGTATAAAAAATAACACGCGAGAACCTCCAAATTACACCTGCAGAGGCTTGTTATTTATTGTTACATGTGTGTCGTTGCAGGTTATGCCCCAGCGCCCTTTTGTATCTGGCCAGCGTGGTTCCCGGATTGTGGCTGCTCCAGCTGGATTTGTACCAAAAACGAATGGAATACAGGGATCGTATGCGATGGAAGGAGTGCTCCATCAACATCCTCTACAACCACACCTCGTTTACGGATCTCCAGGGGGTAACGGTCATTCCACACTTTATGAAAATTCCATTGGACCAAAAAGCTTAAAGAGCTCATAAAACGATTTCTAAAATTATGTTCTCTCCTCTAATTTGAGAGTACCGGTTATTTACGTTTATCACTCAAAGAGTCACTGTGTCGCGGTATTCGGTGAGTTTGTCTCAGATCAATGCATGCCACCAAGTCCTGCATAATGCATTTCAGGTGCGTGTCGCACTTGGAAGGAGCCCTTATTTTACAATGTACGGTGTATATAGCTCCAATATAATGTACGACAAAATATTCCGGTGTATAGCCAGCCAAGAGAGCGAACCCGGAACGCTAGAGGCGAAAGGCGGATAAAGAACCTCTACGCCAACCGGGCCGCCCCCATAGCTTGAAGTCGATCGTAGCTCCCTATACATGTAATTACAAAACTGTATTACTCGTTTAATTATAGGTGTTCTCTCTTCTCGTTTCAGGTGAAGATCCCAGTGGTTCTTGCTGATGACGAATGGGCATTGGCCCTGGAACAGATTCTGCTCTGCCTCCTCATCCTTGGCAGATGGCTTCTACCCAAAGGCTCTCTGACTCGCGAACAGCTCTCCCAGCTCTTGATGGTCTACATCGGCATGGCTGCCGATATTTTAGAGTTCTCTCTGGAGAATCTCCGCGAAGAAGCCGTGGTCTGCAACAAGTTCATCATCCTGACGATTCTGGCCCTTTGGAGCTGGAGCCTCAACCAATTCGCCATGGTCCTGACATCAGTGGCTGGACCCAAGATCCGTGTCTTCAACCGCAGCGACAGGGAAGGGTCACGCGGCCACGCCGCGGGTCGGCACCAGCACGTCAGACATGGCTGCTGCTCGTCCGAGATCTGGGCTTTGTGTATCTCTCTGATCATGCAGGATGGACCCTATCTGGTCATGAGGCTATACCTTATCATACAGTTCCACATCATCAACCAGATGATGCTCTTCTTCACGTTGAAGAACATGATGATCTTTCTGCTGACAGTCTACCGGATATGTGTCCTGCGGATGACCAACAACAGCAAAAAGAAGGCAATGCAGACCGTTAAGGTCCGGGTTGACCCGGGGGATGGTTTGGTGAAGGCTGGGTTGTCACTGCCGCTAGATATCGATTGTGGAAATCCACAAGAGGTTGCCGTGAAGGAGGAGACAATCACAAAGCCGCAAGCTAAAGGACTGCCTCAAGAAAATGGTTTCGCGGAGCACAGTGCAGACCTGGAGCTGACACAAGTTGTGGCACATGTCGAGGAAAGAATTAGGGGAAGACCTAAAATGTTAGACGACACCGTAGAGGAAATTGAACTCTGAAACAACATATTGCTTAAAGACATGGAATGTGCGGCTGCTGATGCGCCCTTTCGCAATTTCAGTGCGCACAGTATACACGTACACTAAAGTGCAACTAAAATAATGTTAAGGAAGTGGATGGAACAGCCTGACGCTTCGATCATGGAAGAAGTTTGCAAAATCGTATAGGGTACAAAATTAATTTATCATTTTTTTTGCATGATTAGCCAGGGCCCTAACGCCCTTCATAAGCCAGTTTGTGCGTTCTCGTGTGGGGGACTATTAAGTGACAATAATTCCATCGATTAAAACTGGTAATTTTAAATTTTAAAGTATTCTAGGCCGGCCTCCCACCGTGCGATTTTTGCAACGACTTTCCCACAATTAGGCAAGGTTTGTTGACTATAGAGATTATCTTATATATACACGTCTCAGGTTATATCAATAAATCGTACCTAATCTTGGAAATTCGTAGCAAAAATCACAACATTCTTAATGTTGTGCATTTTCTGCAATATCTTCTCAGGTTTAGAATGTAGAAAAGGCGGGCTGTGATGCCGACATGAAACCAATTGTGCCAGAATTGCGCAGCTTTTAGCAGAATGTATTCGTTTTGGGTGATCTAATCAATAAGTGAGTGCACTATACGTCTATTTTCTCAGGCAAAAGATTAAGCCATGAAAAAGAAGTGGGATTGTTGTAAAATATAATTAATATGTTCCATGCAATAACTATCATAGCATAGACCTTAATATGCAATATTAATGCAAAATGTATTTTAGCAAATTATGCTAGTCAAACCAAATACGCGTGCCAACAGCTAAAATTGCATGCACTATAATTTTGCATTTGACGTAATTGCTCACGCTACAGTAGATGTTTCGGTGGCGCACGGTTAACAAAAACTATAGTGTCCGTTATGGGTAATTCCCAAAATTAGGGGTCCAAAAGTGTGACATGCTTTTTAAGATTTCCAAGTGTTTTTTATGATTGAAAGTGGTTTCCCAGTAGAAAATAATTATTTTTATTTAAACAAATGCCACTCAAATTTAATGTTTGTGTGTAGATATGGCACCAATGTTACTTATTCTACAGCCAATGTCCATTGGCGTAGGTAACTCGGGACACCAAACTCCTATCCAATACCATGGAACAAATTATAAGCCTTTATGGTCTTTTGTTTTGAATATTTTTCGGAATCAGAAAACAAAATATTGAAGAAAATGATGCTGCCCCCTATAATCACAGGCCACAGTCCATTACTGAGAATTTATGGTCATAAGTGGTGATTTTTTAACTGGGACACCAAACATTTTGGACCCCTAATTTTGGGAATTACCCTTATACGTTATCGGTCTGTGCGTTCCCGTGGCGTTGATAAAAATGGGTGTGGTTGAAACCCAGAGGTATAGTCGGAGGTCAGAGGTAACCTGGAGGTAGACATTTGTTTAAAAGTTAGACATAGTTTATAAATCTAAAAGCGAAATCGGAATGACCGTTTGACAAAACAGAGACACTTCCACACTTTGGGCAAATTTGCATAAGTATTCCAGCTGTACCGCGAATTTTACATTAACCTCCGGGTCGCTACTAGAAGCGCAACGCGGAGCTCCGGGTGGGGACTGGGCGAGCAAAACAGTTCGACTTATTATAACTTTTTTGCGAAATGTGATCAACCGGCAGACAAACAGACATTGTTGCTATTCACAGATTATCGTTTTTCCTTGTGTGCAGATCTCTTCTATAGCTCTAACATAAATTTTACATCAACCTCCGGCAACAACAAATCCACCTCAGGGTACCTCCGACCTCCGGGCTTTATAAATTTCCGATAAAGATCGCCTTGGTGTAGTTTTGTTGTGAACAATGGCAGCAACGCCTCTACATGTTAAGGGACTTCAGGGTTTTGGGGTTTACTTAAATGTAGGCGAGATCACTAACCGTGCACGGCGAAACCTCTATAGAGGATTAACAATCATGATTTGTAATTAATGACTGATTATCCGGGTTGCGGGAACGGGGTTCAAAATTTAAGATTTGTTTTCCAGTGGACTGTTATTGACTTCAATCACGAATGGTTGTAAAGCTGTTGCCAAACTGAATATATAGGATAAACAGTTAAAACAATGCAATCTCGTAAAGGAAAATGAAAACTCCATTTTAGACAAAGTCTGACTTAAATTGAGAGCGTTTTATCGTGTATATTTATACAAGGTGTTCCCCAAAAACATGTGCAGGCCAAATCAGGCAACATCAATATAATTGTCCCTGGATCCTTACACTGCAAAAAAATGCGGTGTTAAATTTCTAACACCAAGGTTTTTTTTTAATTCTTTGGGTGTTACATTTGTATCAAACGAACACCGGTGTAATATAGATTACCAGCAGAAAAAGTGGTGTAGATTTTGCATGGTGTTAAACTTGATAAACTGCGCATGATCACAATGCATAACGCTTAGTATTTTAATCCCATTGGTTAATCTCGAGAAAATTATGGGATGTCGGTCACGTGTTCACTGCAAGAACTGTGTTAAATTTCTGAGACCAACCTGGTGTAAAACCTGACGTGTTCAAATCTTATTAAATTCAAATCTTAATTATTAAATACCTTGGTGTAATTTGTTCTGGTGTTAAAAATAATGCTAAGAGAGCATGCGCGGAAATCCAGCTATTTGATTGGCTACAGGCGTTTCTGATCATTTTTCCGCATACAAAGACGTTGTACTTGTGGCTAGACTATCTGCAGTGGTTTTCCTTATATCATCATTACTCCTCAGGGGGATGTGAAGAAACAATGAATAAAGGCGTTTCCTTTCTTCTCAAAACATGAGAACAATGGTATTTTGCCAATTTCATTACTGTTCCACCACGAACAGATTAGTGTTAACATATTTTAACACCAAATGCTGGTGTTAATTTACATCATGAGTGTTGTCTTATATACATACCAGGAAAGAATCACATTAAACACAAAGGGTGTTAAATTTAACACCCGAGGTGGTGTCGGCTTTTAATTCTGTAAGTATAAATCAACTGTTTAGGTGTTAAAATTTAATTCCACATTTAGGTGTCAATTAACACCAAAATTCTTGCCCAAAAAAAACACCAAGACGAATAAGTTGACACCGGATGGGGGTGTTAAGTTTAACACTCTTCTTGGTGTAAAAACATATTGATTCCCAAATTGGTGTTACTCAACACCAAAATCCTTGCCCAAAATGGATACCAACGAAGAATCAAATTTTACACCAGTGGTGTAGATTTTAACACCGCATTTTTTGCATTGTATAGGGCATCTTCATATACTTGAAAAATAGTCCCTTTTTTTATCCAAATCAACCAAGACAATAACAAGAAATATGGAAACTCCATTTTAGACAAAGTCGGACTAAAATTTAGAGGTTTTATCGTTTATATTAATACAAGGTGTCCCCCTAAAACATGTGCAGGCCAAATCAGGCAAACATCAATATATTGTCCCTGGATCCTTATAGGGTATCTTCTTACTTGAAAAATAGTCCTTATTTCATCAAAATATGTCGGGTAAGGGCAAAAACAACCTTACTTAACATTCAATTCCCAGACGCAAGTCTAAATCAATTTCTGGCTAATTGCATTCCCCGTTGCGAAATGATTCGTACCGGCCATTCAACACCGGCTAGCTCGGTGGTCGAGTGGTTAAGACGTCTGCCTTGTTTGCAGGAGGTCGTGGGTGCGAGTCCCACCCGAGCACGCTATGAAGTTTTTCATAGTGTCTCGGAAAAGCACTTAGTATACAGTGTTAATAATTACGTCGGGTAAGGGCAAAAACAACCTTACTTAACGTTCAATTCCCCGACGCAAGTCTAAATCAATTTCTAATAATTCAACCAAGACAATAAAAAGTCAAGTCATTGTTTGTGAAACAAAGCCACACCCTAGTTCATAAACCAGATATGATTATTTGACAAGAGCTGGGTGCCTATTTGAAGATAAGTCAATAGGCAGTCACTGGCCTTACTCAATTTTAGCCTAATTTTGACAATAAAGAATATTATTATTATTATTATTATTTTCACGTGGGAATTTTGTCCATCAGGATCTGGAAAACCTAAATTTTGAGTTTGTATGCATGCCTGGATTTTTTGTGGACCCTGTATATAATGCGTGTATAGTTAAATCAGCAAAAATGATGTCGGCTAATATTCAAAATATTTTTTATTGATGCAATGTATGGAGGCACCGCCAAATTTTGTAAAAGTGAAAAGGGCAGCGCCGAGAGAAACTGAAGCACGTTTTTGCGATGTATCATCAGGGGTCTCCATCTTGTATTAAAACTGTTTTATGACACATCTCCACAATTATTTATCTTCATGCATAATTCAAGCCATAATCCGTATGAACATTCGCCTGATGGATGACATAATAGCGTTATCTTCGCTTTATCAAATTTTACTTGGGGAGTAATCGAGTTAATCCCAATTTCTTCGCACGCCACTTTTGCATACCATGGCATAATCCACTGACGAAACCAAAAAACCGGTGCAAGGACTAGAACAGTCGGCAGGACGTGTCGGTTCCGTAATGGCTATAAAAGGCCACTGGGGACGAACATCGCCTTACGGTTACGTCAGGCTTTGCGCCGGGGACCGAGTTCAGGTCAAAGTATCGCAAATGAGCCAGAATGGACGGATGTCCTCCGGCAAGCCTTGAAGAAGACAAAAACAATGATCAGTACGTCAGTAGGAGATGGCAAAATAAACAACGGTGAATGAATGGATGCATGAGCTTCCTGTATACCCTGATTAACTCATGAAATAGCAGAAGTGGCAGGCAACACCATGGCAGTTCCAGTGAGATCAGCTAGCAGCAGTGACAGCAGCAGCAGCAGCAGCAACAGCAACACCAAGACTAACGATAGAACCACCAGCAGCAGGAATAGAGGCAGCAGCAGCAGTGACAGCGTCAGCAGCAGCAGTGACAGCGTCAGCAACAGCAGCAGTGGTGGCAGCAGCAGCGGCAGCAGCGGCAGCAGCAGCAGCAGCAGCGGCAGCAACGGCGGCAGCAGCGGCAGCAGCAGCAGCATTAGCATCATCAGCAGCAACAACAGCAGTAACAGCAGTGACAGAAATAGCAACAGCGGCAGCAAAACCGGCAGCAAAAGAACTGCACTTTCTACGTCTCTCCCTATGAAAACATTTAAATAAAAATATAAAACTGCGTTCAGATCACAATCTGTGACCTCCCCCTATTTTTCTCATGGGTGTTGAGATTCTGTCGCCATATGTTGTCATATTTTACTCTTCTGAAATTTCGCGACCTCATTTCGTATTTCCAAAGATATCATCGAAAACCATGGAGGTTTTGGGAAACAAAAATCAGCCGCAACATAAGCAGGGCGAAGAATGTACCACTCATATCCATTTGAACCAATCAGAAGCAGAGAAAATTCACACTGCTCTTGCTCATATATCTAAATTGAAGAATTAATCGCTTTTATGCATATGCAAGATTCTCTGCAGCGCCATGATTTCAACTGTATAATATGTACAGTTAAACTGGCACGTTACAGAATCTTGCAAATACTATGCAAAAACAATCCGATTTTGTTTTGATACCGGTACAGAGGTATAACATCACCCCAATCGGCGGTGTTGTTAATATATATTGAGGCGTTAAAGTTTAGTTTTAGCAAATTCCTGCTTTGTCATGGAAATTATTTTGGGGACCTAGGTGTTTTGTATCTTTAAGTTAAATCGAAATACATTTCCCAGAAAATCTGAAAAAGCTCATTATCGTGTGCCCCATACTTTAAATGAATGGCTATTTACGGAATCAATGGGCATTACCTGCGGAGGTGGAGATGAAATACAAAATGTAAGGCCAAAAAACATCGTCTTTAACAGGACGAAATACAATGCTTACACATAACAAATAATTGGTTTAATACTATGGCTGTAAACGACACACGTTGATCCGCGTTGACCGCTCTAGCGAGACACGCAGAGGAATTACTAAATTGAAATCAGTTGGAACACCCTACATCAATCAGAGTTATTGAAATGTCAGTTGCATATTGATAATTGAAATTGGCTGATCCAAAGTGATATGGGGCCCATTTTGAAAAACTACAGTGGCTGCCCCAGGAAAAGGGAAACGTACATTAACTGATTACGATTAAACCGATATGATTTGGGGACAGACTCAAGTGGTGTACGTATATATTTGGTTAGTTCAATGGAGTAACGTGAGGTTCGGATTTCGCGCTGAAGGAATTGAAGCACACGATAATTTTTGTTCAATTTTTAATATCCAATTATGCAAATTAACTATACCTCTCTCTCAAAAAGAACAAAAACAATCCTCAACATGTAATGTCCTAATATGGAACGTTTAACCGGTTAACCGTTTAACTGAAAACAAATGAAAAACCGGTTTTGCCGAACGTTTAAACTACATGTTATTTGTATTTATACAAACATTCAAATTTACATTAGACTCTGCAGCATGAAAACAAATTATATTTAAAAAGTATCTATAAAAATGTACAAATTCAGAACTCATTAAATAACCGTTCCATTTGCGTGAAGATATATATAGACCCATGATTCCTGAAGTAGCAACATGTATAATTTTAGTAGTAATATACCAAACAAGTGTAGGAGCTACATGTACATGTAGAAAATGGTTGTGTCAAACCATGGAGGAAGTTTCTTCCTCCATGGTTAAACACAAAACAACATTTAGGGAAAATATGGTCATGGATATTACATGTGTACAAATTTACTGTATTAGTCAAGATGCCTGCACACTCTGGTGTGCTTGATCAAAAATCATGAATTGAAAGATTGGAAAACTTTTACAAATGATGTTAACTCCATGTGTGGGTAGTATATGTACCGGGTATATGATAAAATCTAGCCTGTATAATAAGTATAGCTCACATTCCGAGAAAGCAATGGAATTGTTGTCTCTTCTTCAAGTCAGAATGGTTACCTGGCTACACAGCACCAAAAAAAAACCCATATTACCAAAGTAGTCAGAGGTGTAGTTTTGTTAACATGAGGGCGCCCTTGTACAATAATGTGTGCGAACACACATTTATATAAATGAATCTTCAATTATTATTTTCTCGTAAAAAGAAGGGGTCATCTCAAATGGAATCAATGCATTGGACAGTCAGAACTATGTACATATGGGTCTTTCTATAAATTAGAGGTCCAGTGTTGGTGTACCCCGTTACATTTTACATCTTGTTTTTGTCAAATACTTTCCATCTCAAAGAGTGAGTACATAAAGTACAATTCATATAAAATGATTTAAAAGCCATTTTAATGATTTTTGTACGAAAAAATAACACATCAGGTGTAACGGGGGACACTAAATGTCACACTTTTGGACCCCTAATTTATAGAAAGACCCACATGTTCTAAATTCTATTTTCCATTAAAATAAGATTTCTCTGGTCAAATGGCTGATTAAACTTTTTTGAAAAAGCAAATCCTACATACAGGCTTTAAACCAGAGTACATGTATTTGAGTATCCTAAGCATTTATGGAGCTGAAATAGTCTTGGCTGAACTGTAGCTGAAATGTGATCGACTTATTAAGAGTTTCTTTGGCTTCAGGGGCTAAGTAGGCACATTCATGTACATGTAACTCTTGACACTCGATGTTTAAAGATAGTATACATGATTGATAAACTGTTACAAATAGTTTTATCCCCCTGTGTGATTGAAGATATGCGTGACTAAAACCAACCTGAGCAAAAACCAGCTCCGTACCACTTCGCCCTGAACCACGGCCTGTGCACGAAGTGGTTTTGGGGCGAAGTGGCATTTGGGCGAGGTGATTTGGGGTGAAATTGCACTTGGGCGAAGTAGTTTGGGGGCGAAGTAGTTTGGGGGCGAAGTAGTTGGGGGCGACATGGCACTTTGGGGGCGAATCGAATTTACGTCTCGCGAAAACAAATTGTTTTGCCCATTTCTCAAAGACTATAGCACTTCAGACAAAACCATTTCAGGGGAAGTTTTCTGCCGTAATCATGTTTATATCGTGTAAATCTGCGAACATTTCTGATTCTTCGAGATACCAATTATATGTACTGCCTTTAAAGGAAGGGACAACACTTGTTTGAAGTTATGAACGAATCAGTGTTGTAGTCACAATCTTCATTAGTCGGACTCGACTCGAGTCACATTGGAAAATGACTTGGACTCGGACTCTAACATGGTGACTCATGAGTCCCATATTTAAAAAAAAAAGAAGTGCTTAATACAGGATTCTTGAGAGAAAACACAGTAAGGCGCATGAAAATGTACACTGGCCCACCAGGCCAACAAAGGGGCGCACAAGCACCTCATCATTTTACATATTGTTTTTTATTTTGGTGAACAAGTGACTCATGACTCGGACTTGGAGTCGAAGAAAGTGACTCGTGACTCGGACTCAGACTCGAGGCTAATGGCTCGAGACTCGGACTCGGACTCGATATTGGTGACTCGACTACAACACTGGAACGAATTTAACTAGAGGTATGACGTTTGTTGTTACAAACGCCAGGTGATCGGGCTAAATGAACATTTTGTGATGAATTTCAGACGTTGTTATCACCTATGGAATGGCAAAAATGGAAGTTCAGCAGCCGATTTCACGAAACTTTACGCAATTGCGCAAGTCCACTTACGCCATTACTTGCGCAATAGCTTATGGCGTAAGTGGACTTGCGCAATTGCGTAAAGTTCCGTGAAATCGGCTGCTGTATACACTAATCCGGTAACTAATATCTCCTCCCTGCATATCCGCCATAGCTGGGGGCTGATAGCTTGCACCGTTTTGAGATATGAATTGTTGAAATAATAACCTTTGAAATCTTGTAATGTGACACCTGTGACGACATCATGACGTCACAATTTTGTGCACAAATTGTTGAACAATATGTTGAACATCAAGTTCTTAAATGTGGCGAAGGAATCATACCAATATCTGTTGTAGCTTTCAAGATACAGCATTTTAAAACATCTCAGCTCCAAATTTGCGTAATTTGACGTACATTACGTAACCACCGTCCATGTAATGACGTCACCAATGGTATAGTCAAAAGGTCAAAATGTGTGAAAACATTTCGTTCCGTAGAACTATGGTCAAATTCCCTACCACTTTGGCTCTATTTGCATTCAAAGTGCTAAACAAGTGTACATTTTCGAACCTCTTCCGGTTTGGACCGGAAGTAGGCGTCACACAGGGGTCATGACATCGTATGATTTGTTCAGTTCATTTAGACTTATCATGTTGTGAAAGAATTGTTCAAGTATCTATTACGGTTCTTGAGATATGAATTTTGGAAATAATAACCTTTGAATTTTTGTAATTTGACACCTGATGACGTCATGATTACGTCACACTTGATGCCATCGTGATACTATACATTCTGGTGAAAGTCTGCCGTAGGGCCTATGTCTGTATCTAATTTACTAACGATTCAGCTTGGTTTGATAGGCATTGTTGCTGGTAAGTGTAAAAACTGAGATTCTCAGTTTCGTTGAACTTTGACCTCCAATTGACCCCAGAAGGAAGGGTCAGATGAAAATGCCCACACAAAGAAAGTTGTAGCACAGAATGTCATCTGTAAACCTGCCAAATACGAAGATCCTGGGTCACGTGGTTTTCAAGACGGAAGCATTTTAAAATATGCATATTTTGTTTTTTTGGGGGTGTAATTTGATACTTGATGACGTCATGATGACGTCACGCTTGATGCCATCGTAATATTATACACGCTGGTGAAAGTCTGCCATAGGACCTATGCCTGTACTTAGTTACTTAAAGATTCAGCTTGGTTTGATGGGCATTGTTGCTCAATAAGTGCAAAAATTGCGATTTTCGTTTTCGTTGAACTTTGACCTCAGATTGACCCCAGAAGGAAGGGTCAGATGAAAATGCCCACACGAAGAAAATCGTAGGCCATGATCTTATCTATAAGCCTGTCAAATACGAAAATCATGGGTCACGTGGTTTTCCAGACGGAAGCATTTTAAAACATGCATATTTTGGTCATTTTTGGGTTGTAATTTGATACCTAATGACGTCACAATGACGTCACCCTTGTATGCACATCTTCACATTGGGGTTGATGTTCCTACAAAGTTTCAAGTTGATAGCTTGAACCGTTTTGAAGAAAAGCTCTGGAAACGTTTGAGTGGAAAAATAAAAAATAAAAAACTAGAGGTATGACGTTTGTTGTTACAAACGCCAGGTGATCGGGATAAATGAAAATTTTGTGATGAATTTCAGACGTTGTTATCACCTGTGGAATGGCAAAAATGGAAGTTCAGCAGCCGATTTCACGAAACTTTACGCAATTGCGCAAGTGCACTTACGCCATTACTTGCGCAATAACTTATGGCGTAAGTGGACTTGCGCAATTGCGTAAAGTTTCGTGAAATCGGCTGCTGTATACACTAATCCGGTAACTAATATCTCCTCCCTGCATAACCGCCATAGCTGGGGGGTTGATAGCTTGCACCGTTTTGAGATATGAATTGTTGAAATAATAACCTTTGAAATCTTGTAATGTGACACCTGTGACGACATCATGACGTCACAATTTTGTGCACAAATTGTTGAACAATATGTTGAACATCAAGTTCTTAAATGTGGCGAAGGAATCATACCAATATCTGTTGTAGTTTTCAAGATACAGCATTTTAAAACAATTCAGCTCCAAATTTGCGTAATTTGACACCACATTACGTAACCACCGTCCATGTAATGACGTCACCAATGGTATAGTCAAAAGGTCCACATGTGTGGAAACATTTCGTTCCGTAGAAATATGGTCAAATTCACTACCACTTTGAATATATTTTCATTCAAAATGCTAAAAAATTGCACATTTTCGAACAACTTCCGGTTTGGACCGGAAGTAGGCGTCACACAGGGGTCATGACATCGTATGATTTGTTCAGTTCATTTAGACTTATCATGTTGTGAAAGAATTGTTCAAGTATCTATTACGGTTCTTGAGATATGAATTTTAAAAATAATAACCTTTGAATTTTTGTAATTTGACACCTGATGACGTCATGATTACGTCACACTTGATGCCATCATGATACTATACATGCTGGTGAAAGTCTGTCATAGGGCATATGTCTGTATCTAATTTACTAACGATTCTGTTTGGTTTGATGGGCATTGTTACTGGTAAGTGTAAAAACTGAGATTTCCGTTTTCGTTGAACTTTGACCTCCAATTGACCCCAGAAGGAAGGGTCAGATGACAATGCCCACACAAAGAAAGTTGTAGAACAGAATGTCATCTATAAACTTGCCAAATACGAAGATCCTGGGTCACGTGGTTTTCGAGACGGAAGCATTTTAAAATATGCATATTTTGGTTTTTTTGGAGGTGTAATTTGATACTTGATGACGTCACGATGACGTCACGCTTGATGCCATCATAATATTAAACACGCTGGTGAAAGTCTGCCATAGGACCTATGCCTGTACTTAGTTTCTTAAAGATTCAGCTTGGTTTGATGGGCATTGTTGCTCAATAAGTGCAAAAATTGAGATTTTCGTTTTCGTTGAACTTTGACCTCAGATTGACCCCAGAAGGAAGGGTCAGATGAAAATGCCCACACGAAGAAAATTGTAGGCCATGATCTGATATATAAGCCTGTCAAATACGAAGATCATGGGTCACGTGGTTTTCCAGACGGAAGCATTTTAAAACATGCATATTTTGGTCATTTTTGGTTTGTAATTTGATACCTGATGACGTCACAATGACGTCACACTTGTATGCACATCTTCACATTGGGGTTGATGTTCCTACCAAGTTTTAAGTTGATAGCTTGAACCGTTTTGAATAAAAGCTCTGGAAACGTTTGAGTGGAAAAAGAAAAAGAAAAAAAAACTAGAGCTACGTCTGTTCGTTGAACAGATCGTAGGGCTTTTTCGCCGCTTGCAGGGGGTTGGGCGAATGTTGCGTTTTTTAGATGAAAATCAATTGTACATGTATTTATTTTGTTGTCTGTTAAATTTATTTATTTCTTTTTGGGGGTAGGTCGTGCGTACGACACCGGCGTACAGTGCAATATTTTAGAATGATCTATTTCATGACGTAAAAAGACTGTCAAGGTGATTGACCTTGTATATTGTATTGATGTTTAAAAATTTGTCATTGTAATAATGACTTACGATGACGTCATCACGTCATTATATAATACATGTATGTCTTTAAGGTAATCGCAGACAGCATATCTTTGAAGTTTTGTTTCCGATGTTGAGTTTTGCAGAAATAAGTCATCCAACTGTGTACAATTTAAAAGCTTTACAAATCAATATTGCACAAGAAACGTTTGTAAAGTTTCACACAACAGGCATACTGACGTGAGGCGATGTTATATATCAACCTGACAATTTTAGACAAACTTCCCCACAGACATCTGTTAAAATTGCGTTTTAAAGAATGTCATCATGCCGGTAGAGGGCACTATTACGTACGATGACGTAACCTTTTTTTTGGAAAGTGTGATGGGCTTTGGCACTAAGACTGTTGAACCCACCTCAACACCTCCTACCATTTTTAAACTAAGGGCCAGTTATAGTTTCGACTGGAAGTGAGGAAGGTGTGCACCGGAAGTGCGCAATGACCGGTTTCTACCGGAAGTGAGCAAGGTCACAGGTTATGGCGATATTTTTTGGATACCCCACCCTAGTCGAACTCAAACACCTTTGACCCCATCTAGATACCTCTTACCAGTTTCAAATGGCAAGGCAAAGTCTTTTTGACCAATAGGGAATGAGGTCAAATGTGAAGGCATGGGGGCATCTGAAAGACCTTATTAATGATCGTATATGCCGAAAGAATCAATATCGTAGGTCAAACGGTTGATTTTTATAAATGTTTGCATATGGAAACATTAAATTTCATGCCCCTTTAAACTTACACCTGATGACGTCATGATGACGCCATTGTTAGGTGCACACCTCTTCTACTATGTCTTTGATGTTACCAAGTTTGTTTAAGAACAACCTCAAGTTTGGGAACAACCTTAAAAAGTGCCGACAACGCCCATGCGTTATGTCAATGGGGAAACAAATCAGAAGAAGAAAAAACGGAAAAGCCAAAAGTTAACGACGTTTGCTAGTGATCGTATATGGGAAGGAATCAAGGTTGTAGCTCGCATTTGTTAATATTTCATATTTATAATATTTGTATCACCTTTAATCTGACACGTGATGACGTCATTTTGAGATCACCAGTTAAATACCTTTGTCAATGATCGTATATGGCGCATGAATCACGATCATAGGTGAATCGGCTGATTTGTTACGAATGTTTGAATATGGAAAACATTAAATTGTATGCTCATTTATTCTTATACCTGATGATGAACAGTTTTTGAGTTGTGTCAGTTTGCCTGAGTGTACTGCTATACAGATCTGTCACTTCCAGGTGTTTGATGAACTGTGAGATACCAAGTCATGGCGCAGGTAAAAACGTTCGATTACTTAATTAGCTCCTTGAGGAGTATCATAACATGTAGGTTCAGGATTTATACTAAGAGTGTCTTGAGCCAAATTTCATATAAAACAAAATAACATGTACATTATGTAAATCGTACAGAATCCTTCATCGATTGAGAAAAGATTTGTTTAGATTTGAAAATATGGCAATTTTCAGTTGTTGTACTTTTAAAAACATCAATTAAGTTACTGTAAAATTAGTACTGTTTGTCATAATGTCACATGCCGTTATAAATTTAATATTTGAAAAGTTTATCCTGAAAACGTAGTTTTTGAGTTGTGTCAGTTTGCCTGAGTGTACTGCTATACAGATCTGCCACTTCCAGGTGTTTGATGAACTGTGAGATACCAAGTCATGGCGCAGGTAAAAACGTTTGATTACTTAATTAGCTCCTTGAGGAATTAAATATTTGAAAAGTTTATCCTGAAATTAAATATTTGAAAAGTTTATCCTGAAAACGTAGTTTTTGAGTTGTGTCAGTTTGCCTGAGTGTACTGCTATACAGATCTGCCACTTCTAGTTTAGAGGCAAGTTTAATTTCCCTTTGCGAATTATAAACTGTTCATTTTTACTAAATCAATACTCATCTGCTGTCTCACGATGTAGTCAGCGAAAAAGATTGTTAATTTTTAGTTTGTTTTGTTCACATTTGGGGTGGAAATCCGATGTTTGCTCAAAAAACTTATATATGTCTATATATATTAGTCATCAAATGTATAAATCAAAGCACATAATTTGTTAAGATTGAAAAGAGTTTGGCCAAGAAGGAACAATTTCGTAATTAGATTGGTTTAAGATGGTTTAATAAAATCATGACAATGACGTAATGATATCAGGCCTATATTAAAGGCACAGGCTCGTCAGCAATGCGCGCCCGCCAAATTCGTACTCGAAACACGCAGCTCCATGCCTTTGCTATGGAGGGCGCGCATTGCTGACGAGCCTGTGCCTTTAAGCTTTGCACTTTACTAAACCTAAAAGGAAGAAAACAAACATTGGAATGAATGCTTCACGGCAAAACTACGACATTCCCTCAATAACATACAATTACTTTCTTGTAGAGAGTGGACTCTCTTAAATAAGACTGAAATAACATAAAAGATTGTATCCTACTCACATGTCCTTTTGTTAAACCATTTTCTGTTAAATTACACGTCCGTGGTAGACACAGTTAAAAGACTGCTGCGCCTCCACGCAAAAAGTTACCGTGTCACAGTCTCAACCGGCGCCGTGTCACACAGGGCACACGTACTAGACAGCTGCGGTAAAAATTGATTTCTGCGAAGTTTGCTCGCATTGAGAACGGTCAAATATAACACTGGTTACTGCTCAGTCAACCGAAAACATAATGACAAGATCATGGTGTCATTTTAAAGAGGAGATTCAACCCTAACAGTTGATATCTCCTGTTCATTCATACGCGCCCTACTTTAGTTACAATTAGCAATAATATTTCGGTTTCGTTTTATTTTTATCCACCCTGTATATACCCTGTATAAATTTTAACTTGGCTGAACTTTGGCCTTCAATTGACCCAGGAAGAAAGGGTCAGATGAAAATGCCTACACAAAGAACATTGTAGCCCATGATCTGATATATAATGTCTGCTACATATGAAGACCCTGCGTCATGTGGTTTTATAGAGGGAAACATTTTACGAAATGCATATTTTGGTAATTTTCATGATAAAAATCCACTTTTGTGCCATTTTAAAATTATTACAATTACGTAATCATTGACGTCATGGTGACGTTCTACATGGTGGTGGACGTTTGTGATGGGGCCCATGCCTGTACCTAGTTTTATGAAAATCAAGCATGGTTCAATAGCTAATATTGCTTCATAAGTACAAACAAATACAAAAAATGTGATTTTTGAATTGGCTGAACTTTGACCTTCGATTGACCCAGGAAGGAAGGGTCAGATGAAAATGCCTACACTAAGAACATTGAAGCTCATGATCTGATCTAAATGTTTGCCAAATATGAAAACCCTGGGTCATGTGGTTTGGGCAAGGGAATCATTTTAAAAAGTGCATATTTCGGCAATTTTCTGCTTTTTAGGCATTTTTAAAGTGTTATAATGACGTAACGGATGACGTCACAATATAGCCATTCTTGGGTGCACACCTCTTATACTATGTCTTTGATGTGACCAAGTTTGGTTAAGATCAATGTTTGGGAACAACCTGAAAAAGCGCCGACAACGCCTATGCGCTTTGTCTATGGGAAAAAAATCAGAAGAAAACGGAAAAAAAAAAAAAAAAAAAATCAGAACGAAAACAAAGGCTTTTTCGCTGCAAACGAAAAAGCCAAAAAAGACAAAGAAATCGTACGAGAGTAATAGGTGATCGGGCTGTTGGCCCGATCACCTAATAACTAGAGGTATGACGTTTGTTGTTACAAACGCCAGGTGATCGGGTTAAATGAACATTTTGTGATGAATTTCAGACGTTGTTATCTCCTGTGGAATGGCAAAAATGGAAGTTCAGCAGCCAATTTCACGAAACTTTACGCAATTGCGCAAGTCCACTTACGCCATTACTTGCGTAATAACTTATGGCGTAAGTGCGTAAAGTTTCGTGAAATCGGCTGCTGTATACACTAATCCGGTAACTAATATCTCCTCCCTGCATATCCGCCATAGCTGGGAGTTGATAGCTTGCACCGTTTTGAGATATGAATTGTTGAAATAATAACCTTTAAAATCTTGTAATGTGACACCTGTGACGACATCATGACGTCACAATTTTGTGCACAAATTGTTGAACAATATGTTGAACATCAAGTTCTTAAATGTGGCGAAGGAATCATACCAATATCTGTTGTAGTTTTCAAGATACAGCATTTTAAAACATCTCAGCTCCAAATTTGAGTGATTTGACACCACATTACGTAACCACCGTCCATGTAATGACGTCACCAATGGTATAGTCAAAAGGTCCACATGTGTGGAAACATTTCGTTCCGTAGAAATATGGTCAAATTCACTACCACTTTGAATCTATTTGCATTCAAAATGCTTAAAAATTGCACATTTTCGAACAACTTCCGGTTTGGACCGGAAGTAGGCGTCACACAGGGGTCATGACATCGTATGATTTGTTCAGTTCATTTAGACTTATCATGTTGTGAAAGAATTGTTCAAGTATCTATTACGGTTCTTGAGATATGAATTTTGAAAATAATAACCTTTGAATTTTTGTAATTTGACACCTGATGACGTCATTATTACGTCACACTTGATGCCATCATGATACTATACATGCTGGTGAAAGTCTGCCGTAGGGCCTATGTCTGTATCTAATTTACTAACGATTCAGCTTGGTTTGATGGGCATTGTTACTGGTAAGTGTAAAAACTGAGATTTCCGTTTTCGTTGAACTTTGACCTCCAATTGACCCCAGAAGGAAGGGTCAGATGAAAATGCCCACACAAAGAAAGTTGTAGCACAGAATGTCATCTATAAACCTGCCAAATACGAAGATCCTGGGTCACGTGGTTTTCGAGACGGAAGCATTTTAAAATATGCATATTTTGGTTTTTTGGGAGGTGTAATTTGATACTTGAGGACGTCACGATGACGTCACGCTTGATGCCATCATAATATTAAACACGCTGGTGAAAGTCTGCCATAGGACCTATGCCTGTACTTAGTTTCTTAAAGATTCAGCTTGGTTTGATGGGCATTGTTGTTCAATAAGTGACAAAATTTAGATTTTCGTTTTCGTTGAACTTTGACCTCAGATTGACCCCAAAAGGAAGGGTCAGATGAAAATGCCCACACGAAGAAAATTGTAGGCCATGATCTGATATATAAGCCTGTCAAATACGAAGATCATGGGTCACGTGGTTTTCCAGACGGAAGCATTTTAAAACATGCATATTTTGGTCATTTTTGGGTTGTAATTTGATACCCGATGACGTCACAGTGACGTCACACTTTTATGCACACCTTCACATTGGGGTTGATGTTCCTACCAAGTTTCAAATTGATAGCTTGAACCTTTTTGAAGAAAAGCTCTGGAAACGTTTGAGTGGAAAAAGAAAAAAAAAAAAAAAAAAGACAAAGAAATCGTACGAGAGTAATAGGTGATCGGGCTGTTGGCCCGATCACCTAAAAAATAAAGAAATCGTACGAGAGTAATAGGTGATCGGGCTGTTGGCCCGATCACCTAATAAAAAAATATTACCAACGTATTGCCCGGTGCATAAACCTCTATGAGAATCAGAGAATCTTGTTTTCAAACTCTGCAACTAATGCAACTACATGTATGTGCTGCGCCACATTTGAAATTTTGAAAGGGATGATGACGTCAACCATACAATGATTGCATGGATGACGTTAAGATTGATGCCTTGTTTTTGTTTCCCGACTACCATATGCTGTGAAGTATGAAAAATATGTTGTCCTGACCCACGCCCTCTTAAGTCCGAGCGCCGAACTGCAAATAATGGCGACTTACATGAAGCGTACAGAGTTAGGCAACCCTTTGCAAGTGTTGTACCTTCCTTTAAAGGCAGTATACATGATCGGTATCTCGAAAATCAGAAATGTTCACAGATTTATGCTTAACTTACACAATGTAAACATGATGACCGTAGAAAACTTTACCTGAAATGGTTTTGTCTGAAGTGCTATAGTCTTTAAGAAATTAGTAAAACAATTAGTTTTCGTCTCATGAGACAAATTCAATTCGCCCCAAAACCATTTTGCACAAGTGCCATTTCGCCCCCAAACCACTTCGCCCGAGTGCCATTTCGCCCAAATCACTTCATCCAAACACTACATCGCCCAAATGCTATACTTCGCCCAAAACCACAGGCCGTGGTTCAGGGCAAAATGGTTTAGGGCGAAATGGTTTTGGTGCGAAATGACTGCAAACCCTTTTTTGACTGTTTTCTCAAAAGTTAGACGAAGTACGGAGCTGGTTTTTGCTCAGGTTGGTTTTAATCATGCATATCTTCAATCACACAGGGGGATAAAACTATTTGTAACAGTTTACCAATCAATTCATGTACACTATCTTTAAGTTCAATTTGCATCTGTACGGTACAAGTCAACTTTGGTAGCAAAAGGCCAACAGGGTCACCTCAGTTTAACAACCTGAGGGAGTATACCAACTATACCTTATACATGTACATGTAGCTCAGCTGGTAGAGTGTCTGCTCGGTGAGTCAGAGGTCTCGGGTTCGAATCCCGATAAGGCCCATACGATTTTACTCTCATCCTAAGTTTGGTTGTTTTATTTCAATGGTAATTAGGCACCATACCAGATGTTCGTTACTCAGTTTAACAATAAATACACAGGAACCAAATTCAACTAGATACCGGTAAGCAGGAAGACCCAGAGGAGACATTTAAGTATTTTCCTTTTTTGTTTTTTTAATATGTACGTACGTGATAATAGTACGTATGTACGTGATAAAAGTACGTACGTATGTATTTGATAATAATTTAATACGTACGTACGTGATAATTTATTACGCAAGTACGTGAATATTTAATACGTACGTACCTACTTTTAATCCCATTCATAAATGCCTTTTCGTGTAAATCGGTAAAACTCACCAAAATTAGCTCGTCGTTTTGCCATGTTTTGCATTCACTTTCCTACACCCACCACAGTGTAAACACCGCATACGTGTTGCGCGCGCACGCACGCACCGTGCGCAATTTGCTTTCGGGCGCGTGCAGTTATTGTGTGCATGTGCGTGTTCCGTATACGCGCTGACTAGGGCACAAACACGGGCCAGCCGGCAGGGCATTATCACTGGTCATTATCGCTAGTTTAAGACTGCCCACGTGACGTGCTCTCAGCCAATAGGGATGTGTAAACTGTCTAAGGTATTTATGAATAATACGTACGTATGTACTATTATCACGTACGTACGTACTAATATCACGTACGTACGTAATAAAAAACAAAAAAGGAAAATACTCAAATGTCCCCTCTGGGTCTTTGTGGGTAAGTAACCCCAGGCCAAGAAAAATAACCTCAAACACAATGAAGGATTAAAAAAAAATTAAAATCGCACCAGTTTGGTTAATAAGATATGTACATAATCAGGTTGGCAGTACAGGCAAAACAGGAGTTAATCATAATTATTGATCAAAAATATTTTTTTACTTTTGAGTAGATGTCTCTAAAACTAAGCGGGTCTATCAGAACACCCCATGGAGAAGGCTGTAGTCAACTCCATCAAAAGTCCTCACAAGCCTTCACAAGTCCACCACAAGTCCAGTGGTCTTAATTCACGTAACAAATTCAAATGAACAAGGGCATTATTTTGTGTGTGCCCATCCTTTATTGTTGCTTGTAACTGGACAAGTGAATGATTTTTGGACAAGTGATTTTATCCTCACCAGACTTGTGGTGATGGCCTTCTGTTATAACAAGGTAATCTGCAAAGTTCAGATAGAGGACCTCTATCTGATTAACGAGGTTCGACTGTACAAAGTATGCTCCCCGTAAGGCAACATTTTCTTGGTAATAGGAACACAGGAGTCCATACACAAATTCAAGCATATGAAGGGCAAGTGTAACTCCAAAACTCTTTGAGAACTACTGGTTCTGCGTAGGCTTGGGCGATTCCATCATTTTTAGAATTGCGATTCCATTCGGATTTGATTCAAATTTCAAAATATAAGTTGACACTATTGTAAGAAGAAAACTATCTTGATACAAAACCCTGCCAAAACCCTTTTTTTCCTTCAATTTCTGCATCCAATATACACTACCCATCAAAACTTTGGAAACACCTTTTAGGTTTTTAGGTTTTTGAGAAGGAAGTATTATTTTGTTTATTCATAATAAAGCAAGCTAAGGCATAACCAAAAAAAATATGTTATGTTGGCGTAACGGGCCCCCAAAAATAGGGTAGGTAGGTCGGGATTGGTTTTTTTTTTTTTTTTTTTTTCCTCCAAGCAACGAAAATGACATGAAAAAGTGGAAACCAAAATCAGACAAAATGCTGGCCGTTTCATCTGATTCCACATCTTTGTATGGACCCGCTTCTTCCTTTGACGATTGTATTTTCAGCACCGTGTACCCCACTTTGACATCGTCGGCGCAGCTCTGGGCGATTAACCTTAGCTGTTGACTCAAATTTGTCCGTTTTAAGCGATCAAAAATAACCGCAGATCCACATTTTCCCTTGATGGAAACACTGTACGCTTCGGAACCGGGCGCCATGTTGAAGCGACTGTGAAAAACACGGGGCCGGGGTCACAAAATAGTTTACAATTTTTAGAATGTATATATATATATCAGTTTTTATTGTGTAAAATGCTGAAAAAATTATTAAAATAATTTATATTGTAACAAACTATTTTTTAAACACAAAATAAATAGCCAAATATTTTAAATATTGTATGTAGCTGTCCGCGCCGTGCAACAGTCTAGGACGAGGCTACCATATTTTTCATGTAGAGCTAGCTCCTTCGGTTCAGCGAGCGTGAGGCTGCTCTCTGAGTGGGAGTGGGGGACGCGACTATACATGTACAATGTATACTTGGTGCATCTATCTCCGTATCGATATCACACCTGCACATGTACATGTACATTGTTGTAGAGCCTGCGCAATCTTCTGCTGCATGTTCGATCGTTGGTGCAACAATGTGCACTCCAAAGTTCCACGCGCGCGCCAGCGTCAGACAAGTCAATACAACAATGAGAAACGGTCAGAAATGGTTTCAAACGTATTTATAACTCATTTATGTAGATTTTAATCATTAAATTTCTTCCCTTGAAAAAAATAAAAATATCCAGGGTCGGCCGTATTTTTAGGGTCGGTCGGGTTACGCCAACATAACATTTTTTTTTTTTATGCCTAACTAATCAATTAAAGCAAACCGAGGTGTGAGGGGTATCTGGAGAGAAAGCAGTCATCTGGAGTGCTGTCCATCATAAAATGGCCCGCCCAGTCACCTGATCTCAATCCCATTGAGCTGCTCTGGGAGGAGTTGGATCGTAAGGTCAGAAATAAATGCCCAACCAGTCAAGAAAACCTCTGGAGAGTCTTAAAAGAGGCGTATTTTCACTGAATGTTTGAAGAAACTGACAATCAGGATGTAGAGATTGTGTGTAGCTGTCATAGCTGCTAAGGGGGGATTCTTTGATGAACATCAAGTTTAGCCATTTCTTTTTGAATGCTCTCCAATTTGTTGATAAAGCCCATTGCCGAGGCCGAAGATGGCACTAAAATTAACATGTACCGGTATATATTGCTTCTTGTTAGAATACACCTACATTTGTGAATTAACATTCACAAAATTATACGTTATCTTCTCAAAAACCTGAAACTTTCAAGGTGTTTCTAAAGTTTTGATGGGTAGTGTAGAATTGCCTGGTACTTCCTGGAATTGCCCAGATAATGGGAATCGAAGTACCGAAAAGCAATTGTGATTGCCAACAAGGAATCAATTTTAATCAACTCGAGGGGATTCACCCAAGTCTAGTTTAGAGTACCTTATTAGAGGAATACAACAGAAACTTGGCATGCAGTGAGAAATGATCTGACGACAGTGCGTGATTGGGGAGCCCTCCCATCTCCGCTGCCTGTTGATTGGTCAGTAGACTTAGGTACTCCAGGGGCCTCAGCTCCCAGACAGGAGACCTACGTGTCACATCGCTGGGGGAGCCTTCCTTGGTGGGTGGGTTAGTGGAATAGAATATGTAGTCCACAGTGCAGTTGGTCCGACTGTGGTTGGTTGTTACCTCGCAGACTTGGCCATCGTGATTATGCACCGACTTGAGATGGAAAGGGTGGTGGATGCTCTCTGAGAATTGTTTTTCCCAATCTTCTGGGTAATTTGCGTTTTCTGTTTGTATGAAGATAAGAGAAAGATTATTTTTATGAGAAAAAGCAGGGTTCTCCACTAGTAGCAGTCTTATCCAAGCTCAGCACTGCTCTTGCGTGGTAAACATGACCAACCCAATGTTCGCCCCGTGAGGGTGCTGTTTGAAAGGGATGCATGCTTGCAATTTGGCGTTACTGGTGTGATGGATACACGTGGTAACTGAACAATAATTATCATTGACTTTAAGTACCCCTTGTTTTAGTGACGATGCCAGTGACTTTAAACCTAATTTTGGAATGACACTGTGTTTCTAAAAAAACAATTGATCAATTTTGTTCGAGCGGCCAATTTTTTTTGTCTGGGTGCAAATGTTTGTCCAGGCGATAATAACAGCACTTCTGATGATTCTGCCAGAGTACCACGCCTCGACAAAACAGCTAGTGGAGAACCCTGCCTGTTCTCACACTATTTAGTAATGGTTCTGGTCATGTACGGCAATTTACGGTCTTCATCTCAGACTGCCTGGTCTTAAGCCTAGTGTACATCGACATTGCAACTGGAAGCAACTAGTGGCAACTGGTGTTTTCGGCAATTTGAAGCAACTCGCGGCAACTTGAAGCAACTCACGGCAACCGAGAGCAACTAATCAGTTGCTCAAAAAGGTCGATGTATGCGTACTTGCAACTACTGGCAACTGGAAAAATCCCAGTTGCCGCGAGTTGCTCATGTTCTACTTTCTGGCAACTAGTTGTACCCAGTTGCGATCAGTTGCGTCGATGTACGCGTAGCTTCAACTAGTTGCTGTCATTTGCACATGTGTGTCTGAATACGTGCGCGCACATCGACAGCAACTGCAAGGAACAGTTGCTTCTAGTTGCCGTGTCGATGTGCGCGCTCTGAAAACTGGATGTTCTCAGTTGCCGCTAGTTGCGCAACTGATCAGTTGCCGTCGATGAGCCCGCTACGCACACATCGACAGCAACTGATCAGTTGAGTTGCTTCCAGTTGCAATGTCGATGTACGTTAGGCATTAGTCTTGATCTCTGTCTCAGACTGCCTAATGTTGGTCTTGGTCGAGGACAGCCAGTCATGGTCTTCGTCACGGATTGCCTGTCATGGTTTTGGTCTCGGACTGCCTAGTCTCTACAGCAATGCTGTAATAATGTTTATCCTACTCATATACAGTAACATTGGAAAGCACTGGGCTCAGATTATGTCGGATGGGGGGTGCGGGGGGTGTCAAACAATTTACGATCAACAAGGTGTGCGAGCTAAAATTTGTTTTTACCCAAGCATTCTTGGCTGTTGTTGCCCTTCCTGAGTCGTTTCTTAACTACATTCCTAAACTGGCACAAGTCTGTGACTCCAAAATCCAAAGGCCACAGCGGCCAGTTCAATGGGTCAAACGATCTGCGATTCGACCCCTGACCTGAGACGGCGACCTTCTGCAGGCCGACATAGTCCAGCCTCCTGTATCGGATGAAATTATACAGTGGAGAGTGTGGCAGGCTGTTGAAGTCACCACAGAGGATTATGGGATGGTAGGCGGGGCTAGAGTGTCCGGAGAGAGGCAGTGATGGGAGGGGCTCTACGGCAGCTATATTGTCAATCTGTGCCAGTAACACCCCCAACTGGGCCAACTTGATATCACCTCGCTTTGGGTTGTACAACAAGTGGGTGGTGGCCACACAGAGTCGCGGTGTGTCCTCTGGAGGCCACCCTGCAGATCGGAAAAGCGCAACGATGGCAACATTGTCGCGATCGAGCAGACTCGTGTTGCGTCGGTAGAACTGGACCCTCTTGCACCTCTCTAGAATTAACTTGGCTTCCTTAAAGAAGATAGCACAGCCGTCGTGCTTGTCACCCGTACGCTTCTGATAAATGGCAGCATAACCTGGAGGGGAAAACAAATGTATTTTGTGTATCGACAAGCTTCTTTCAAGTGTTCAAGGCTTTAACCTGGGTTGAAGCCAGGTAGGCGCTAAGTGTAAACGCAAAATTAAAGGTGAATTAAAAAATAAAAATAAAAATGTCAGGTCTGCATCCAACTTTGCCGTTTCAATGTTCAAGTGTAAACACAGCATTTTAAGGCACGAGTTCAGATTGGTGATCTTCAAGTCATGACTATGGGCCTTGGCTGTGCCAAGGGCATGGTCATACATGTAGCCTTAACCATGACCCTCATTGCAGTCATTCTTTGTGTACTATCTTTCAGTTTGATTTTAACTAATCAAACAACTCGAAGCAATCTCTTGTCCAATCTGAACTCACTATGACTAGGAAAAAGTGAAATAACATCTGGCAAATGTTAAAATGACAAACAAAAGGATATTATAAGTTCATGCCCCACCTAGTTTTTCTAGCTCTGGCTTGAAAAATTCGAAGAAATGGCTTGCTTGAACTTCTTGAAGACACATTATCTATAAAATAAGAATGAAATAGTTAATAAATTGTTGCATTTCTAGATGTCATGCAAAAACACAAAATTGCTTTAAAAACACAAGGTTTTGGTAAAAAAAGCAGGACTTGTCAAATAGAACATGGTACCATGCCACTGTTACTTAATTTTGGGGTGCTGAATCCATGCGCACTTTCCATTTTGGGGGTCGTCGCATGATGCATGTACATGTACATCCATTACATGTAGAACTTCACACGTGCTCGCTCACGCGCGCGCGTATTTAGCGTGTCCATAAAAACACGATGTTGATATAAATCAATGAAGGATTTCGTTGCTGGAATCGACCCCCAAAACAAGGAGATTAAACCAAGGTAAATCGAAGCCTCCATGCTGCAATTAACCATATGCATAGGCCATTCATGTAACGTTGTGTAAGTCGGCAAAATGACGACTTACGGCAGATGTCGGCATTCGCGTAAGTCGGCACAAATTTTCGGGTCCCAAGAGCGTCGACTTAGCCGGAGTTTACTGTACTTAGTATTTGTACAAAACCAGGTATTCCCAAATAAAACATTGTAACATGTCAAACTTACTTAATTTCAGGGTGCTGAATCCAAAATTAGCCGTTACCAACCTGTACTTTGTGACAAGTGATCATATACAACAAAAACCGCTTAAAATAGCTTAAAGATGTATATTTTAGTACAAAACAGGTAATCTGATATTTGATAATACCTAATTTTTCTTTACCAAAAACTGGTGTTTTTAAACAAATTTTTATGTTTTCGCCAAAAAGGCTGCTTTACCCTCAAAATACAGCTTATTAACAGTAATTTTTTGATTCAGCGCCCCAAATTAGGTAAAATCAACTTGTTACGAATTTCTACTCAAAAATGCCTCTTCTTGCCTCAAAATAAGGACTTTTTTGAAATGTGGCCTAGACTGTTATAAAATATAACATGGTTGGAGGATGTATAGTCGATATGTAGCTCCCCGAGGTATTGGAAGTTGATAAACTAATTCCCCAGGGCGAAAGCCGAGAGAACAAATTTGTCAACTTCCAATACCTCAGGGAGCTAATATCGACATACCCACCCAAAATGAACCATGTTATATTGGTTTTACCATACCTCATACAACAATGTGTTAAGTGTGCTGATTCGTTCAGCCATGTACATGTATGTATCACTAGAATCAGTGGTGGCACCCTGTAAGCAATGACACTACCTTGAATGTGCACGATGCTTACATCAGCATTAGCCTCTTGAATCTTTTTCAAGAGATTCATCCTGCGATGACTCCACGTCAGTACCTCCCCTGGGCAGTGTTCATACAGGTGCATATTGCTCTCGATCAAGCACTGGGCAAGGACATTGTAACACAGCACCGAAACCTCCACGTCCGTATCGCTGCGTGGCCTGGTCTCGTCGCGATGGCCTGTGACCGATGTCCATCTTCGGGGAAACTTTGACAGGTCAGGTGCCAAAGGAATACCTTTAAGAGGAAAATAATTATTAAGTTAACATGCTATCAGAAAAAAAAAAAATAGCTGATAGCATAAAACAGCACATTCCATCCTCTATCTGCAGCAACCTGCCTGCTTCTCGCAGTACAGCCATCGCGTGTCTGCAAAGATGCACACAAAACTGCCACACAATCCGAATGCACGTCTGCTTGCTTGATCACCCTGAATGCTCGAAACAATACAACAAACAGCAGTTCACTGTACTGGCTAGAGCACGTAGTGTCATGCATCTGCGCATGCTCGGGGCTACGTATATTCACTTAAAGCCCGTTCTGTGTCGTCAAAAAATATTTGTGCACAAGCTTCATGTAATCTAACTGGGCATGCACTGTAGCGTGCTCCCTGCTGCAGACCATTTAGCGCTCAGCATCCTAAACACGTCATTCCCACCTTTAGCCTTATACTATTGTCGATTAGCATAATTATGCCATTCTTGCGTTTTGCTCTGATGAGTGCAAGTCAAAAAGTGCTTTAGCATGTCTCTGTCGCTACTTTATTCTATACATGTACATAAGTATGTACATATGTGTACACTTGTGTACATCTGTGTACTTTAGATACAGTGTTGTGCATATGGTCAACACCAGGTACATTCTGAGACCAAGATCACGACCAAGACTGACAATCTGAGACCAGTACCAAAACCAGATAGTGCATGACCAAGATCAAGACCCAGACTGGCAATCCAAGACCAAGATAATGACCAAGATAATGACCAAGATAATGACCAAGATTTTGATGTTTACAAAAAAGTGTTTTAAGAATAAATGTTATTGAAAACCGATTAAAAATCATTTCTTTTTTCAGTTCATCACCTGAGGAAGATCCATTTTCGCAACTTGAAGTACTGGCCGTTCCATCTTTGGAATTATCTCGGTTACCTGAAGTTCTGTCTTGAAATTCCGAGATCACCTCTCGGTTACATGTATCTAGACACTGTTTCTTTGGATCAACATCAATAATGTCTGAAGGCCTCTTGGTTGGCACTTGTTCTCCTGGCATTCGGCCTTTTGTGGATGAGATGTTCCGACTCACTGAAGAATTACTGGATGCTAACTGAGGGAAATCGGTATGGTATGACCTGGTGCAGTTCACTTCAGGAAGAGGGAACTCATTTATAAACCTGCCAGTTTCCAGACTTCCGAGCTTTTGGTTATGCGTTGATGAACCTCCATTGTGAGCCACTGAACTCTGTCTTGTCTGGGAGAATGATGAGGGTTGAGGTCCACGACTTTTCCAAAACTGGCTGCTGGGGTCGATAATGGAGCCCACATTTCCCCCTCCTCTGCCATTTCCTGGTGGAGGAAAGCAGCCGGGGTAAACTTCTTTCGAGCTGGTGCCTTCCATCCTCATCAATTTCGCGATCCTTTCCGGGAAAGATAGCCTTCGAGTACTGCGGGCAGCCTCAGCTGCAAATCTGGCCAGGCTGAACATTCATTTACACCTGGCTGCAATAACAGTTCAAGCCGCAAATTTGACGATGACCGATGACAAATTAAGACAAAGTGCACTGCAATGAAACAAAAATACTGTTTTATAAGTCTTTAAACTTAAAGAAGCATGTCTAGATCACATTTTTTGACCACCTCATTTTTCCCATGGGTGTTGAGATTTTTATACTATATCATTTACCATATTTTTTCTCATTCCATTCTGAAAATACTGTGTTCTCAATTCATATATTTGTAAGGATATCGTCAAAAAACTGCCGATGTTTTGTAAACTAATTTATGATTAAAAATATCATCTCACATGATTACAGATTATTCTCTGTAAATTCCAAAACAACATTCATCGCATAAATTGAGCAAGCGGTAGCCGAGATATACATCCTAGAAATCTGCCGTTTTTTCGCGAAGTCGTGTGTGTAAACTGATTAGAAGAGATGGAAGAATGCGATGCAGTATGAAGCACCCCCACATATATTGCGCCAAGCCAGCGAAGAATTCCTCAACTTCAAGTCTGATCAGTCTTAGTTCAACACGTTGTCTTGTTTTCTGCTAAACTAAAGCTTTGTCACGAAAGCCTAAATGCAGCAGGAGTACGTAGCACATGTGGGGGCGCGGCGCGCAACATCATTGTCAATGTGTAATACTAATAGCACACATTTACGCCTGGAATGATAAATACGCACTCGACGACGCTCACAAAGAGGAACTGATAATCATTTTTGTATGCTAAAACAAACAAAGTGCATGTTTTTTACACTGAAATTTTGCACAAACACAGACAACAATCTCCCCAAACTATCGCTGGTTTCACAAGTCTGTTTCGCAACTCAAACTACCCTTTTATGGACCAGAAATCTCACCGTCAAACAAACATTTGCTGTGTTCCAATTTAAATATTTTAAAAAATCGTTTTAAAAATAAATAGGCCTATCTATTAAAAAAGTTGGAATTGAACAATGCTGTGATGTTTTACAGCGCATTTCTCTTGATGCGCCACTTCGCATACGGCAGATATCTACTGTGAAACTGACCAGTATTAGTATACCCAGTGGTAGGCCCGCGAGCAGTGCTTCGGGAAAACCCTCAGACCTGTCGTCTAATGTACTCCAAATCTGTGGCAAACTCACACAAATGAAATTTGTCCCATGGCTCTGATATTTGCTCAATAGGTGCACTCACCCCAGTTTGCAAATATTCCGAAGAGTACGCATTGATCTGATGTCTAGTTTCGGTGAAATCGTGGGAAAAGTTTGAGACCCCGTGCGATGAAATACCGACTTTTCCCAAAAATAAAATGCGCGAGAGCGGAGAGGTCAACACTAGACTGGTTCCACATCCTCAATTTACTTCCCTTCGTCGTAAGATGAAGGGAAGTAAATGTGAGGACAGCGAACCAGTCTAGATTGTGTTGACCTCTCCGCTCTCGCGCATGGTGAAAGTCGGTATTTCATCGCAAGGAAGGTCTCAAACTTTCCCCACGATTTCACCGAAACTAGACATCGGATCGATGCGTACTCTTCGGAATATTTGCAATAGGTGAGTGCACCTATTGAGCAAATATCAGAGCCATGGGACAAATTTCATTTGCGTGAGTTTGCCACAGATTTGGAGTACGTTAGACGACAGGACTGAGGGTTTCCCGAAGCACTGCTCGCGGGGCTAACCCAGTGGCAGTGCGCGCGCGTGCGATGACGTCACAAATTTTCAAGTCCCTAATTTATGTGATTCCATAAAGCAGTGCAGCAATTTACGCCGACCTTTTTGCTTCCACATCCAAATTGGAGGTTGCAAATTTTTCGTTTGCTTGCAATTCTTTCTACATCTCTGCTATGGCGCTTGTCGAATCCCAACGGACGAGCTGTCTCAACTGCTCAACCATGTCAACATACATAAACCATCGGCATACGCGGCAACGCGATACACCCAAAATGTTTTCACATAATCACTGACTAAAGCACTATTTACTTTCTTACATGGAACGAAGTCTTAAAAGAAGTAACGGAGTAATTCCACCATAAAAATGTCATAATAAGTAACTGCACTTGCATGCTAGCTACGTCCGGTTTTATCGTCAACTTCTTGTTCCACTTTTATTTCGCCATGATGCAATCTTCTATCCTAGATCTAGAGCTAGAGAGCCCTCTCGTGGAGAACTTTGGTTGGCTGCGACATCAATGAAATCTATGCTATAAAACCAATATACTCAGTTACATCATAGTTCCTTGCTCTATGGTTACATTCATGAACTCCTTTTTAGAGCTTGTTTTTAGGGGGTTTAAACAAAGGTTTTTAGTTTAATGCTAATGTTATGCATATTCATGACCAAGGTCATGATGTCACAAGAGGAAAACACAGGAAAATCACATTCAACTGTGCACAAACGATTCCACCTTTTTTCTCAAACGTCCTGGAACTTTTGTAATCCATGACTGTTTGAGTTTGTTCTACATGTTTCCTGTTGTAAGCCATGACGAAACTGGGGGAGAAAACTGCAGCAAATTGCCACAAGTCCAACTTGAAGTCTTGTGTTTTTTCTTAAATTTCCCTTCTATCTTCCTTTAATACGTGATGCACTCCAAACAGCGCCCTCTGTCTGTGGTTTATTGCAATGAAATCTTTAAAGTTGAAAAAGGTTACCTTTTATTGATTTTACATCCAAACGAACAATAGCATGTCTTGCTGAACAAGTAATCCATCATATGAAGCAGCGTATTAAGATTTCTTCTTAATAATAATAATAATAATAATATTAATAATAATAAGAACCCTGGATGCTATAAAAGGGCGACATTACTGAGAGACCACTGAAATTTCGGCAAGAATCACTCAAATTGACACCAAATTTCTCTACCCGAAGCTTCCAAAAATGGTTCCAGACCTAAGAGAGATGCTTCTAGACCTAATAGAAATGGTTTTTGATTTTTTAAAAATGGTTTTTGAACTCAAAAAAAATATTAGGGCGACACCAAATTGTCGCCCTAACAGAGCGTGTCGCCCTAATATAGCTTTTTTACACAAAAACTGTCGCCCCAATAGGTAAAACATAGTTTTAATTACCGAGAATGGGGCATTTGGGAGACATTAAAGAGTCAAGGAAACAATTTCGCTAATGGAAACTGTCTTATTTTACCTAAAGCTCAACAAAAATGGTTCGTGACCTAACAAAAATGGTTAAACAGCAAGAATCCCCCCTTCCACATTTTTTTTTTATCATGGAGGCTAGGTGTATGTGTCTACAACACCATCACAACTTGTTTTTCACAAAAAAAATCGACAGACTTTTGCTTAAAACGTAAAGCAGTTCCGACCCTCTTCACCCAAATTCTGAAACGCTCGAGGTCACTCGGCTTGTTTATCAACAGGGTGTTGACGTCATCCTGAGAAACATACAAAACGGTCTGTGCAGTATTGAATGGAAAATACACGAAGTGAATGTTTATCATGCCTATTTTGTCCTTGTAAATCAAAATACAAACGTGAAAAACACTTCATGTAATATGACAGCAATCTACTATTACCTGTTTTGTGAAAAAACGATGAAATTGTGGATCACAGTGACTCTCTTTTGAAGTAAATACTGGTGCATTGCGACCGGTGGTTTTGTCACGGAACGAACGGCATTCACAGCGGTCTGTGTACGGTCCACTGCGGCGTAGTTTCCACGTGTTTGGACATCGGCCGTACAAGTTATAGAATGAGCGACTAATTTTTCTCTCTTTTGGTAATAGAAAAGAAAATCTTTCTGCTCTTTTTTTTTCATAGTGTCTGGTAAAACATGCAACCACGCAGCTACTGGGCATATCTCTGGCTTTTTGGAACAACAAAATTCTTTTAAAAACACCATCTAAAAGAGACGGTTTTCTAAGTTTTTTGCGTGTAAACGTATGGAGCTAATTATCGTGTTGACTTCTCTTTCTCAGGATTGCGTCACGGGGTCACGCGCATATCATGAATACCTAATGAGCGTTTCAGAAATCGCGAAAATCTCATTTTCGAAAAGCGCACTTTTGCTTGCAATTTATCCACTTAAAACCGACAATTAAAAAATAATAAAAATCCACGTCGGCAAGAGGGATGTTTGGACTATCGAAAAAAGCCTAAATGCTGGATTTTCGTCAAGGGGGATTCTTCCTCTTTAAGAACCTAATAAAAATGCTTAATAACCTAATAAAAATGGCTTTTAACCTTCTTGAAAATACGTAGACATGGCCATGTCTCCCTATTTTTCGATGTCTCCCTAATACCCCAATAATAACCCTCTCGTGTCTTCCAAGTAACCTATTAAGGAATATAATACACTGCATTTATAAAGCGCTTTAACGGGCGTTTCTAAGCGCTAATGACGCGTTTGACAATACGAACCTCTTGTATACCAGGTGCGTCAGGTCTGACAGTGATACTCAACACCTTTTTGTATGTAGGGCGTACTTGTCTAAAACCTCGCGTAACACTGTGTGGTACTGCTCGGCTAACTCAGACGCATTCGAGGCTGTTGAGTTGAAAATATAATGTATATAATAGAGTTCGTTTTAACTAAAATACTATTCAGGGGCGGTCGGGTTGGCGTACGGGTCGATCTTTCCTCGCCTTTTACCTCTGGCGGCCCGGGTTCGAATCCGGGGCGTGTATGTGGATAGGGTTTGCAGTCCCTACTTAACCGCGTGGGTTTTCCCCTGGGGAATTTCTCTGGGGTTTTTCCTCCCACTTCTAAAACTGCAGCTCCTTCTTCGTCATCTCAAGTTGATAATATAGTGTAGTTAAAGCTAAAACCATAGTTGATGGCATAAAGGGCCTTAGTTGCCGAAGATGCCATAAAATATACAACAACAACAAATACGATTCATACCTTTCACGAGTTCTTTGCGTGCTTGTGGCACACCCGGGTTCCAGCAAAGATTGTATAACGCGATGCCGCTGGATGATTTTCAAAAAGTTGGATTTTGGATATGGAAACAAACAAGGCCTGTGTTAGGCACAGGCGCATCAGCAATGCGTGCGCGACAAGTCCGGGGGTTGACCATGGAACAGTGTATATTAGGGTCCGCACAAACTGTTTTTGCATTTTCTTGTCATTTAAACTATGTAGAATAATATTCTGACTGGTGCCACTTTGTCACCTCTGAGCATTTTTTAAAAATGCAATTAATATGCAAATTAGCACCTTCCATTATGAAAGGTTTGTTTTCCAGCACCGATTGGCTCCGATCGGCCAAACTAGGCATCTCAACCAATGTTTTGAGGGTCAGCAGATTCATTGAAACCATTTTCTAAATGATACATACTGTTTATAATTTATGCACAATATGAGAAAAGCCAACTTTTGAGGGTTAACAGGCTTGTTGAAAAATGTTCTAACTGATAAAAAACATTTATCCAAGATATGATCGTAATAATATGCAAATTACCATCTTTTATTGTAAGGTTTACGTTTTCAGTGCAACTCTACACCGTCTCGGCCAAACCTATCAATGAAGGTGTCTAAACGAATGTTCTGATGGTCAACGGTTCAATAGCTCCATGGTTCAATAAAAGCATTGTCTAAGGCCAAAAAAAGAAAGTCTTCGGTTTCTGGTATGCGCGCGCGTCGCCTTAGCCATGCGCGTCGGCAAAATGAAAAAGTTTTTTTTTAAAATGTAAGACGATGACTCAAAACTGCCAAACTCACTGGTTCGTCTAGAATTCTGCTGCTGCACAATTTGAACGTGTATTTAGATGGGGTTACCATCGAGAATTGACCCCTTTCGAACACGTGCGAATATGCCATTTTGGGAGTCAAAAAATGCTGAGTCATTGTGGAAGCAATGTGCGTGCGCGTTGTATGTGTCTCTGGTGGGCGCAACGCGGTTTAGTTCACCAATGGGAGCCTCAGCATAGCGCGTTACGCGTGCTATGGACACACACAACGCGCACGCACATTGCTTCCACAACGACGCGGCATTGTTTTACTCCCAAAATGACGTAATTGGCATGAGCTCAATAGGCTTTATGTGCCCTGTCTGGGCTTCCATATATTTTGCACAGAATAGTCGGGCACCATTTGCAGACGGCGTTGTATTTTCGTGATTTTGTGTATAGAAGCCAGACGTGAGTGGAAGCGAAGGTCGTGTATCTGGAACTTGTAACCGCTTTTAATAACTGCAATATGTAAGGGAGCAGACTAATACACATGTGCACGATGTCGAGGATTATTTATTTTAAGTTTGTTTTATGTGGAGTGCAATAGAATAAATATTACTATGAGGTGAACAAATTGTTGGAAATGGAAAATATTTTATTCTTCACCCCATAGGAATATTCCTTCTATTGCATGACATTCGGTTTGCAGTTTCAACTCAACAAGTTTCCCATTTTGACTTGTGAAATAAAGAGTATACAAGAGACAGATCATACTTTGGCATTTTTATTTATTCTCAACAAACATTAGATGCCACAACATGTCCATGTATATTTTCAATATTATTACACTCTTGCTCTTGTTATATGCCCCCAGTTGTCCATTCATTACACATGTATTACAAAGTGGCTTATTCGTGCATCTCATAGCAGGGTCACATGTTATGTAGCCCAAAAACACCTGTTTGAAAGGAAAAAATAAAAAACCGCATCGCCGCACCACTTTTGGGGCAAGCTCCATACCAGAAACCGGAGACTTTGTTTTTTGGCCTAAACGATGTATGATTTGCGATTTTATAACCATTGTCTAAACGGTAATGTGTACAATTTACTATGTTATAACCCGGGCTGCCTTCGAGCGCTTGTCCCTGGTGCTCCCAGGCGTTGCGTCACACACACATGCGTACATGAGATAGCGCTCAAAAGTGTTATCGGGATCCCTGGTGCACCACGGTCAATAAAAACTTGGTTTCCTACAAAATAAATCACAGATAGGCCTATCTGATGAAAATAAATCATGAAAATATTTACAACATTTGGTTTCGATGTGGATGCTTGAACAATGAACATTCAAAATATCAAACAAAATTTCCAAAATCATTCCACGACGCGCCAGCCATTTTCGCTGAGTCATGCGCGAGTACGCGCAACTGCGCATATTTCCCATTGTCCCGACGACTCGGAGGTCGGGAGCAGTTGGTGCCACCATCTGGTGCACCAACGCGCTTTCGTGCGAGCACCATTAAGCCCAATTCATACTCGCTCGGCGACCTACATGCGGAACGGAAATTTTGTCCGCAGCAGTTGCGGCGAGTAGGGTCAAACAAGTTCAACAGTGCGCGGTCATTCCGCATCTGAGCGGACGGGTCGTTTCCATCCGTTTCTATCCGCGCGCTCTGAATTAAAACGCGCATACAAAGTGCACCGCGGAGCCCGTTTACACCTCGGCGACTACTATATGCGCAAAGCGGATTTTTATGATCGCGTGAAAACTCTGCGGCGACTACACTCGGCGAGAGTGCGGCGAGTATGCGGCGAGTGAGGTCGGCGGAGAAGTATGAACCTAGCTTTAAGCTAGGTTCATACTTCTCCGCCGAACTCACTCGCCGCACACCCGCCGAGTGCAGTCGCCGCAGAGTTTTCACGCGACCATACAAATTCGCTCTGCGCAGTAGTCGCCGAGGTATGAACGGGCTCTGCGGCGGACTTTGTTTGCGCGTTTTAATTCAGAGCGCGCGCATAGAAACGGGTGGAAACTACCCGTCCGCTTAGATGCGGACTGACCGCGCACTGTTGAACTTGTTTGACCCTACTCGCCGCAACTGCGGCGAAAACAAACTTCCGTTCCGTATGTAGGCGCCAAGCGAGTATGAATTGGGCTTTAGCCTTTTTGAAGAATGGCGGACACAATAGGAGGGCGCACTTTGCAGTGGGTATAAAATCGACTAAAATGCAAAATAACTCAGTTTTTCACTTTACACTTATTAATTTTATTGATAATTCTGTCTATGTATTATAATTACAACATGTAAATCAAGTTTTTGGAAAGAAATACAATTGATAAAAAAAATCATGAAATTGCGCCCTCTCTTTTGTTCCGCCATACTTCTAAATAGCTAAAGCTAGGTTCATACTTCTCCGCCGAACTCACTAGCCGCACACTCGCCGAGTGTATTCGCCGCAGAGTTTTTACGTGATCATAAAATCCGCTTTGCGCAGAGTAGTCGCCGAGGTATAAACGGGCTCCGCGGCGCACTTTGTATGCGCGTTTTAATTTAGAGCGCGCGCATGCGGACCGCGCACTGTTGAACTTGTTTGACCCTACTCGCCGCAACTGCGGCGGACAAAATATCCGTTCCGCATGTAGGTCGCCGAGCGAGTATGAATTGGGCTTAATGGAACACCAGGGATCCGTGGTGCCCCGCTCGAAAGCAGCACACTCGTATGTTATTGATATGCAAATAAGCATCTTTCAAAACCAATGTTTTAAAGGTCAGCGGAAATATTGAAACCATATTCTACGTTATGATGTGTGTGGTTTATGCCAAAATGTTTTTAAAAGGTTATTGTTGATATGCGGATTAGCACAAGTCCGCTAGCAAAAATAGAAGGGGCGTGTCCAATTGACCTCTCATGCTCCTTGATCCTGTTTTTCATCTTCCATTTCAGACAAGTTAATTTTAGCTTTGCTTACAAAACTAGCCCATGTTCAGTCAGGCGTGAAATTCCAAACATGTACGTTGACGATGAATGATACATGAAACCTATGTCTACCGACATGTGTGAGCCAATTTTCAAAAAAATAATACAATTTCCGTTTTATCTACAATGATATGAGTGTATACCTTTTTTCTGATACACCCTGTATAATGGTGACACGTACTCCAAATCTGACTTGAAAGCATAGTTCAAGGAGAGATGGTTCAGTGGTACAGGGTATTGTCCATGTAATATTATTCGCAATATGCCTTTTTGACGGGGTTAGGTAATTGGCGGGTATTTTACCTTTATACGGTTTGGGTCAATTGTCGAGAAACTTGTGAGACAGTTTTTAAATCCTCTGAGTAGCAAAAAGTATTCTGCAGGAATTAAACGAATCTGAAAAATTCCATTGAAAGCAACTGAAAATGGAAAACCAACCCCAAATCTTTTGAGCATACCTGTAGTTGATATTATCATAATTATTGTTAGACACCATATTAAGGTTTTCGTCTTGGATGCGTAATATTGAAGGGTAACATTCCTTGACCCTGAAAACCCCAGGATAGATATTCGAATTATTGTCCTGCACCAAATAATTTACACCCATTTTGGCGATTTTCAGTACGGCGGCCATCTTGGAACTGACCCAGATTTAACACATTTCGGGTGGCTTAAATTTTGTAAACTTTTCCGCTGTCATTCACCACACCCCATAGGACCAAAAACCGTTGAAAACCCCTTTGGTAGAGTTGTTTGAGGTTGGGGTACTTTTATCCCTAAATATAGGCCTACAGGTATATACATGGTATCTTAACATTATTTTTTAAGATGCGTTGGCAGCCATCTTGGATTTAGAAGTCCAGATGGTGAACACCTTTCTAGCAGATTTGTGATGCTAGAATTAGTAGAAAATGACAACCCGTTCGTTCTCATGACTCATCTCGTTCCAAAGATACCACTTGTTTATGTTTTCAAGAAGGCGTCGGCAGCCATTTTGGATTTAGAGGTCAATATGTCCCCCAAACGTAATATATACAATTTTAGCAGATTTGTAATGCTGGAATTAGTACAAAATGACACCTCGTTTGTTATTATGACTCAACTAGCTGGTTCCAGAGATATCACTTTTTATGATTTTCAAGATGGCGTCGGCAGCCATTTTGAAAAAAGTTAGCCGTCACTTTTGGGAGGTGTATGGAAGCTACTTTTTCTTAAAATTGGGAGTTACTTTTCCATCAAATCCATCAAGAAGGACAGATGATGATCCTAATCAGCGCAATTGCTAGAATTGACAAGGTACAATAATTCAGCCTGCATTTTCAACTTTATTTTTGATAAATTCTCCAAATAGGCCTACGCAATAGGGTAATACACACAGAGCGGAGCACCGGCGCGCGAGCGTTGTTTGCCAACCAAGCACAGTTTCATGTTATTGAGCTTGACCTTTTGACTCCATGTAAATGCGCCCTAGCCTACATAAACAAAAAGTATACCTTCGCTACATTAGGCCTACGGTGACATTTAGTGTTGCGAGATCATAGTTATTTGCCAGGGATCGTCTCACGCGTGAACTTGAACACGACCGTGACTTGCAAGGCTTAATTCAGAAACCGCCCCTGCACGGAAGCCATGATCTTAAAGGCAACATTTGCTCCACGTAGCAGACATGTAGTTCTTTCATGTTGATTAAAGGCACAGACTCGCCAACAATGCGCGCCCCAATTTCGTGCCACGAAATACGCAGCTCCGTGTAGCAAAGTCATGGAGCTGCGTATTTCGCGTGGCACGAATTTGGCGCGCGCGCATTGCCGACGAGCCTGTGTAATGGCAGATGATTCAAAGGGTGTATGAATAACAAAAGGTGCATAAGCGGATAAAGTAGTGGGCGGGGAGCTATACATACGACTTTAAACAACAGAATGATCCTGCATAGGAATCGATATCAAAATACCGTATACAGAAAAAAGTATTGATTAATATGTAATTGAATACTGAGTACGGAATCAAAATCGATAACGCGCTTTCGTAGTGTGTACATTTCTAAGGAGAAAATTATATGCGTTTTAGGGCAACGAAACTTGAACATAAGCATATAAAACACTACAGGCCCATTCGGTGATGTAATATCCGAATGAGGAAATGAGGAAATACACATGTGATGTTGGTATGATAGTCACGATAAACGGCATTGCACAATGCAAGCTAAAACTTGCTGACTGAGTATATGTACTTTGAACTCTGAGTCGAAACCACTGCACGCCTGTCTGAGGCTCGTAGAGATAACGGGCATATAGAACGGTCTGGTTTCCACAGAAAAGGGTCTGACTATTTGCAGACGGCAGTCCGTTTTGTCGCTAGCAGACGACGCTAGCAGTTCAAAAAATAAAACGTACTGAACCAAGATTTCAAATGAAATTTTGGGTCCTAGATGAGGCTTTTTGGGGTGCAAATCCCCTTTGGGAACATGTGTGAGACATGGATAGACATTTGAGGGCTTTTTTGGCGAAAATTATTCACATACTTTGGACTAAACTGCAATTTTAGGTCATATTGTAGGTTTGCAAAACGCACAAAATATATTTTTTTCATCAAAATGTTTAGAGAAATTAATCCAAAACCATAATTTTCCCTGACATACCAATATATGTCGAATAAAGCCAGATTATTGAACAAAATATAGTAATTACAAACTTATTCGGGCAATAAACATATTTTGACTAATTTAAAATTAAAAACACGCATCGCATGCAACGTATATATACAACACGAGTAGAGCGAACGGAGCGAATAACGGCGGCGCGTGGTTTGCAATAGTATCGATTACTGACGCTGAATTATTGTTACGAGTAGTCGATACCACACGTACGCGAACGCCTAACATGTCCACTGTACCGCACGCTGTACTATACACAGTATACAGCGCCTAGTACAGGTACTAGACACTTTTTACGCTAATTTCGCGCCAAATTAAAAAAAAATTTGAACACATATAAAAAAGTATTCGCCTTTATTGTCCAGTTCAAATCAAATTTAGACACTGAAACAGTTCATGAACTGTACTAGCAAACACGTCTCAATGTTGGGAAAATTATATTTTGCGAGCAATAAGGTAAATTGTAAAGTATGTTTTAAAAAAAATCAAAGTAAGCCCTTTTTCGATCCGTAATTCCGAGTAATATCAGCCGTTCTATAGACTTGCCTTGGAATTATTTAAAGTAGGTCTTCAAAAGTCATTCTGTATTATTTTTGCCAAACATTGCGTATAGGATAACACCCATACGATAAAACACATTCACGGCCGTTAATGTTCGCACATGCGCAGTGCTCTGTGTCACAGACGGACACCCGTGACTGCCAACCAGCCGCGCATAAATTATTACCCAAACTCGGGTAATTCATTCAGTATCGCCATTTTTACTGACGTCTGCTCTTGTCATCAGCTTCAAGGAACGTGTGAACCATGTCGAAAGGTACACGTATTTCGAATTCCTTGTCAATTTAAACGTAATATTTTAAAAGGGATAGGCCTATATGGGCTTACAGTTTTGAGGTTATGTGGTAAAGGCATGTGGAAGCCAGCCTGAGAGGTTTGCATTGAAAGGTTTTCGATGTCGGCTGTAAATAATCTATCCGTGTTGGGTAATCAGGGCATGGTCTGGAGCTATAGTATAAATAAGCTCCATGATCAGGGTATGTAGACCCATGGTGGTAGACCCATGATAGTAGGCACTAGCAGGTCTAGCTATAGGTCGACTGGTTTTCGGTTAACATATTCCACATATTTCACATAATTATCATGTCTCGGAAGACTTTCTGAGACAGAAGAAACAGAAGATATAAGATTTGACAGGCTGCCGGCCCGCGCTGAGCGTTGCGGACCAAACACGTGAGTCAGACTTGGGCAAGTCTACGCCTTAGCGCGCGTTGAATAATTGGCGGACCGCATCACCGCCAATAATTCGTCTCATGGAGCGAACAATAATTGTTTTATATAGGGTCCTAATTAAGTTACGTGTTAATCTGTGAACATTTCTGATTGTTCGAGATTCCCAATACATAATGTAGCGATCAAGGACTTTCAGTCTTATCAGTCGTGGCGATGCGGATAAAGATGCATAACGAAATTTGTTAAAAGCGTAGTTTAAGTTTTTAATAATGCTTGTATGTGGTGGCAAATTAGGTCTTGGAGATGGACTGAAAATGTGTTTTTGCTGATAATTCTTCAAATGTTTATTTGTGACCTGATCTGAGAAAAGATAACATAAGTCGCACAGGATAGGTCGAGTTTTCGCGACCATAAGAAGAAATCTGCGGCAGATCCACGGTCATTAAAATACCAAAATACAATGGAAATTCCTGGCGGTGCCCATTGTGTTTTGGTATTTTTAAGAGCGGGGTGCTGTAGATTTCTTCTTAGTAAACATTATTTTTTTTAATTTTTAAACAACCAAACTTCAAGTTGGGATAAGGGGAAAAATCGTAAGGGCCTTATATCATCATTCGAACCCGACTCGCCAGGAAGATCTGCTCTACCAGCTGAGCTATATAAGGCACATTGCTATATTTCCTCAGGTTTTCTGTCTGGACCTAATTTTTTTTCTTAGCGTTGCATGCTTTTGGGAGTGCAACTGGGCAAAAGTTGTTTTGGTTAATGCTCTGACCAGTTGCGCTCCCAAGCATGTTTTATTTTTCTTCATTTTGGGTAATACATACATTTTCATAACTAAGCTGATTGAAATTAAGTTAATTCTGTTGTAAAGATTCTCACGTTAAGTGAGCCTACCTCCATGAGTGAGCTAAGAACTTGCGAGAAAATCCATGTACATGTAATTCTGCAAGTTAAAGACAGATTACACGATTTAAACACTTTCAAAAACAGGAACAACGACAACACATGAGTAACGAATGATGTTTATAAACTGCCTGGTAGAAATTAACATTAACATACATGCATGGTTCTTGTGTTGAATGAATATTGTTACTATTAATTTTAGTCGGGTTTTTCTTATGCTTTCAATATGCTCCACAGCAAGAAGGCCGTCCGCAGAAGGCCCCAAGAATGGCCAGCTTCCAATGCTGGAACGGTGTACGCTGGGCGTTTGAGACCGCACCCTAAGACATAAATCTTCCGCCAATAGGCGGGATCAACTGGTCTTTCAAAAGTGTTGACATGCCTATATAGACCGTATCGAATAGCTGCCATCTTGTTGAGCAACTTTTGTCGTTTTATTGGTCATTAACATAACCACAATTTAATGCGCAACATGTATGTCCCCATTACATCAAGGAACAAAGAAACTGCCATTATATACAAGATGTCAGCTATTCGATACACTCTCCACACAAACTAGTCAAAATAACGTAAGTTAGCCACAGGAGGCATCATTTTGACTAACTTTGATAAAGATTAGTCAAAATGAAGCCTCCATATGACTAATTTACATTATGTTGTACCCTTGTATCTGACGTAACTTGATTAGCTTCTATACTTCATGACGTGCTCGGGTGAGACTCGCACCCACGACCTCCTGCACACAATACAGATATCTGAAGCTCTCGACTACTGAGCTAAACCACTTTCCGTACTCTGTTATTTGGCTTTGCATGCTGTAGGATACGAACAGTTTCACAATGAGCAAGAAACGGCAAATCTGCATCCACCGGTGAACTATCCCGGGCCACCGGTGAACTATCCCGGGCCACAGGACCCCCAGTACCAGCCATGCCCGAATCCGCCGGGATATGCCTATCAGCAACCGGTCGGCATCAACTCCAAGGGCGTTGAAGTCGTGGTAAGTTTTGATATTGTGATAAATTCTGATAATAATCTTCAGATAAAAGGTGGACGCATATCGTTTCGTGCAAAACTGCATGAGGAAGGATTTGTTGTGACAGTCATATATTTATCATGCTTTTTACTTAAAGAGCTATCCCCTTTGACGAAAAATCCAGCTTTTGCACCTTTTTCGATAGTCCACATATCCCTCCAGCCGACTTATACCGCTGTTTATTTCGAATTGTCCGTTTTAAGTAGATAAATCGCAAGCAAAAGTGCGGTTTTCGCTATATACTTCTAAAACGCTCATTATGTATTAATTATATGCGCATGACCCCGTGACACAACCCTGAGAAACGCACGGTCGGCAGTTCCATACGTTTACACGCAACAAACTCCGAAAGACAGAGATGTGCCCATTCTGTGTGATTGTATATGCTTTACCAGACACCATGAAGAAAAAAGAGCAGAAAGATTTTTTTTTTATTACCAAGAGAGGGAAAAATGAGTCGCTCGTTCTAAGTTGTACCGGCCGATGTGAATACCGCGTTGTGCCAATTTAGAACACTACGGCCGGCCCGCAGGGACCGTTCCCCCTGCACTGCTGTACATGGACTGCTAAGTGCTGTGTAAAGGCGTTCGTTACGTGACAAAACCACCGGTCGCAATGCACCAGTATTTACAAAAGAGCTTGATCATTGTAATTTAATCATTGTAATTTGTAAGCCACAATTTCACCGTTTTTTCACCAAAAAAAGGTAATAGTAGATTGTTGTCATATTACATCGTGTTTTTCACGTTTGTATTTTGAATTACAAGGACAAAACAGGCATGATGAACATTCACTCGGTGTATTTTCCATTCAATACTGCACAGGCCGTTTTGTGTTCTTCTCAGGATGACGTAAAAACAACTGCTTTGCGTTTTAAACAAGGCTGTCGATTTTCGGTGGTAAAACAAGTTGTGATGGTGTTGTAGACACATACACCTCCATGCATGATAAACAGGAAAACTTAAAAAATGTGGGGATACTATAGCTGTTTAATCATTGATGGAATTCTGCTTGAAGCAGTATGATATACCACATTTTTAGATGCACTTTCAAAAGCAAGGATTTTATCATATTTTGTGTTTTTTGATCGTTCTTGTCATTGATCCTTTTTATGTATTTTTAAAATTGTTGTATAGCCTATGTTTTACTTTTGCATATCGAAACAACCTCCGTTCAACGTTTTTATTATCATGTCTGAAGATTTAAAATATGTTAATAAAATAAAAAACAATTGTAAATATTCTACAGAACTCAAGAATGCCAATTGTGACCTGCCACAGCAAAATAAAGAATGTTCCCCCATTTTAGAGTTTTGAGATAGGCCCAGCATAATAATAACAGTTTACCAATCATGTACTCTGTCTTAAAAACAACAACAACAAATTCCGTTAAGATTATCCGTAAAATTACGTTTGACAGTCATCTTGTGTAGGTCCTTACGGACACCACTTGAGACCCTTTTTATACAAAACCTGTATCGAACAGTTTACAAAAAAATATTTTTAAATCGAACCAATTGGTAAATATTGCAGGTGGCACCCCAGCCTCAGACCATCATAACGACCACCGCCATGATGCCGGAAGATTTTTTTGGACTTGCGCTCTTTGTCACACTCTGTTGTTGCCTTCCGCTTGGAATTGCGGGATTAGTCAAGGCCAGTGAAGTGAGTATAGACCCTTTGCAACGGAAGCCATCCTGGGGCCAATTTCATGACGTTGCTTAGCACGAAAATTTGCTTAGCACAGGATTTGTTTGCTTTATAAAATGGATTACAAACAAAAATTATACACCAACTTGTGTTCTTCGCAAGAGTAGGAGAATACCTTTCAATACACATCACTTACGATTTTGGCTGGCAATCCTTTTTTGCAAAATAAAGCAAACAAATCCTGTGCTAAGCAAATTTTTGTGCTAAGCAACGCCATGAAATTGGCCCCTGATGTTGATTGGGCCTTTTTTAATGGCTTATTGTTTAATTTTAAATTTTATTCTTATTGGAAAACTGTTTATTGGTTGGTATTATTCATTTATCCAAGTAATTCAAGTAAATAGTAAGAAAATAAATTGATATGCATGGCCAAAGCTTTTTTTTTTAATATTAATGCCAAAATGTCGGACATGTTTGCCCACTGATGAACTTGTATATATTCTTGGATCGAGGCTTAATTATTTTGAATGACCTTCAAATCTGATTTCGGAACGTTTCTGATCGCGTGCTCAAAAAGCCAAATTGAATTCTCTCTTTCAAATTTGGGGCAAGCCGAGCAAGAGTTTGGTTGTTGATATCTTGAGTGATCTCTGGAAGGGATGGTTATCTCATTGATCATTGAAGGGAATATCCCTCTGTATTAATAGGGCTTAACCACTGTACCGCCCGAACAATCCATACCTTTGTTGATTTTTCAGTGAATAAATACTAACAATGCATTACAGTGTATAAGACGTTTGCTAATGATTTAATTATTTAGTCACTGCACCCTGTATTGCCCTAAACTGCCTCCTCAACACTCTATGCTTTTATTGGTTCTTCGGTGAATAAATACAATGTAGGCCCTATTACAACGTGATAGCCAATCCCAATCAGTGAGGAACAACTGCAATACCGTATTTCGAGACCACCAGTCGCCTTCAGTATAGCTCAATTGCACGTTTATCAGAAGATCCGCGGTTCGAATCCCGCTGGGGCCAAGTTGTTGTTTTTACTGCATATAACATATTTTATATTTTGTCCACATTTGTATCGAATTAATTCACCCCGGCGGTCCCTGAGTCATTAGAGGGGTTTCGCAAGCGGACGGATACGTCATAGGTTGTGACGTCATACACGTCTCACTATCTGCTACGCGTTTGTACGACACGGATATCGAGCTCGCTATGCGTAAGCACTAATCGCGCAGTGACATTTTGGATAGTGTTTTTTTCCTCATTTTTCGTTGCGTTTACGTAACCAGTGGTCGATTTCACAAAGATTTACGACGCATCGCAAGTTCCACATCCATCGCAACTCGCCGAACCCATTGTAAGTTTGCCACCGGTTCGGCGTGTTGCGATAGATTTGGGTACTTGCGACGCGTCGCAAAACTTTGTGAAATCGACCCCGGTTTAAAAGAGTATGAATTTTGAATGTCTACAAACTTTTTGTGCATTTTAAAGTATTAAGGCTGATACACACTATCGCGGAAAAAGCACACTTTTGCGCTGCGCTCACCGCATTGAATGAGCTCCCAATCGCCGATTATTCTAAAATAGAAAATTCCACTCTGGTAACTTGGGTCTTCTCTGATACCTCATTGGCTGCGCGTTGGAAAGGTCAGTGCACCGCGGTCAAAGTTCAACAGATTTGAACTTTGACCCAGCTCAAAAGTTTTGCGCGTCGCGATAGGCCGCGCACAAGCGGCAAACCAGTTTGTGTATACAAACCAATGGCACAGTCTGATTTTTCCGCGATAGTGTGAATCCGCCTTTACGCATTTGAGGTCGGGGTTTGGGGTCGAAGGTTCCGGTTTGGGTTTCCGTTTAGGTTGGGGTTCTGGTGTTTGTCTGTAGTTGACAGGGAAATGACATGACATTGTTAATTGTAATCTTTGTGACAGGTGCGTAATCGTTTTGCAGTGGGGGACATTGCGGGTGCACAGCAAGCGTCCGAAGATGCCAGGAGGTATTCGTACTGGGGGCTGTGGATCGGGATCGGGATGATCGTAATCAGCGTCATACTCTGTGCTATAGTGGTAGGAGTAACGGTATCTGCTGCTAGTGCTCATTAAAGTTACCGCGTGCAGAGTTGGGCAACTGTCAAAGTAGACCATATACAGGGAAGTCAGGGGAAAAAACCTCTTTTTGTTTCGTAAATTTATATTTCCAAAAAACTGGGCTAGATATTTTTCTCTGACAGTGCAGTCATGTTTACTGAGCATGTCTGGTAAAGGAGTAATTTATTTATAATTTTGCATAATGATAGACACAAGTCTGGGTTTTTAAATAGCTACAAACACATTAAATAGGAAATCGCATAACTGCTGAAATCCAGGCACTATATACGCAGGACACAGATGGTTAAAAAAAACTGTTTTTGAGATGAGACCAATATGAATGTCGAAACATTGAGGAAAAATGCTGGTAGGTATTTCGGAACCCAGGAAAGGATTGTGTTTATTTTTTTGTTATGCGATATCATAAATCAATTATTCAGTCAGAACTGCTCATGCAGTAGCCATATCAACACAAATGACTGAATTGTCAAAGAAAAATACATATAGTTTTGGATATTTGCGAATAAAAAGATATATTTTTTTCTTTTGGACTCCCCCTTACATTATTCACGCGTAAGAACGGTTAAATCGGGCCGCCTGAATCAGTTCTTTAGAATGTAAACGGCTTGTTGGAAAGTTTAAAATAGGGTCTATATTGCGTAGGCCAATAAGTTTGCTTTAAACGCCCATTATATCATTTGCATATTATTGAATGTTTTCTTTACGAATTCCGGGAAAAACAACTACATGTATAAAGAAATGATGTTCAACGGATAAACTACATTCGAGTTGTATAGGAATTTCAGCCACATAGTTGCGGTACTTCAGAAAACCTTAAAAATATAAGTGGTTTTGTTAATGAATGGTAAAAATAAAATCGTTTGCAAACGATTTTTAAAGCACTAGTTTTGCATGCAGTTAAAGATTCTCCCACAAAAGTTCGATTTTACAAGAGAAACATTACGTGGTGTTTGTTACCATTGCTATCAATTAAACTTTTAGTCGGGTCACTGCAAATGATCTAATGGGCTTAAACTTAAAGAAATCAACAATTGGTTGATTAATCTTGATTTGTTTGACACTTTACAATATTCCAAACTGGGGAATTAACTTAACATTAAAACATCAGGGGTCGATTTCACAAAGATTTGCGACGCGTCGTAAGTACCAAAACTATCGCAATTCGCCGAACCCGTGGCAAACTTACAAAGGGTTCGGCGAGTTGCGATGATGGATTTGGTACTTGCATTGTACGACACGTCGCACGTCACTGTGAAATCGACCCCTGGGGCGCGTATTTTATAGACGGGAATTTTATAGTCGGGAATTTTATAGTCGGGAATTTATAGTCGGGAATTTTATAGACGGGAATTTATAGTCGGAAATTTTATAGACGGGAATTTTGTAAGAAATAAAAACTTTCACACAGGATGACGGCTTTCAGAAGAATATTCAATTTAATGTTATAGTCAGAAATGCTAAATGATTCAATCACATGAAGTCATTGACACTAAAAAAAGAAATGTATGCCATGAATCACAAGCCTTTGTTTTTTCAATTATTTTTGAACCATTATTATGTGCATGCTTGTAAATATTGACAAATATTATCGCGGTATTCTTTCTTTAACATCAAATAATTCGTTTCAGCTCTTTCAAAGACGGATTAAACTGCACTGTTAGAACTATTGGTGTGCTTGTTTCAGCACGCCAATCAGCAGTCAGCAACTTGATCACGTGATTCCGACCTTTAACCTATGGGCGTGTTAGTTTCATGACAGATCCGAATACAGATCCCGAGTTGTTTTACCGCGCAGAAACAAACGAAACTGGTCTCAACTAGGAATTCAAGTCACGTGAATTGAATCTGCGCAGATCTGAATCTGGATCCGTCCGAAACAAACACGCCCTATAATACTATAAGTGACGAATAGCGTTCACACTATCGCGGACAAATGGCTTTGCACGCAGATGTTCCATCTATGATAGATGTTTCATAGCTCAATGTGAAATGGATTGTTTGCCAAAATACATTGTCAAGATGGCGACGCCCACAGTCACAGCAGTCGTACCGACGCTGTAATGTGGCTCTCCGCTGCTTGCCAAATTGTTGAAGAAATGTGACACGTTGCTATTGATTGTTTATCGCTATAGTGGTAAGGGAGAAATCCACGAAAGGTGCAATTTATGTGTTATTTTTCAAACTGCAAACCATCGTCTGTCATCTTTCATGTCGTGCACGCCATTTTAAAATGACTCGCGAACATCGCGAACAATCCAAAAGTTTGTTGGCCAACGTTGGCAAACGTTGGTAGCGCACCGTATTTCGTTCCACTCGAAATTGTTGGCCAAGCAACGTTGCCAACGCTTGCAAACGGGCAACTGTCAAAGTATGTGGAACTCAGCCGGTAAATTTGTTTAACTTTGACCGCGGTGCGCTGACCTTTCCAACGCGCAGCCAATGTTAGAAGCTCCAAGTTACCGAAGTTAAATTGTTTATTTTGGAGAAATCGACGCCTGTGATCCGGGACCTCATGCAACGCGGTGAGCGCAGCCCGGCAGTGTGATTTTTCTGCGATAGTGTGAACTCCCCTTTACGCTGCTTTTGCGTAATACAATGTATCTAGCCTAATGGGTGCAAGCCAAATATTGCTTCGTAGATTTGTTGCTGTTACTTAATTTTATTTTCCGATTTTGTAGTATCCAATCAGTACTATTGGATGATTAAGAATGACGTCACATCCAAATATTAACGCCAATTCTGAGTAGATAAACGGTGATCTGCTGGTGTGGTGGAGTGCGTCATGGCTGCGTATAGATGAAACCAACGCACACGGCCGCACCATAATCTTGATCTGAATGTGGTGTTTGTTCACATGTAGGCCTATATTCGAATATACAGGATGTCCCAAAAATGTCCAGGCCAAACCAGAAAACCTGAGAATCAAAGTTTCCCTGGACCCTGATAGGGAAACTTCTTTAGGAGTTATGCCGTTGTTTGTGCAGCATAAGTCACAGCCTATGAACCAGATCCGATTATTGACAACAAGAAATGGCCGCCCATTTTAGAATAAGTCAATCGCTGGCCTTATTTCACTTCAGCCTGATTTTGACAAATTAAAGACTAGACTGCGGATACCCAGGGTCCATGACTGTTGAGTTGCCTGGTTTGGCCTGGTACATTTTGTTTGGAAGTCCTGGCTGTGATTTTAGCTGGTGATTGTTTATCTAGTTTTTAATCCCATTAATGATAATTGAAATAATTATGTAAATGCCTATATACTCATAAACACTAAATTTGTGCACAATAATTGCTTCTATACAGTGAATTTTGAAACACTTTTTACAGTACTTGTGAGCAAGGTGAGTTCGTTCACACTGCAAGTACTTAAATCTCGTTAACTCGAAATGTAATGCATGCAATGGATGAACAGTCCGAGTTATCTGGAGCAATAAAACCACAAGTGAATGGAAGTCAAATTAATGGAAGTATCAGTCCGGCAGCCAATTTAACGAAAAGGTGCGTAGCGTGCACAATTTATGAAAATTACATATAGCTTATGCTAATTATCGCAAGATTGTTGCGCAACTTATATGCAATAACAAGTCGGATAGGTTGGCTCATAGGCCTGTATATTAACACACACAGGGACACCGGCTGCGGGTTGGTTGGCGTCCAACGCTTGAAAGGTTTAAAGAGAAGGTCACGTTTGGTAATACCCTCCAAAGAAATGACTGAATTATTATATAAAGCTCACTTGTTATCAAGATGGTAATAATCATCCTGTGAAATGATTTCGTCGGACGTTCCCCCATTGGTGCGAAAATGTTTAAAACTGTTTGAAAAAGACATGAACAAAACCAAGCTTGGATTTGTACAAAGACACACGATCGCGAACATTTGCCCTTGTTTCCATTTTTATTTGTTCTCCAGTCGGGCGCATTTCCTTTACATTCATAAGCATCTTGTTTGAAACTCATGAGCAGAACCAGTGTCACTCAGATTTTTGTTCGGCACTTCAGATAACAGGTCAAAGCTAACCGAACATTCAAGTAAACTTTCGTTAAAATTACAACTGGTACAAATGCTACTTCCATTACAGCCGTTACTTTGTCCTCTGGTATTCACGCATTTTTTTGCATAGTGGCGAATAAGCGACTTTTCCGAAATTGAGATTTTGTCATATTTGGGGTTCTAAAGATACCAATTTTCATTTGTGAAGGTTTTAAATCAAACATTTGAGTGGTTTTTGAATTATTACAAAATTCAGAATGGCGAATAGGCTTATGATTGGCCCAGCATTTTTGCGTAGTGACGAATACCGACATTACGCTGGTGACCGATGGCGCCTTGCGCATTACAAGGCAACGCCTCCTGCCGGGAACCAACAGACATTGCGTGAACCAAACACTCCTAACTAGGGGAAAAATCAAACACACTGTGGAATTTTCAGCGTTTAAGAAGGAATTAATTGATAAATCAAATGCTAAAATAACCACGCGTCCATCTGTGTAAGTACCGGCCTTGCCTGAAATCCAGATGGGATAATATCAATGACGAAACTGAAGGCGACAGTTTCACAGACACATGCAAAAGAAAAGGAACGGCGAATAAAAAAAGCACAGCCGGCTTGCATTTTTTGCATAGTGACGAATCGTGAAAAAGTCCATAGCATTACGAGCGGTGAATAAGACGCACGTGGTGTTTTTTTTTTCGCGTAGTTCGTGGCACCAATATCCCTCCGAGATTACTCTCACTCGCGCCAAAAACCCAACATAATTTTAGTAAAACTCTTCACTAATAACATTAAGCCCGCCGCACACCTTTGCGATTTACCGGCACATCGGACACCGGACCATCGGATCCGGAAAAATCAAACAAGTTTGATTTGCTCCGGTCTATGGCGTACGCGGTCAGACCGGCCCGAATTGTTTCAGCGCACACCTTTCCGGTAAGTGGTCCGATGATCCGATTATCCGGTAAATCGCAAAGGTGTGCGGCGGGCTTTAGTCTAACAAAAATCGAATTTTGTTACGAAAAGAAAACGAAATCCAAGAACCAGAATATGCATTACTAAAAAGCCGTATTACCCGAAAGTGGAATTTTGCTGATTCGCTACTATGCGAAAAATGCGACAATTAAGTTTATCACGGTGAGTCCATCTTTGTCTTGTTCCCCACTGCATAGTACGTGTACGTGTCGGGCATGATCAGTGCGTGTGCGCGACAAGTTTACGCGGTAGCGCGTGCAATCTTGCAGTGTTGTTTTGAGAGAATCACTGTCCGCGCTGTGTGTTTTCTTGATCGCGCTGCGCACATGTCCTTGTGATGCACACAATGAACATTTTCAACACGGAGCCAAACTATTTTATTTCGGCAAGCCTCGCTTTGGTTACGTTTAATTTAATAGGGGAAAAGGGAAGATGGCCGCGCCGTGATGAAGGTCTATAGGGGAAAAGGGAAGATGACCGCGCCGTGATAAAGGTCTATTTATCACGACGCGGCCATCTTCCTTTTTCCCCTATTAAAATGAATGTAACCAAAGCGAGGCTTGCAGAAAATAAATAGTTTGGCCCCGTGTTGAAAATGTTCATTGTGTGCATCACAATGACATGCGCAAAGCGCGATCAAGAAAACGCGCAGCGCGGACAGTGATTCTCTCAAAACAACAACGGAATACTGCACGCGCTATCGCGCAGACACGCAAACGCACTTATCATGCCCGACACGTACACGTACTATGCAGTGGGGAACAAGACAAAGATGGCTGCACCGTGATAAAGGTCTATTCATTGGATGTTTGCCACATATCGTGCTGCATATGCCTCGATCGACGGAACGCCCACGCAACAGATTGTATGCGGTTAAACAGGTGAGCCTTCGTGGTCACATGACCAGCATACCGGGCACAGAGAAAAAGGACCCCACAGCGTCAACGGTAGTGACGGTTTAATTGTGGAAATCTTCCTCCGAATCAGTCCAAGTGCCTGAGTACAAAATAATGCCGAATACATTGAAAGTTTATCCAATATTCATTGTAAATTAAAGACCAAAACAATCATGCAATTAAAAGAAACAAATTATCTGTGACAAGCCTTTCAGCCAAAATATAAATCCTTCTGTGTGTTACTAAAGGGGCCGTGTATATCAAGCCCAACCAGACCAACCATAGTCCCTGTGTTATAAAGGGAACTGTGTTATAAAGGGAACCTCGCCTTTCACCCCTGGCGTCCCGGGTTCGAGTCCGGGGCGTGTATGTGGATTGGGTTTGCAGTCCCTACTTGACCGCGTGGGTTTTCCCCTGGGGCATTTCTCTGGGGGTTTTCCTCCCACTTCTAAAACTGCAACTCCTTCCTCGTCGTCTCAAGTTGCTAATAAAGAATAGTTAAAGCTAAAACCGTATAGTTAATGGCATAAAGGGCATTAGTTGCCGAAGATGCCATAAAATTAACAACAACTCCAGCCTCGTCCGTGAAGTCAGGATCCAGACCAAGAAATTACGGTCACCAGACTATTTGGAAGTTGGCTACAATTCACCGCGTGGTGGCGCACTTTCGCTGGATAGCAGAAAGGCAAAATCTTCACGGATTCACACAATTTCATAGCCTTGGACAAGGCTATATTTGTACGGCCTGAGTGTTCGTAACCGCAGGTGTGCAGTATATACAAAATGTTGATGTATAAAAAAAATTGATAATAAACATAATGCCAGGAGGGAAACAAATCAAGACTTATTACACCTTATTTGTCTTAACAATTTCCACATGCCCATAGAAGGAAAAAAATCAAATTCAAACATTGTCTGTATTATAAATAAACATTTTGTGGCGTCCATGCTCGAAACACGTAACGAATCGCACCTGACGATCAACGATAACGTCTGGACGTACATTCGGATAACTCTTCCCGTTTCAATATGGCGTAGGTGGCAGCTGCCGGACTTAAAAGATGATCTCAGAATAGACCCTTTGCAAGGGCGGCCCTGACAGGGGGCAGTCACCGAGCGTCATGCACAAATAGGCACTTTGGATCTATTGTGAAAACATTTATTTATGAAAACCTGCCCCTGTCATGGTTACCGCTGCAAAGGGTCTATAAGTCGAAATATTTTGGTCTCGGAGCCAGAATAAGGTTCATACCATCGATATATATGCACTGGATGAAGTATGCAATAGCAGTTGGCTATACGAGAATTGAAGCCATGTGGCGGCCGCCATTGTACCCCACAAACAATGCTTGGCCTAGACTGCTCCCCGGTCCATGCGATCGCTTGCATTCCACTTAACACACGTGGACCATGATGTAGACTAGTGAAGACAGTATGACTAGTCTAGGCAAGGCATTGTATTTGGTGGGGTACAATGGCGGACTGTGGCTTCAATTTTAGACGTCGTTGTTCATCCAGTATATATATATCGATAGTTCATACCGGCATACAGAGAGACCCTGCCGGGTTTTACAACTTTATTTTACGTGTCCGTAGAACCACAAGTAAATTAAGGGCAATATCGTCACTCCCTGCACCAATCCGATTAACATGAATGACGTGGTGAAGTTTCCGGTTGTATCATACAGCCAACCTGTGATAGCAAAAACATAAAATATAACGTAAACAGATCAAGGATTGTCTTTCAAAATTTAAACGTGCAAGACTTTCTTGAAATTAAGACGACATAGTCGGGCCCTTTTGCAGTATGGCGGGCACAGTAGGAGGGCGCACTTTGATTTAGGTACAAATTCGAATTAAAAGCAAAATGATATGAACAGATTGGAACACCTTGCCAGAATATGTTGTCAGGGCATCATCAATTGAAACGTTCAAGGAAGCTGTAACTAAGTATTAGGCATCTTCTCGCACCACACACCTCCACAAGTGCTGTAGTCTTTAACTTTGAAGTTAGCACTCAATTGGAAGAGAAGAAGAAGTAGTTCATGTACAGTCAGGTATGCCGGGCGGAGTACCCTAACAGATTGCCTGTATCGTTTATGTACAGTAAGGTACGGCAGGTGGCGTACCCCAACAGATTGCCCCCATAGTTCATGTACAGTAAGGTACGCCGGGCGGAGTACCCTAACAGATTGCCTGTATTGTTTATGTACAGTAAGGTACGCCGGGTGGCGTACCCCAACAGATTGCCCCCATAGTTCATGTACAGTAAGGTACGCCGGGCGGAGTACCCTAACAGATTGCCCCAATAGTTCATGTACAATATTAGGTACGCCGGGCGGCGTATCCTAACAGATTATACATGTGGACAGTATAGTTTCAAAGGCCAATGGTATGTTTGGTTTTCTCCGTCGTAATCTTCATAATGCACCTCAAATTGTCAAATTACAAGCCTACAAAAGTTTGGAATACTCCAGCTCAGTGTGGGACCCCTTTACAAAGCGGAATATCAACACTCACCAGGCCAGGGTGAGTGCTACACCGTGCGTGCGATGTCATCCCAGGCGCGAGCACTGGGCGCGGGCGGTGAACACTTGACAAAGGGCTAGTTTTAGCACAGCAACTTTGTGTATCATTATTAAGAAGAACTTGATATTTGTCTTTTCAGATTAAACCTATTCCACTGCTATTGACGTTGCTACTATTCCATCCATCCGTTGCCATTGCAACCCAGTTGAGTTCGATGTTAGCAAATATTTATGCGAAACAGCTTTATGAAATTGGCCCCTGTACAGATGTGCTTCACATAAGTATCACGGAGATGGATAGACTGGTTCCCGTCCACATATTCCACACAGGAGAATATAAGGACAGGTAAAGGGAGCTTCATCTTGATCTGTAATTGGTCGTCTTTGCGCGTGCGCATTGTGTTTTTTTTATTTAAAAATTGTCCAAGCCCTTTGCTTTAGGCAATGTACCTTATTTACATTATTGGATATGTTCGACACGCACGGCCAAGTTACAAATGTCAATGCAAAATCTGCGCACTTACTAAAAATAAATCAATAATAATAACCACGTGACGGGCAGAATTCTGCCCGTCATGGCTGCCCTTTACCGATCCCTATATTTTCGCAATAAGCGAACCAATCTATAGGGATCGGGAACCAATCTAGGAGATGGAGAAACGTTTTGTGAAAGCGCCACTATAGTGACTCACCAGGTACATTTGACAACCTCTTTTACTATCGAATTGTGTTTGTTATCGCAATTATTAAAGGTACTAAAGTTTTGATACGTACCCGGTAGAAAGCCGAAGGTTAAGGTTATTGTTGCGTAAGTGACTTCATTCCACGCAAAGGTAGCGCCCACCAACTCAGACCCAATCGCCTGCTTGATGAGCACATCACCCTGGCAGCAAAGAACGCCATCGCTGAATATAGCAACGCAAGATAACGTCATCATTGGCCAATAAGACGTCTGCCAGGGAGTCAAGCAGTATGACGCTGCAGCTGTCAGTATAAATATGGCTGACAAACTGGAACTTGATATCATTCCACGATCCGTCATCACTCCTTGCAATATTTTGGCTATCAAGCTTGCCACACCCGCAACAGCGACGAAAGTTCCAACTTCCTGGGTTGAGAACCCATTGTCGAGGCCTTGTGATACGAAATAAATGACCCACATGTCGAAAGTGAAGCTGGTCAACGATAGTATTGAGGTAAGTGCCCAGAAGCGGGAATCCACAAGTAACCCCACATCGAATTTTGCGAAAATCTCCTTGCTGGACCATGCGCCACAGTTAAACTCTTGTCTCGCTGAATTTGGCGACTGGTTTTCGTCCGCAGGTACATTCTGATACTTTACAACTGACAGTCTATTTGCTTTGCTTGTAGTCACCATGAGGGCGCCACACACGACAAGATGCATAGTAATTGCTCCGATTAAGAGCATTGTTCCTCTCCATCCATAAGTATTCAAAAATAACTGAACAAGAGGCGCGTACGCTAGTAGTCCGACGGAGTAGCCGGTTCGGGCAATACCGTTTGCGGTCGCGTAGTTTTCGGAGAACAAAAGAGCAAGGGCTTCCTTTGCTATAACATTCGACACTTCAAATCCAGCACCTAAAACGAAAAAAGGATGTTTTTATTTTACTGCTTCTCACTCTATCTTATACCTGCCAGGAATACATTGCATTTAGAAAACGAGAACTTTTTAAAATGATATTTATAGCACGGCTTGCAACAACATTATGATATACAGTTGTGTTCAAAATTATTCATACGCTTTGAAAAATCTAACATTTTTAAAATTTTCCTTTGCATAATAGTAATGTCAAGATTTGCATTTTTGTGCCTGTTCAAAATTATTCATACCCCTTACAAAATCTCAGAATTTAGGCCATTTTGTGATAATGCACCTGCTTTCAACGTTCCAGTGATTACTTGTTGTTTGCATAAGATTTGAATCATTAACATATCTGTTCAATTAAATTTAAATCAAAGAATGTCATAGAATAGCACTTAGTGCTATGCCTGTAGGCTATAAAGTGTGGGGAGTTGATGCCTTCATTCTCAGTTTCTGGACTTGCGCATGGCTATTGTCAATGGCCACAGAGAAGGGAAAAGACATGTACGAGGCCCTTTCGAAGCAGTTTAGAGTGTCAGTTTCCACCATTCAGAGCATAATTAGGAAGTGAGAAACCTTAAAGGGCGTGGTCGTAAGTCGAAGGTGTCACCTCATCTGGCAAGAAAAGTGTGCAGAGAAGCCAGCAACAATCCCTGCATCACCATGAAGGGTCTCCTGAACAGCTTTGGCGAGTCTGGGACCAAGATATCCAGGCAGACACTTCAGCGCAAATTGCATCAGGGAGGTCTCCATGGCCAACGACCTAGAAAGACGCCACTCCTGAGGCACAGACATCGGAGAGCTCGTCTGGCCTTCGCTAGACAAGGATTTAAGCTTCTGGTCATCGATTCTGTGGTCAGACGAGACAAAAGTTTTTCGGGCACATGGATGTTGCTTAAATGTCTGGCGAAAGAAAGGGGAAGCGTTCAATCCAAATAACACGGTCCCAACCGTCAAGCATGGATGTGGTAGCATCATGCTGTAGGGATGCTTCTCTGCAAATGGGACTGGGAATCTCGTCAAAGTGGATGGGATCATGAAAAAGGAGCGGTACATTAAGATCATCGATGAAAACATCACGCAGTCTGCTGAGAAACTCTAGCTTGGTCAGCATTGCACCTACCAGCAGGACAACGATCACAAACATACTGCCAAGGCAGTCACGAAATGGTTCGAGGACAACCATGTGGACGTTCTGGAGTGGCCTAGCCAAAGCCCGGATCTCAACCCGATCGAGATTATAGGAAGGGAATTCAAGACTCGGGTGATGGCAAGTAAGTCTTCCAACCTGAACGACCTTATGTCTTTTGCGAAGGAGGAGTGGGCGTAAATCCTGGTGGAAACATGCCAAAGCCTTGTAAGTCGATACAGGAACCGTTTGGAGGCTGTGATAAAAAAAAACCCGGCTTTTCTATTGATTATTAAGAGTGGCTTTATTAAGGGTATGAATAATTATGAACATGGCCTTTTTTGGAAATATGTCACTAAAATACCCCCAAAATAATAAATTACAGAAAATGTCACGTGTTGTTATTCTTTCAGTTGTTTGTCACATACTTATCATAAGTAAGCCAGACAAAACTCACTCATTTATTAACATGATTCAAAATACACTAAAAAATTACAACGGTATGAATAATTTTGAGCACAACTGTAGCCATCATTTTGACAATCCTATGGGGTAAACGCTTTATCCATATGCATGCATCAGAAATTAGTGAGCTCTTTCCACTGTCGCATCGTAGTAAAAATGGCCGCCGGTGTAAGGAGAGTCTACCCAGAGCACGAGTCGAGATACACTCCTTTCGCAGTGGTTTGTACGCACAGTTTCGTCTGCTCCAACCACTGCTTAACTTGGCAATAATTCCTGCGAAGCGCTGCGTGACGTCACCCAACGCCAAGGCCGGATAACACTTGCCATGATTGGTTAGATTCTATCACCTGACGCAGTAAGGAGTGTATAGAGTCGAGACTGTTTTGTTTTTTTTTCAGAAAGAGAAACTACATGTGACAAGTATGATTGTCCCGTGACAAGTTTGCTTGGGCTTACAGTTTCACCTTTAATCTGTAGACATATTAGACTTGTCTTATATTTTCAGATTTTAAAGATTTTTAGATTTGTAGAAGACACAACTTACCTACTAAAGGAACAAGAACCCAAGCAAGCTGCAAAGGTGTCTGCACGAAAGACCCAGCAATAAAGGCAGAACCAATCATGGCAGCACACATCATAATGACGTAGCCAGCCCCGAAACGGCTCCCAGCTGCTTTGGCAAAAATAGCTAATACAGAGAGAGGGGTAAATGCAGTTTGCTCTATAAATATCCAAAATATTTTACCTCACTATAACAGAAACTTCTGATAGAAGCTACATTGGATGTTAAAGTTAGTTTACAAATTAGTGTAAAATTAGCCTTTTGTGTGTTACATGTAAATAACGTCTGAAGTACTGAGTCAGACGTACTTTCATTCACACTTAGTATCCACGGATTTATAAACATAATTAGGCTATGTAACTTGTGACCGGGTGAACGTAGCTTTGTCCGAGGCTGTGGAGCACCGAGCCGGCGGCGCTTTTTTTTACACCACTGCGAGGGGTTATCCTTCGTTACAGAGCACGTACTATACAAAGACTATGAATAAGTCACTGATTGCAAACCGCGCGACGTGTACCGTACATGTACGTGAGTTGGTTTCACCACAGGACAAAAATGAGGGGTACGGCTGTCGGTACCCCTCATCTTGGCTTCGAGGTCTTGTGGGTGTGCAAAACATAGCTTAATAGGCCTACTACATGTATGCATACAATGTGCGTTTCCTGTGAAAGTCTTTGATTTTCCCACCCTTAACGGGGTTTTTCCATATCAAAATTAATATGCACCTACCGATGCTTTACTGGGTAATTTTAAAGAATTTTAACATTCCCAACATAATAATTTTTAAATTCTCGTCAAGTTTAATTTTGTTCTCTCGAAGTACATTTCGTTCAGACAAAATTCTAACAATATTTTTGAGGGAAGTGTTTCGGATTATTTATAGAAGAAATGATTGAAAAAGTGTTTGAAAAGTGTTTTTAGGTAACAAAAAATGCTTCAAGGGAACAATATATAAAAAGTGTTTCGAAAAAACGATCGAAAAGTGTTTCGAAAGAAGGATCAAAACGTGTTTCGAAAGAAGGATCGAAACGTGTTTCGAAAGAAGGATCGAAACGTGATTCGAAAGAATGATCGAAACGTGTTTCGAAAGAAGAATCGAAATGTGTTTCAAAAGAAGGATCGAAGTGTGTTTCGAAAGAAGGATCAAAAAGTGTTTCACAAGGGAAAGAATAAAACAAGTTTTGGAATTGAGTTCCCATATGGGCTAACTTTTGTTGGACTGTTGTTGATCGAAGGTGTTTTTTTTTTAACAGACAATTTTTTTCACCATTCATTCAACGCAGAAACATGCACTGTTCATTTGGCTGATGTTTTAATATGTATGCAGTTCTTTATTTTCCAATCAATCATGAAATTTACTTATAGTACATGTACAGTACGTACGTAATAGTGTGTAATCCACATGTACATGTACATGTATACGTGCGGGGAACTTTAGTCTCTTCAACAGCAGTAAAATAGTGCGTTTTTGCCAAATTCCCCTCGCAGTGGTGTAAAAAAAAAATGCGCGAGCCGACGATGGCCAAGCCGCGAATAAAGGCCTGAGGAAATCTCGGTCACACACTAGCTCAACCACATCCTTGTTCTTTCTGTACGTGGCGTGTTTTATGGGCGGGGACTCTTTAGTACACGCGGGGACACGCAAAAGGTCCGACAGTCATCCAATGTATAATAGATTTCTACTTTAGACAGAAAAAAAGAGAGTAGCATGTTGACATGGCGATCGGGGTTTTTATTTTCATGAGTATGCACTTACTGGCGCCAACCAAGATTACAACAAACGATAAGGGCTACACGGGTTGTGTTGTATAAAATAATTATATATGCATGCATTATGTTAATGTACAAATCCTAGGGATTTACAAATCAATGTCACCTGAAAATCCACCGATAGCGATGACCAGGGATGTAATCCAACCGACAACCCATGTTTGTGTAGACAGCTGTTGCTCCAGCGTGGGCAGCATAACACCAAGACCTTTGGTAACTCCCATTACAACTACGTTGCGGGTCCAATACGCCAGAACGGCGATCCACCCTCGACGACCACCGTAAGATCCACGTGTGTCGATGATGGGCTCCTCGGCTTTTCCCATCGTGGCGCCAGATTTACCCTTGCGCTATACAGAGAAAAACTACATATATTGCCTGGAGTCAAGTTGGTCTCCAGATAGCACATTGCAAACTAACATCATTATGAAGGCTTTAAGTTGCTAAAATTTGAATATTTTTGTAATTTAGCAAGGTTTAATCTGCTGTTGTTTTTAGTGCAGAAAATAACATTGCTTGAAACGCAAATATGACAAATAACGCACCTAAACTCGGATCGTCCGTGAAAACATGGGATCGTCCTCATTTTTTAGGACGAGTTTTTTTCTTCATTTCTGCTGTGCGGGCTTAGAGTTACATTTGCGGAGGTTAAAAGTTGCAAAAATATAATTTACGCCTAAAAAACCCTAGTTCATCGTTTACTTTATTAACTTTACCGTCTTCCTGCAGCGCTATCAAAATTAAAAGTTTCAACCATACTTCCCCATGGCTCTACCTGCTTGCCGAAGTGAATACGTCATCTTTTGGTGGTTTTCCTTGGCAATTGGCTCTACACTAAATATCACTGAACCGTATCCCATTGCTTTTGCTATGGTACTTTTCCGACGGTCATGATGTTTAGAGCCGATTGCCATATAGCAACGCACGTCACACTTCGGCTGTCTATTACCCGTAGAGGGTCTGATGATCTGTTTCACAGCATGGTCGGACAAAACGAGGGATTAAGAAGAAATAATTAAATATGGATGATACTTTATTTTAATAAGTAGCATATGTGGTCTATAATTGCCAAAGCATGCAGGCTTATACATGTATTAATTAACCAGATTATAAGGCTATATGGGAGACGGGGGTGGATAAAGAGTTATGTGGACAGAAAGCTGTTTGAAAATTCTAAACGAATTGTATTTTTTTAATTATTATAATTTACTTTTCTGGAGGTACTAGGTACCAGAAAATCTTTGTCAGTGTCTCATTATAACTTCGTTTAGACTTTGTACCTGGTCCAGCTGCGCCACATACGCACAGTTCCTATCCAAGAGCCCTTACCTGAAGACGGGTCTCAAGGTGACTTTTGAAACCTTTATAAAGGTTAAAACTTTGTTTCTTTTTCAGGTGTGTGGCCACTCGTGTGAGTCAAAACCCCATGTGAAATAGAAGTCAAATTAAAATGCATTTTTATTCTCGAGAATCCCTAATGATTGTATGCAGTTGCATTTCTTCATTTTTGTCCAGAAAGAGCTATAGTAGTAATTTAGAGGAACTCCCAGGAGGGAGAGGTTTAACTTCAGGAAGGTATTTGTTGAGAAATTTTCAATTTCTTTCATGTCAATGTAGTTCACAGAATTTTAAGGTACCGAGGACGATTCTGTCCTCAAACTTGAGAAAATCTTTGTCTTGGCTGCAGAAATTGCATCAATGTCATTTTGCCGTAAAAAAGTTTATTATTCAATGTATATTGAAGCTGCAAATAAAATGAGAAACAAAAGACATGCAGGTAATCTTCAGGTGGGCCTGTATACATTTCCAGTCGTGATGATTATGCAATTATATTTATAATATAAGTCAGGAAATCATGCAAATTCCAATGCCTATATCCTAAATTTCTCTTCGTCTCGTCTAGGTTTTCTGGGATGCCAATCTGGAAAATAAAAATTTCAGTATTCATAATCCTGGTTTGTCAGGACGTCATGGATAAACCCAAACAATCCTTTATTGTTTTGGTTTCTATAGCGTCCTGAAAAACAAGGACGGTGTGTGACTCTGACCAAAAAAAATTACGAGTCCGTCCGTGTTTACCAGCAGGACGAACCTCGTAATGTAGGACGATCTTGGTTTAGGTGCGTGCGCCCCTAGTGATAATTCCAATTCCTTTCTGAATAGTGAAAGAAACTACTAGTACATATATTCACATACATGTACAATGTAAATTGATACGAAGTGTGAGAACCCTATATAGTTGCGTGTTTCAGTTCAATTGAGATCATGTTTTCCACGTCAACAAATGCGCTTGTCCAGGTTTTTTTTTCAGAAAATGGATTTTGTTCTAACTTAACAATCATATAAAATACCTCCCCAAAATACAATCCATGGGAAAAAAAACATGAAATTTGCAATGGGTGTGGAAGAAACAGGTTGTGTAAAAAAAAAAATTAATCACTATACTGCTTTATTGAACCGGATAATTGTATAATTTAAAAAAGATCGGTGTTTTTTTACGATATCCTTTAAAATATCCGACCGTGAGAGCGAAGTTTCAGAATGATAACGAGAAAAATAGACAAGTGATATGGTATATCAAAATCTCAACACCCCTGGGAAAAACGGCGGGTACTGATGACGGACTGTTGAGGGACTGATTTCACGAAGCGCGCGCTACGTTACTCGAGACGCACGTTAAGCCTGTATCCCACTGGGCTGCGATAGTTCGAGACTGTTTGCAGACTTGAAATTGGCGACTGTTTCAAGACAAAGTACGCAAACAAACCAGTCCCACTGAATTTGGTATTCTAACATGCTGGGGACATTCTCAAGACTTCTCAAGACTGTCTCATGAATGTCCTGTAAATATCGCAGTGACATGATTTTATGAGGGGCCAAATTCGTGATTTGTGCGCCAAAATATCTTAAGATAGTCCCGTGAATGTCTTCAGACATTATTAAGAATTCTTAAGAATGTTGTGCGAATGTCACAACGAATTTGGAGTCTACAACGTTGCCCAAAAAGGTCTCAAGAATGTCTCCAGACATTATTCAAACATTCTGAAGACATTCTGCTGACTATTTCGCGATTGTTTCATGAATTTGTTCCCCCTTATTCTCAAGACAATCTGAAGACATTCTGCAGACAATTTGGTGCACATTTCAAAATCTTGGCGACCACAGCTGTCGCAAACAAATTTTTAAACACGTTCAAAATTCCCGCGACATTATGACGACCTTCACAAACAGACAACAATTCTGCAAATATTCTGCAGAATGACAGTCGCAAATGTCGCCAAACAGGCTTTACGGTGGTTTACCCATCGCATCTGGTGCTACGAAATATTTTGGCGCTTCGTGAAATCGGCCCCTGGACACAATCATTTAATACCTTCACCTTTATCGGGAGGCATTTATCCGCCCTCTTTCCCACCATAATATTGAAAAAAGGGTGCTCTTCTTATTCCCCGCAAAGGGCCTCTTTGGGGGAAATACAAAAGCACAACAAAGAGCTTGTATAAGCGGTTTTAAGGGCCAATTGGTCCCGATATCAAAATAAAAGCACGATATATACATGTATATACATGTATATTTCTTATTCACGAAAAGTGTTTCTTGGAATTAGATATTTCCCCTTTCATCGCCGGCCCCGCGCGGTATTTTGTCGATATGGCAAGTGTGCAACAAAAGTGAATTATGCCGTGACCGAAATAAAAGAGATGGGGTTCAAATGGACATATTTCATTGTTTAGGATGAAGTGCCCCATGAAACGTTTGGTATGTGACTAGCCCTGGTTAGGGGTGGAAATCGTTAACGTGCAACCCCATTACTCGTCTGCCCTTGATTTTACTCGTCTGATCATGCTTTTTCTATTTACCAATGTTGAACACAAAAGGCTCGTCGTTTATAATAGGCTTTTTAAACATGCAGTATAGCACTACGCATTTCGAATCACATTGACGAGAAGAAGTATTTATATGACTGTACTACATGTACTGTAGTTCAATTTGAAATCTTTCACGAGGGCCAGTTTTGTTCGCACTAGTTACCATTCCCTTAATCTGGAAGATAATTGCTGCGAATCTACATTGTATATTTGAACCATACCACCAAGTTGGAAATTGCCAACTGGGTATCTCTGTATGGTAAGTGTACTGTTTCAACTTGCCTTGTGTGCAAGATTAGATCGAGCAAAACTGTGGATTAATATCACTGAATCGCCACGGAGCAAGTTGTAATTGACGTACTGTTTTAAACTTTTGTATTATTATTATTATTAAAGAGGGAGGCTCGTCAATACACCACAAACAAATTCATGCCACGAAATTCACCGCGCTCCATACCTTGTCCGAGTAGGGCAACTGCTCTTACAATCCCAGAGGGTGGAAGCTCATTATTTATGCGACATCGCCACAGTGTGAGCACGCCCTTTTAAATGATCACACCTCTTTTTCCATAAGAAGTTCTTATTCCGACATAGCTGCAATACTGAACTCAACTGATATAATCTAGTTCGACCCCGAGAAGCAACTTGAGATTTGTGACTTATTCCCTACGCAGGGTTGAACGACCGTGGCGCAGTGGTGCTGATGCGTCGTTACCTAGAACCGGCTCGATACAGCCTTTGCTACCTTGTCCGAGGTGAGGAGGGCCACGTTCGGGTGAGATCGGAGGTGGTTACACATACTTCTGGTCCGTGCTGATGGCCAGCACCGACAGGGCGTATAGTAGTGGCGGTTGCTGACCAGCCTGCTCCGTTGGTAAGAGAGGTCACGCCAGTCTCGGAGCGTATGAAAGCCACTCTCACACATAACCGTATTTGCATCCGTAGCGGGCCGTATACTTGTATACTTGTTCCCGTATCAAATTCGGGGCCATACTTACCCGTACGGACTGATACGGGAGCATACGGGACAAGTTTGGACCATACGGCAAATTGTTGAACATGTTCAAAACTTTGCCGTATTTGTGTACCATACTGGACCATAAGGGACCTTACGGGGAGATATTTTCTGATACGGGGAGATATTTTCTGATACGGGGCCATACGGGTTGATACGTACTGATACGGGCCGATACGGGTTGATACGGGGTGATTCGGGAGATAAAAATCTCCCGTAAAAAGTCCCGTATAGTCCCGAATTAGGCCCGTATCAACCCGTATCAGCCCGTACTATCCCGTATAAAATCTTCCCCGAAACCTTTTTAGACTATAGATGGGTTTTTTATACAAAAGTACATACATATGAAATCAGGCAGTGCGTGGTTACGACGTAAAGCTTAAAACAATGCATTTTCCCGTGAAATTTACGGGAAAATTATTTCCGTGGGCCACCGTCGGGTCACTGTCTGTCACGGGTGGCAATCATCGTGTGCTGGAGCGTAACAATCGGCCACCGTCGGGCCACTGTCGGCCCTCCTTGCGCTGGAGCGTAACAGTGGGCCACCGTCGGGCCACTGTTGGCCACAGGTTGCACTCGACTGTGACAGTGGGCCATTGTCAGGCCACTGTCGGTCACGGGTGGCACTCATCGTGTGCTGGAGCGTAACAATCGGCCACCGTCGGGCCACTGTCGGCCACGGGTGCACTCTTTGCGCTGGATTGTAACAGTGGGCCACCGTCGAGCCACTGTTGGCCACAGGTGGCACTTGTTGCTCTCGACTATAACAGTGGGCCACTGTCGGGCCACTGTCGGTCACGGGTGGCACTCGTCGCCGCTCGTATGCCACTAGTGGGCCACTGGTGTGGCTAGCTGGGATTCTGCTTAAGAATCGTCGAGACCGTTTCCGATCTGCAATTTGCACAGCTGCAGAAACTCCATGCCTTTAAAATCCTAGAGTCGGTGCTTTTACAGTCAGAAGACGGCTGCATTCCTTTGATCTGCATGCAAGAAGAGCGTATCGAGGCCCGGTCCTGCAACCGGGTTTCTATCATTCACGTCTTTATTGGGATAACGCCGTTTTTAACAGTTTTCCGTCTTTAACAAGCCATTAAGTTTAATCCACGTGGACGAGCTTGCTCAAATCACTATATGCCTACACGTACTACCCAACATCTCGGTAAACTTTGATCTATCATTTTAGCCATTGTGTCATCCCTGCCTATAAGGCACTCTTAACCCCAATAAAACGTCTTGCGCGAACACATGCGCATTATCCATACCATTTGTATTACTATCAATATTTTCATTGCAGTTATGAGTGTAAATAAGCCTTATCGACGTTCTCAAGGCATCATAGGATTGGATGACAAACAAGCTGGCAATTTTCACACAAACTATGGGGCTGTAGGAACACGACAATGTTAATCGATTCCATTCTTATTTCTGTGAATCACACGTTTGTATAAAGGAAAGATGCAATTTTTAACAAAACTGTCACTTTATTTTAACTGAGTGCAGATAACTGGTGCTGTGCATTATTTTGAAATCTCCCGTTTTATTTAATTTTCCTACAGTTAGAATAAAAATGATATATGTTAAAATATGGACCTCTTCATTATAAAAATTAAGTGTGAAGATCACACCTCATTATCAGAAATGAGAATGGGATCGATGAACGTTGTCATGTCCCCAGAGCCCTATAGGTTTGTATGAAAATTGCCAGCCTTTTTTGTCATCCAATCTCATGATGCCTTGTGAGAACGTCAATAAGTTTTATTGTTTAATTAGCACTGCCCGGTAATAAGAGTAGGTAATTGCTAACAATTTAACGTAGCCATGGAATTTGATCATGCCCATGAAGGCATATGATCAAATATTTCCCTTGTTTGACCATTGGTGCACGAATGGGCTATTTAATACATGAAATGAAACAAAATTACGTGTACTTTGCCCAGTGCGGAAAAACTACACGTTCGGCTGCGTTCGGCAGTTAAGACCCTATATATGCACTAAGTCTATTGGAGCATGACATAAATATCTTGACTTGTATTTCAAAGAAAAACTTGACACCACCATCTCATTGCAAAATTCATGTTTCCTAACCAAATTACACTTTCTAGTGTGCCATTATCTTGTATATTAGGAAGAATTAGTGACGAACGTGCATGGTCAGGGAAGCTTACCCGATTGTCCTGGCGCTACCCACTCGGTGTGTGACATGAGTTTCCTTGTAAAAATTGGAGTAATGGCTCAGTGATTCGAACATATGGCATTTACTTCAAGCCAGTGCGAAAGCCCACTATGTACGAACGACCATTTTGTCCGTGTACAAGTAGTCCTACTGTGCTGGCACATAATAGAGTGGTATACCTGTTGAAAGGAATTTCGCTCGTACACAGTGGGTGAGGTCACAATTTTGCATGTGGTTGATGAATGGTTCATTTGGAATGGATGAATCACTACCTCCATGGTTGAATGGTTTATTTATCTCTGCGACCCCAGAGGGGTATGAGAGCCAGTGTTAATTACATGACATTAAGTACGTTAATTAGTAAGAAAAACATATTTACAAGTAAACGAAATAAGTTAGATGAGGAGTATCGAGAGAAGACTGTAAATACAATACAAGTTATTATAGTCGAGTATCTATGGGGGAACCACCCCCGTGCACCCCCCCCCCCCCCCCCCCCCCCGCCCCCCTCCCCCAACCAGAACTAAACCAAACCAACTTTTTAAGGTGCATTTTATGGTCCTAAAACACATTTTTTATGTACAGCGGACCTTTCACATTTATAGATTGCTTTCCGCTAAAGATGGCATTTCGCAATATTAAGCGAAAAGATTAGGAAAAGGTCCGCCAGTGTACCAAAATACATGAATATGCTAATTCCATTGTGTGCGTAAAACTCCGAACAGGGGCCAATCTCATAAAGCTGTTTAGCGGAAAAATTTGCTTAATCAAAAATTTGTGTGCTTTATAGAAATGAGTTAATAGTCAAAGTTGTTTATCAAGTTGTGTTCTTAGCAAGATTAGGAGATATTCTTGTGAAAAACACAAGTTGACAAGCTAATTTGACTATTAACCCATTTTTATAAAGCAAACAAATTTTGGATTAAGCAAATTTTTCTGCTAAACAGCTTGATGAAATTGGCCCCAGGTCTATTGTAAAGGATTTCCAATCAATAATGGGCCAGCTCTAACTTATTGTTGGGAATCTTGACAAATCTTGAATCCATTTAGGTTGGCCATTACGATGGGTGAAGTTGATTCCAGCCACGACATATATCGGCCAGACGGTGGACTCCGGGGATGGATCGCCGTGCTGGCGCTATGGAGCCGGGACGTTATTGCGATGGGAGCTATCAAGGGACTTGGCGTCATGTTGCCGGCTCTGGAGGAACAACTGGTCACGCAGACATCGATAATCGGATGGATTACATCACTAATTCTTGCGGTGGCGGGATTTTCAGGTTGATAACTTTGCTTGGCCTAAGCTAGATGGAAGATGTTGCGCTTCTGTCGTATAATGCTAGTACTTAGTAGTAGTGCACGGATAAAGGGGTGGATTACTATGCACGGACACCCAAAATCTTTATCGTTACAACATATAAAACATGTAAAAAAAAAAGCGAAAAATTAAGAGGGGGAAAATGTCATATTTTTACTAAAAGAAGAACAAATTGAGTTGTCCCATGGGTTTGGTGCACGGTACTTTTAAAAGGCTAATTTAAGTGATTGTCTGACGTTTACATTGGGGCGTGATCAATAACTTTTAGCCGATTGCTATTGTTGTCTATTGCTACATGTCCTTTCTCGTGAAATACACGTGTTTGAAACCTAGCTCACCTTATACAGTCCGAGTATCACGAAGAAAACTTCCCCTGAAATGGTTTTGTCTGAAGTGATAACAGTTTTTGAGAAATGAGCAAAACAATTATTTTTCGTCTCGCGAGACGTAAATTCAATTCGCCCCAAAACCATTTCGCCCAAGTGCCATTTCGCCCCCAAACCACTTCGCCCCAGCGCCATTTCCCCCCAAATCACTTCGTCCAAACACTACCTCGCCCAAATGCCACTTCGCCCCAAAACCACTTCGTGGACAGGCCGTGGTTCAGGGCGAAGTGGTTCTTTGTTTTGTTCTTTCCCCATAATAGGTATATTTGCCAAGTTGGCAGAAAGACAGTGGGCCACCGTCGAGCCACTGTTGGCCACAGGTGGCACTTGTTGCTCTCGACTATAACAGTGGGCCACTGTCGGGCCACTGTCGGTCACGGGTGGCACTCGTCGCCGCTCGTATGCCACTAGTGGGCCACTGGTGTGGCTAGCTGGGATTCTGCTTAAGAATCGTCGAGACCGTTTCCGATCTGCAATTCGCACAGCTGCAGAAACTCCATGCCTTCAAAATCCTAGAGTCGGTGCTTTTACAGTCAGAAGACGGCTGCATTCCTTTGATCTGCATGCAAGAAGAGCGTATCGAGGCCCGGTCCTGCAACCGGGTTTCTATCATTCACGTCTTTATTGGGATAACGCCGTTTTTAACAGTTTTCCGTCTTTAACAAGCCATTAAGTTTAATCCACGTGGACGAGCTTGCTCAAATCACAATATGCCTACACGTACTACCCAACATCTCGGTAAACTTTGATCTATCATTTTAGCCATTGTGTCATCCCTGCCTATAAGGCACTCTTAACCCCAATAAAACGTCTTGCGCGAACACATGCGCATTATCCATACCATTTGTATTACTATCAATATTTTCATTGCAGTTTAAGTGTAAATAAGCCTTATCGACGTTCTCAAGGCATCGTAGGATTGGATGACAAACAAGCTGGCAATTTTCACACAAACTATGGGGCTGTAGGGACACGACAATGTTAATCGATTCCATTCTTATTTCTGTGAATCACACGTTTGTATAAAGGAAAGATGCAATTTTTAACAAAACTGTCACTTTATTTTAATTGAGTGCAGATAACTGGTGATGTGCATTATTTTGAAATCTCCCGTTTTATTTAATTTTCCTACAGTTAGAATAAAAATGATATATGTTAAAATCTGGACCTCTTCATTATAAAAATTAAGTGTGAAGATCACTTGTCAACTCATTATCAGAAATGAGAATGGGATCGATGAACGTTGTCATGTCCCCAGAGCCCTATAGGTTTGTATGAAAATTGCCAGCCTTTTTTGTCATCCAATCTCATGATGCCTTGTGAGAACGTCAATAAGTTTTATTGTTTAATTAGCACTGCCCGGTAATAAGAGTAGGTAATTGCTAACAATTTAACGTAGCCATGGAATTTGATCATGCCCATGAAGGCATATGATCAAATATTTCCCTTGTTTGACCATTGGTGCACGAATGGGCTATTTAATACATGAAATGAAACAAAATTACGTGTACTTTGCCCAGTGCGGAAAAACTACACGTTCGGCTGCGTTCGGCAGTTAAGACCCTATATATGCACTAAGTCTATTGGAGCATGACATAAATATCTTGACTTGTATTTCAAAGAAAAACTTGACACCATCTCATTGCAAAATTCATGTTTCCTAACCAAATTACACTTTCTAGTGTGCCATTATCTTGTATATTAGGAAGAATTAGTGACGAACGTGCATGGTCAGGGAAGCTTACCCGATTGTCCTGGCGCTACCCACTCGGTGTGTGACATGAGTTTCCTTGTAAAGTTTGGAGTAATGGCTCAGTGATTCGAACATATGGCATTTACTTCAAGCCAGTGCGAAAGCCCACTATACGAACGACCATTTTGTCCGTGTACAAGTAGTCCTACTGTGCTGGCACATAATAGAGTGGTATACCTGTTGAAAGGAATTTCGCTCGTACACAGTGGGTGAGGTCACAATTTTGCATGTGGTTGATGAATGGTTCATTTGGAATGGATGAATCACTACCTCCATGGTTGAATGGTTTATTTATCTCTGCGACCCCAGAGGGGTATGAGAGCCAGTGTTAATTACATGACATTAAGTACGTTAATTAGTAAGAAAAACATATTTACAAGTAAACGAAATAAGTTAGATGAGGAGTATCGAGAGAAGACTGTAAATACAATACAAGTTATTATAGTCGAGTATCTATGGGGGAACCACCCCCGTGCACCCCCCACCCCCCCCCGCCCCCCTCCCCCAACCAGAACTAAACCAAACCAACTTTTTAAGGTGCATTTTATGGTCCTAAAACACATTTTTTATGTACAGCGGACCTTTCACATTTATAGATTGCTTTCCGCTAAAGATGGCATTTCGCAATATTAAGCGAAAAGATTAGGAAAAGGTCCGCCAGTGTACCAAAATACATGAATATGCTAATTCCATTGTGTGCGTAAAACTCCGAACAGGGGCCAATCTCATAAAGCTGTTTAGCGGAAAAATTTGCTTAATCAAAAATTTGTGTGCTTTATAGAAATGAGTTAATAGTCAAAGTTGTTTATCAAGTTGTGTTCTTAGCAAGATTAGGAGATATTCTTGTGAAAAACACAAGTTGACAAGCTAATTTGACTATTAACCCATTTTTATAAAGCAAACAAATTTTGGATTAAGCAAATTTTTCTGCTAAACAGCTTGATGAAATTGGCCCCAGGTCTATTGTAAAGGATTTCCAATCAATAATGGGCCAGCTCTAACTTATTGTTGGGAATCTTGACAAATCTTGAATCCATTTAGGTTGGCCATTACGATGGGTGAAGTTGATTCCAGCCACGACATATATCGGCCAGACGGTGGACTCCGGGGATGGATCGCCGTGCTGGCGCTATGGAGCCGGGACGTTATTGCGATGGGAGCTATCAAGGGACTTGGCGTCATGTTGCCGGCTCTGGAGGAACAACTGGTCACGCAGACATCGATAATCGGATGGATTACATCACTAATTCTTGCTGTGGCGGGATTTTCAGGTTGATAAGTAACTTTGCTTGGCCTAAGCTAGATGGAAGATGTTGCGCTTCTGTCGTATAATGCTAGTAGTGCACGGATAAAGGGGTGGATTACTATGCACGGACACCCAAAATCTTTATCGTTACAACATATAAAACATGAAAAAAGCGAAAAATTAAGAGGGGGAAAATGTCATATTTTTACTAAAAGAAGAACAAATTGAGTTGTCCCATGGGTTTAGTGCACGGTACTTTTAAAAGGCTAATTTAAGTGATTGTCTGACGTTTACATTGGGGCGTGATCAATAACTTTTAGCCGATTGCTATTGTTGTCTATTGCTACATGTCCTTTCTCGTGAAATACACGTGTTTGAAACCTAGCTCACCTTACAGTCCAAGTATCACGAAGAAAACTTCCCCTGAAATGGTTTTGTCTGAAGTGATAACAGTTTTTGAGAAATGAGCAAAACAATTATTTTTCGTCTCGCGAGACGTAAATTCAATTCGCCCCAAAACCATTTCGCCCAAGTGCCATTTCGCCCCCAAACCACTTCGCCCCAGCGCCATTTCCCCCCAAATCACTTCGTCCAAACACTACCTCGCCCAAATGCCACTTCGCCCCAAAACCACTTCGTGGACAGGCCGTGGTTCAGGGCGAAGTGGTTCTTTATTTTGTTCTTTCCCCATTAGCTATATTTGCCAAGTTGGCAGAAAGGCAGTTCGGAAATGGCAACGTCATCATGGCGTGTGCTGTCATGGTTGGTTCTGCGTATATTGCTGCGTCTTTCGTCCAGACTACACTGCAGCTTGCATGTATCATTGTTCCTCTTGTGGGTGAGTTGTTCATTCCTTCAGTAACGCCAGTCTTTCGACCTGTCGTGTTGAGGTTAAGGTTTTTTAAATATCATTTGTACTGATCACAAATTACTTCATAGATTAGCTATAATACCCAATGCCTATCTTGTCATCTCTTTCAGGAATCGGGCTTGGAGTGTCGGATATTGTCGCGAAGGAAGCTGTCAGCCTTTTATTCACCGCGAACTACGCTACAGCAAACGGTATTGCTCGAACCGGATACTCCATCGGACTTTTGGCGTACGCGCCTCTTGTTCAGCTTTTCTTGAATACCTATGGATGGAGAGGAACAATGCTATTGACTGGAGGAATTGCAATGCATCTTGTGGTGTGTGGCGCCATCATGGTCAATACAAGCAGACCAGATAGACACACTGTTAGAAGGTATCGATGATGAAATCGTATCACCAAGTTCATCTGGTCAAGAATTTCGATGTGGAGCAGTGTGGAGGAAGTTCCTAGCAAAATTCGATGTGGCGTTCCTTTTCGATTCGCGCTTCTGGGCAATAGCCGTGATCAGATGGTGTAGTAGCTTCACGTTTAACATGTGGACTATTTATTTCGTGGCACAGTGTCTTTCCTGCAAGTTTTCGACTCGGGACGCGGGAACATTTGTTGCTGTCGCAGGTGTGGCAAATTTAATTGCCAAAGTCCTGCAAGGACCGATGACGGATCGCGAAGTGATACCAAATTCGTACTTGGTGGCCATATTCACTGCAATAGCCGCAGTGTCGTACTGCGCATCTCCCTGGCAGACGTCGTATTGGGCAATGCTGACATTATCGTGCTTTGTTGTATTCAGCGATGGTATCCTTGGTTGTCAGATTGATGTGTTCCTGCAACAAGCGTTGAACCCCGAGTTGTTGGGAGGTGCATTTGCATGGGTGGAAGTCACTTATGCCATCATAGCCTTAGTGTTCGGCTTTTTACCAGGTATGCAACACTGATTTTTTTGGGAATCCTTTCTTATTCCTCACCTATTTCTTTTACAATATTCGAATCCACTATTCGGCACCATGCTGCAAATGTGTTGGTTAAAACATCTGCCTAGTATAGGGGCAGACGATTTGAGCATTTTGTGTGACAAGAGTATAAACCGTATCGAATAGCTGCCATCTTGTGGGGCACCTTTTGTTATGTGACCCTCGGGGGAATTAGGGTCAGAAAATGGAACGGGAAAACTGTCTGAAGTTCTTTGACGGTTTAATCTGTGAAATGGCGAAGAAATACACAAGGTGTTGACACGTCTTCGACCATGAGCAGAATCACATGAGATATATAATACATCAATTACCGAAATAAAGAATGACTAAATTTGGTAAATCCTAAAATTAAACGAATACGACTATCAATTATTTTGCGTATGATAGCGTCACCCGCGAAAACCTTGGTGGTTGACGCCATATTGCCAAAATATGTAGTTTTTTTAACGAAATTACGTATTCGCAATGTCACTCCAAATTAAATCCAAATACTAATCTTTGCATTGGCTTTTAGGGAGTTATTTTAAACAAAGTGCAATTCTACTTTAACTGTACAAAATACGATAAAGAAATATATAAATTAACATTGCGTCATACCTGTGAAATGGCGAAGAAATACACAAGGTGTTGACACGTCTTCGACCATGAGCAGAATGACATGGCGTGCGAATTTCAAAAATACCTAGAGGGCGCTTTACAATAAATTTACATATGAAAAGAGTCGAGCAATAGAAGCAACAATTAAATGGATCAACACAAGAAGATTATTACATATGCACGCATGGGCAGTAAAGTAACAAACCTTATAGGTGGGTACTAAAAGAATGCAATATACTTTTAAGCGTCACAGTTACTTGAACTGTTCAACAATGCAAGCACAAAATGTGCAACCACGCGTGTCCTCAAGGAACAAAGAAATTGCCCCACAAGATGGCAGCTATGCGACACGGTCTATACTGACCGTCGTGCATACGACTTGAAAAATACAACAAAAGCGGAAATTCCATGTGGTGTTATCAACAGAAATAGGATCTCCAGGTTCTTTTCCTCTTTTTCTTCTCCCCAAGTCCCATAAACAGGGCCCATAGTCCTTTTCATAGTCTTATAGGGTCACTCGCAAAATTTGCATAATCGTAAAACTTGGTCACAAGAAAGCTCTCGTGGTAAAGTAGTGTGCCAAAAACACGTCATAATGACGTCATCGAGTGTCAGATTCCCGGGTCATATTACAAGCGTCTGAAATTTAATGCCTTAAAATTGACCACCCATTCAAAAATTAACCGCCAATCGTCCAAAAGTGGGACTATATAGTAGAGTCATTTTCTTAGGATCCGTGACCATTCATAGGATACCTTTGTTTCTCAGTGGATTTGACTAGACTGATCTATTTTAAGAAAAAATGGCCCCCATATACCTCCCAAAAATGGCGGGAAATTTTTTTATAGGCCGATTTTCAAAATGGCCGCCGGCGCCATATTGAAAAACATGAAAATCTATATATCATGAAGTAGATGAGCTATGTCTGACATTACAAACCTTTTGAAATGGTATTCAAGGTGATTTGGGGTCATCTTGACCCTTAAATCCAAGATGGCTGCCGACGCCATATTGAAAACACACACATTTTTTATCTTTTGAAGTAGTTGGTCTAGTGTGACAAATAAAGTATCGTTTCTAACTTTTTTTGACATGCCAAACCTTTTAAACTGGCATTCAAAGTGTCTGGGGGTCATCTTGACCCCCAAATCCAAGATGGCCGCCAATGCCATATTGAAAAAAAAAATACAAATCTATATCTTTTGAAGTACTTGGTCTATTGTGACAACTAAACTGTCTCTTCTAACTATTTTTGACATGCCAAACATTTTAAAATGGTGTTCTAAATGTTTTGTGGTCATCTTGACCTCATCTTGACCCCTAAATCTAAGAAAGATGGTCCCTGACTCTGAAAACCCCCATATAAATCTGTATTTCATGAAGCAGTTGAGCTATTGAGACAATTAAAGTAACTTAATTTGTAAATAATTTTGACACAACTAATTAGAATGGTATTTAGAATGTTTTGGGGTCATCTAGACCCAAAGTAATATGGTTGCCAATGCATACAATTGACAAATAAATGTGACATTTAATATAATATATGAAACATTCTCATTCTTAGATTTAGTTGTATTGTCTTTAAAAACTGAATCAAGAAACAGTGACCAGACCCCTGTGGCGTATACTCTTATATAACCAATTACCAACACCATGCTGCTTTAGTTTTGGGTGTGCCATGATCAGCTAAGCAGATGAGTATCTAGCTTGAAAATACTAGTATTGTTTTTAGCTATTATGTGTAAGTATGACCATGACCGCATAATTAGTATACTTTCAATATCAAATCATTTTAGATGTTTGACATTTTCCAAGATTGTTGTACTCTTGATATCTAGGTCATAACAAGTGTGTTGGCCAAAACATTACAGTGTCAACAGTAACTAGCTCATAAATGTTTTGCAGGAGTACAAACGTAGTTTTAACTGTCTCATCTACGTTGTTGGTTTATAAATGGAATACCAGTGGATGTAGCATGGACTTTTCTTGAACAACTTGCATACAAAGGTTGAGGTGAATGGTTTAGTATAACGATTAATAGACAAACCAAATACAGTATTAGTAGTATTAGGAATATGCATACCCGGCCCCCTGACTCTGCACAAAAGTTGGTAACCATGCGTGTTCTCCATTTTTAAAAAGTACCCCAAAGCACGGATTTTTGCATCAATTTTACCCCCTTTTTTTGCAAAAACAAGGACAAAATTGGTGTAAAAAATACCCCCTTTTAAAGATTTTTTAAAGATTCCCTTAAAAGTTCCAATTTGAAAATTGATATTAACATTTACTAGGAGTGGTTTTCCTACAAACTTTGTTTCAATCTTCGTTTTGAAATTGGTTGTTAGCCATTATTAGAAGAGTAACACACGTTGATGACCACAAAACATTTTGAACACCATTTTTAAATGTTTGGCATGTCAAATATAGTTAGAAGAGACAGTTTAGTTGTCACAATAGACCAAGTACTTCAAAAGATATAGATTTGTATTTTTTTTCTTCAATATGGCATTGGCGGCCATCTTGGATTTGGGGGTCAAGATGACCCCCAGACACTTTGAATGCCAGTTTAACAGGTTTGGCATGTCAACAAAAGTTAGAAAAGATATTTTATTTGTCACACTAGACCAACTACTTCAAAAGATAAAAAATGTGTGTGTTTTCAATATGGCGTCGGCAGCCATCTTGGATTTAAGGGTCAAGATGACCCCAAATCACCTTGAATACCATTTCAAAAGGTTTGTAATGTCAGAAATAGTTAAAAACGACACATCATTTGTCAACATAGCTCATCTACTTCATGATATATAGATTTTCATGTTTTTCAATATGGCGCCGGCGGCCATTTTGAAAATCGGCCTATAAAAAATTTTCCCGCCATTTTTGGGAGGTATATGGGGGCCATTTTTTCTTAAAATAGATCAGTCTAGTCAAATCCACTGAGAAACAAAGGTATCCTATGAATGGTCACGGATCCTAAGAAAATGACTCTACTATATAGTCCCACTTTTGGACGATTGGCGGTTAATTTTTGAATGGGTGGTCAATTTTAAGGCATTAAATTTCAGACGCTTGTAATATGGCCAGCATCAGTTGCCACAAAGTGCACCGATTCCAATATATTTTCTAAATAAACTTCTCAAAAAAAGTTCGGAAAGTCAAATTTGACTAACAATTTCTCTCTTGTTACTAAATAATTTCCCTTGAATTTGGTATCATTGGAAAGCCCTGTTATTCCTCTTTACAGTGACGTGTCATTTGTTATGATTAATAAATTGGGGGATGTGCAGTATAGCAGAATACAGGGGTGGGTGGAAAGTGAAATGTCCGAAAATTCACTGCTATTGTCAAAAAGTGCATTGACATATTCCCATCCTCCTAACAAAAGGGGAATGCACTGCATGACAATAGCAGTGAATTTTCGGACATTTCACTTTCCACCCACCCCTGTATTCCGCTATACTGCACATCCCCCAATTGATTAATCATAACAAATGACACATCACTGTAAAGAGGAATAACAGGGCTTTCCAATGATACCACATTCAAGGGAAATTATTTAGTAACAAGAGAGAAATCGTCAGTCAAACTTGACTCTCCGAACTTTTTTTGAGGAGTTTATATGCAAATATCTTACATACATTGTTTGTTTTTTTTTGTTTTTTTCAGAAACGTAAAATTTATTCGCTATAAAAATAGATCAACGTTTAGTTATCGAACAATAACTGCATGTAAATATTTCGAATTATTAGCAGTCCGCCAATGCTTCAACTCACGGCAAGGTGCAAAAACGGCGTTTTTCCACAGGGTAGCCGATGTCTTCGTTAAAATAAAGTAAATGCTTAAAAAATTCGTTCGGAGGAAGAAACAAAAAATCGAATTTGCTGAGAACCACGGACAATATAACTTTAACAACAAAAGTTTGCTATAAACATTTGGCTACATTACGAAAACGGCCTGTTCAATAGTTTCGTCTATCCTATTCGGAGAACAAAGAGCTTGGACCTTACGGAAGATTTGACTTGTTTTCAAGCGATTTCGGAAAGACTTCTTTTTCTGTCTCAAACTAAAACTGAACTTTTTTTTTTATACACTCGGCAAAAGAAGTTCTTGGACACTGGTAAAAGTTCAAATAATTTTTTAAAATAATTCATAAAAAGCACATTATTGTATATCAATATGACCACACAATAGTTCTCTACCAGCATGATATGGAGTTAACGCGTGAGCAATCATGCATGGCTGGTTACACGCATTGAACAATAGCAAGTACAGTAACAGAAAATTGCAAGAAATGGAGCATTCAAATGCTAATAATCATGTCCATCCTGCAGGCCTAAATTTTGTTAACAATTCCAGTGGAATAATGATGCATCCAAGATGGATAATTTCCTCTTCTTTTCAAAATGGCATTTAATTTTGACTTGACAATGTGCACGGGATTTGTTCAATAATGAACCCCCAGCAAAGAAACATACTGCTTTTTTCTTTCAATGGATCATTATGCCACATAAACTGTTTCACAATTGAATAACTGAATGCTCCATTTCTTGCAATTTTCTGTTACTGTACTTGCTATTGTTTAATGCGTGTAACCAGCCATGCATGATTGCTCACGCGTTAACTCCATATCATGCTGGTAGAGAACTATTGTGTGGTCATATTGATATACAATAATGTGCTTTTTATGAATTATTTTTAAAAATTATTTGAACTTTTACAAGTGTCCAAGAACTTCTTTTGCCGAGTGTATATATGTTTCAGGTTGGTTGGCTGATATCACTGGGAGCTTCATAGTCCCATTCCAAGTAATCGGATTCATTCAAGGAGTATCTCTATTGCCCATAATTTATCTCAAATTTCGTGGACATGTAAAGTAGTGTCGTACATAAGGAACTCTCTTTTAGGGGCCATTCAGAAGTTTCAAAGTGTTTAAGTTTGGACTTTTTTCCATTTGTTTTTTGGTACTACCCACCCACCCCCAATTGGATTAAGAAAAAAAACCTGATTTGTCATTCATGTGTGTCTATGCAAATGCGTGTGTACACTGTAAAAAAAACGGTAGAAAGTGTGTACTTTGTTACGGGAACCGGCAGTGCCCGTAAATGAATTTTTACGGTCGAACCAGTAAAAATCCTTTCACAATGCATTATGGCATTGCGCGTAACTGAAACGATGGTGATTTTCTTCAGTTTTAGTTGTTTTGCTTTTTTGTAATGTATTGTAATTTTTTGCTCAGTGGAAAGATGCAAAATTGACAGTTGTTGGTGTTGGGTACAAATTAACTTAAAGGAAACACCGGCTCACTGTTTACATAATGTAGTGATGTAGCATCCTTGAGAATAATCTTTCGGTGGTTGTTGGGGAAAAATGTCTCCAAAATGTCACGTACAAAAAATCACCAAAATATTTAAAATTAACAAAAGGAGATATTAAAGGTCAGGTTATACGCTGTACCAGCCGTTGCAACTAAAGCGACATTGTTGCGCGGAGTAGAATTGCCCAAAATACACTAGACAGGCACACGTAGACACCGGAGTTTAAGATGCATGTTCCGACCTATCAATCAAGCTGAACCCGCCGACCAATCACAACAGATCTAGTAGACGGCGCCCACATATGTCAAAGCAGCGGCGTAGCTAGGGTTCTCTCCATAGGGGGGTTGGGGGGCGGGGGGGGGGGGGGGGGGGGGGGGGGGCAGCGACTGGGGGCGGTCTGGACGTGTCTGTGGGAGGGCGGGCGTGTAATACCCAAAATTTTCGTAAGTCCGTGCAAGCGCCGGCGTCGCTCAGCGGGGGGGGGGGGGTGGTGGGGGGGGGGGGGGGTGGTTGGGGGGGGGGGGGGGTGGGGGTGGGGGGTGGTTGGGGGGGGGGGGGGGGGGGGGGTGGGGGGGGGGGGGGCTGGTGCCCTTTTAAACCCCACCAAGATTTCTTTTTCAATTTTGTATACATATTATATTCATACCATCGTACTTTACACCAGAGAAACAGCACTTTATACAGTTTCAGTGGGGAAAAATTAAAAATTAAACAAACATTTAATTAAATTAAACATTGAACAATTAAAGTTCTATGGGGAAAGCCATGCCACCATATTTTTCTCCGGGGGCGCCCCCCCCCCCCCCCCCCCCCCACCCCCTCCTCCCCCCAATCAAAGTGATGCATACATTACGCAACACGCGATTTTCTGCCCATACAGTTTGTATGTTTTATGCGCCAGTGACCGGGTGAATTTTGGTTTCATTGTCGGGCGATTCGCTGTTCAAAGGTAGGAAAACGTATTTTTATGAATAACTGCATTACTAGCCCTTCGCTCAGTGTGTGTTACGGTAACTGTCGACCCTAAAACATAAATACCTTTGAGTTTTCTCCAATGAATCTGTGCTTTCCATGCCGAGTCCCGTTGCTTTGTACGTTGTGTCGTCATTTTTTTCGATGGCTTGTGAGCACATAGCAACAATATTTAAGGGGCGGGGTTAACTGGGCAATCTGGGAACTATGCAAGTTTACTACATTCCTACACAAAGTACAATTTTCCGTCCAAATTTGAGGCCCGTCTTTCGTGTTCGGATTAATTACATGACCTAAATTATTTGGGAAAATGCTCAAAAATTACCAAATGTTGTGGTTTTATTTTTTTCAGGATGTCTTAATTTTTTTCTCGAAAAGACCTTTTGGGAATCATGTATAGGTCTATTTCGAGCCTAAAATAGCCTAACAAAGCCAAAATCTGAGATGGTTTCGAGATAGTCTGTGGTATTTGTTGGGTAGAAGTTCACTGGGATTTGGGATTGGGAAACCATGTTGTAGCAGTATACTGCCGTGCTTGTGCTTCGAGGGAGGCTGACCGCCACAGTGCATGCATCTGTCTACGCTTTTCATGAAAGTCGGAGCATACTCTCTTGCATAGTGTTCGTGAACGCAGGCTGCAGTCCTAGTATTAGATTCAAGTGGGTGAACAGTCGAGTTTGTATAGCAACTGCTAATCGACGTCTATGGTATGTAAAGCACACCGTACCCTTCTACCACTGCAGGGCCTAACCGCTACCAATCCCTGGCTCTATGAAAACCACTTCCTACCATGCATGTATTTAATACCAGCAACTAATGAATTTCAAATTGTCATCGAAAACGAGGGTCCCAGTGCTTTCTTTTGTGATAAAATTTGCAAATGAAAACGAGACGCGTGATGTGATACAATGACTCAATATTACCTGAAACGAGGCTGCCAGCTTCAATTTGAACTTGTGGCTGCGGGCAGTTTGTTGTGAACCTACAACGCTATATACAGATCGCTGGTGCGTAGTTCAGTTGAGGCCATTTTTCTCCCATAAAAACTTAATTTGAATTTTAATAACTTTACCAGGACCTACACACCCACTATAGGGTAAAGATCCAAATTTAAAAACTGAAAATGTTGAGTGGCCCCTTATTGATCTTTTCGTAGAACTCTGCAAAGGTTAGGGTGAACCTTTGTTACATATACCCCAGACAGCAAACTTACGTTAGTCCAACGTTGGATCAACGTCAGTAATTGATGAAGAAACGTTGGGCCAACGTTAGAAAGTGACGGTGTTCCAACGTAAAGTTGCACTTCCGAATAACGTTGGCACAACGTTGTTTATAAGTTGGCGTTAACGTTGGACAAACGTCATATCGCTCAATTCCCAACCTTATTTCACGTCAATTCAATGCTGGCTCAACGGCAGACGTAAATTATTGACGTCTTATTAACGTCTTTGTGGGGTCGTATGCAAAGCCAAAAGACGTCTTTTCCTGACGACCCATACATTACTCATACATACTCATACATATTCATCGATACTCATACACTACTCATACACTACTCATACATTATCTTTATGTGCGACTTCTATTTATGCTCCACAAAATCCTGCACCCTGTAACCCATGGTTGGCACACACCTACTAATACCAAATTTAATACTAATCACTCGCCACTTTGAGTTTGTTCATCCCCGACAATTGCCAATTTGCCTATTATCAAGCAACAACCCATTTACAAAAATAAAAACAACTGCCAAAACTGAAGCAAATTAGCCTTTTTACACGGTAAATCTGGTCACGACCACTTTATGACGCAGGAGTCGAAAATGACTGAAAAAAGACGTCTTTAACACGTCGTGTGCCCCCATGTTGCCGTTAAAGGCATAGGCTCCATGCCTTTGCTATGGAGCTGCGTATTGCGTGGCACACATTTGGGGCGCGCGCATTGCTGACGAGCCTGTGCCTTTAACGTCAGGTTGCCGTCAGAATAGCGACGCAAGCATGACGTAAATTGTTGTGCCTAAACCCACGTTAATTCGACGCAGTATGTCGACGCCGTACTGACGTAATGTGATAACCTTTATATGACGTCTTACCGACGTTATATATGACACCTTATTGACGTCAAATATTGACGTTAAAGTGACGTCATGTTGACCAAATGTCTAACCTAATGCCGACGTATAGCAAATACGGAAATCACCGGCCCATATCTGACGTCGTACCGACGTCGTACCGACGTCGTACACCGACGGGCGACGTTCGCCGACCTATGCCGACCTTTGCCGACGTCGGTGCGACGTATGCTTGCTGTCTGGGACGTAGGTTATCCAAAAATTTCAACGACCTGGAATCGATTTTCTTTTTTTCGTGTATAGGCATACTGTACATCAGGAGGCTTTTTGGGGACATTTTTAATTTTAAGATATATTCTCGGGCGGAACCACGGCATTGGATAGTTTAAACCAAATCTTCCATTTGAAATACATTTTGCCGGTCAAATGGTTGATTAAAGTTTTGGGAAATTTAATGTTAAGTGTAAATCCATTTGTTTAGAATTGAACGTTTGCACCGACAAAATCTTTTAGACAAGAAAAAAGCAGTTATAGTTTCAATATTTCACTAAATGTGATTTTGTTCATGGCTGTAAATATTTCAAGCGAAGTAGCATGGATTCACACAACCTTTTCGCGTAAATTTAACGCGCGTCGCTTTGGAGAAGAAAAAAACCCAGCGGTGTATATATTGTTGATAATCGTTGCTGCAGGTTCATCTTCAAACATCATGATGTCTAAGCTTGAAACTTCATCCCAATATCAAAATTGGTCACGGTTTTGAATTACATGCACTAGCTTGAAATTTGACGAATTAAACTATAGGCCTAATATGTCTTTTAAATCAAGGGGCATGCAATTGCAATTGTTGCAAGACGGTATCCGCACGTGCATGAATACATATGTAAGTGAAGGATTGTTACTTTTACCCCTAAAGAAAATGTGGGTTTGAAATGTTACATGTCGGCATGGGTGATTGAATTTTTTTTACTCCATTGAAAATAAAGAATACAATTTGACAGTGTTTGCCTAAAATGATCAAAAGAGTTTTTACCTTTTTCTCCGTGTTAGTCACTTGGCTATTTCATCCCATCAGACTCCGAAATTTTCCGGTTTTATGTATGCCGGATTCCGTTGTTTTTTTTTTAAATTGGAATTTCCTAGTTTTGACAAAGTTATTTTGGGTAAAATTTCATGAAAACGACGGGGTTAGGTTAAATTCTAAAGCAACCGTGCAATCGAACGACTGCACTCTAGGTTTCCATCAAATATTAACGCAACGCGGAAATTTCGCGACTATTTAAAACATGTAAAAACAATTTACCAGTTTTCTATATTTCTGCTGTTCATAATCTTTTGAGTGATCATTTCCAGGGTCAGTGAACACTGTACAATTGTTAGTGAGAACAAGGCTTAAACTGTACCCGTGACCATTCCCAGGGTAAGTAGGCTACATACTCGATCATTTCTCAGCACAGAATGGACCTTTATCACAGTGCGTCCATCTTTGTCTTGTTCCCTATGTAGTGCATTGATTTACATACATATATATATATATAGCTCAATGATGTAGTGTGTGTCGGTCACGATCAGTGCGTCTGCGCGGCCACGCTATAGCGCGTGCAATCTACCGTTGTTGTTTTGAGATAATCACTGTCCGCGCTGCGCGTTTTCTTGACCGCGCTGCAGGCATGTCATTGTGATGCACACAATGAACATTTTCTTTCGCAAGCCTCGCTTTGGTTGCGTTCATGTTAATAGGAGAAAGGGGAAGATGGCCGCACCGTGATCAAGATAGCCTTGTCCAATAGTGATCAACGTTAAAGCTCCAAAAATGATGATTTTAAAATTACTGATTTTTACAAAATGAACCAGGGCTTTCACATGCACATTGATGATTTAATAATGTTAACTGTGAATCTTTCACATCATGATTCAAAAAGTTATTCACCTTTAGGCAGGGGCACTCGAACAAGATATATCGGTCTTGGCCCACGGCCTATCTGCAGTTTTTTTAAATTAATAAGAGGTATGAAATATGACAAACGTGAATGGAACCGATTCCCCTGTATGCTTCAAATAGCAACCAATCACCGACCGCGCCGAGCTAGCGACGTCATTTTGGGAGTCAAATAATGCTGCGTCATTGTGGAAGCAATGTGCGTGCGCGTTGAGTGTGTCCATAGCATGCGTAACGCGCTATATACTAAGGCGCACATTGGTGAATTAAACCGCGTTACAACCATTGAATTACATACATACTGGATACGCTATCTGGGAGTGTTTGTGTAGAAATGCGCGGCCGAATAATGGCGGCGCGTAAGAAGGGTATTAACGCGTCACTTGCATGCTTTGCTGCAGTATGTATACAAAAGTATGTATTGGGAAATGTGTGTGTCTCCTTTCAAAGAATTTAAGAAAGTTTACGTTAATCCCGTAACGTGTTGACAATCCCTTAAGTTATAGGCTAGCGTCCTATAGGCTATACAAGTATATTTTGAAACCGGGTCACGGCTGAACAATGCATCAGGCCAATTTAACAGCTGTTTAACAAAAGAAATCGCTTAAAAAAGAATGGGAAATGACGATTTCACCGAACTTTTGCCCGGCTGTTGCAATAGGCCTACAATCGTCAAACATTAAAGGAACTCACCGGCTTTGTTGGGCTATTTTAGGCTCGAAAACTAGGCCCATATAAGAAACCACCAAATTTGGCCAGTTTTCTTTATGTAGGCCTATGCGTATTTGACAAAATATACTATTTATTCAGGTTAAGTAACATAACTATGAAAAATCGAAAGCTGCCAAGAGTAGAGCGAAACGTTTGCTGCAAAGTCGCCCGAGGTTCGCGCGATAGTGAACGGCTGGTAAAGCGCATTGACCGTTTTGGTTAATTTTAAGCTTTTATTTAGTTAATTACGGGACATTTTGACGATCTTTTTTGACACGGACCATCAAAACAAATTTCAGTGATGCTACATCACTAAATTATGTAAACAGTGAGCCGGTGTATAGATTTAAAAAAATACTTAGATACTAAAAATGTCTTTTTTTGGTCATAAATTTGTTTTGTGCATACATCAAAATACTGATACAAAGCCAAAATCTGAGATGGTTTCGAGATAGTCTGTGGTAATTGTTGGGTAGAAGTTCACTGGGATTTGGGATTGGGAAACCATGTTGTAGCAGTACTGCCGTGCTTGTGCTTCGAGGGAGGCTGACCGCCACAGTGCATGGTCTGTCTACGCTTTTCATGAAAGTCGGAGCATACTCTCTTGCATAGTGTTCGTGAACGCAGGCTGCAGTCCTAGTATTACAGTAGTAGTCTTAGATTCAAGTGGGTGAACAGTCGAGTTTGTATAGCAACTGCTAATCGACGCCTATGGTATGTAAAGCACACCGTACCCTTCTACCACTGCAGGGCCTAACCGCTACCAATCCCTGGCTCTATGAAAACCACTTCCTACCATGCATGTATTTGAGACCAGCAACTAATGAATTTCAAATTGTCATCGAAAACGAGGGTCCCAGTGCTTTCTTTTGTGATAAAATTTGCAAATGAAAACGAGACGCGTGATGTGATACAATGACTCAATATTACCTGAAACGAGGCTGCCAGCTTCAATTTGAACTTGTGGCTGCGGGCAGTTTGTTGTGAACCTACAACGCTATATACAGATCGCTGGTGCGTAGTTCAGTTGAGGCCATTTTTCTCCCATAAAAACTTAATTTGAATTTTAATAACTTTACCAGGACCTACACACCCACTATAGGGTAAAGATCCAAATTTAAAAACTGAAAATGTTGAGTGGCCCCTTATTGATCTTTTCGTTGAACTCTGCAAAGGTTAGGGTGAACCTTTGTTACATATACCCCAGACAGCAAACATACGTTAGCCCAAAGTTGGATCAACGTCAGTAATTGATGAAGAAACGTTGGGCCAACGTTAGAAAGTGACGTTGTTCCAACGTAAAGTTGCACTTTAACGTTGGCACAACGTTGTTTATAAGTTGGCGTTAACGTTGGACAAACGTCATATCGCTCAATTCCCAACCTTATTTCACGTCAATTCAATGCTGGCTCAACGGCAGACGTAAATTATTGACGTCTTATTGACGTCTTATTAACGTCTTTGTGGGGTCGTATGCAAAGCCAAAAGACGTCTTTTCCTGACGCCCCATACATTACTCATACATACTCATACATATTCATCGATACTCATACACTACTAATACATTACCTTTATGCGCGACTTCTATTTATGCTCCACAAAAACCTGCACCCTGTAACCCATGGTTGGCACACACCTACTAATACCAAATTTAATACTGAACATCCGCCACTTTGAGTTTGTTCATCCCCGACAATTGCCAATTTGCCTATTATCAAGCAACAACCCATTTACAAAAATAAAAACAACTGCCAAAACTGAAGCAAATTAGCCTTTTTACACGGTAAATCTGGTCACGACCACTTTATGACGCAGGAGTCGAAAATGACTGAAAAAAGACGTCTGTAACACGTCGTGTGCCCCCATGTTGCCGTTAAAGGCACAGGCTCGTCAGCAATGCGCGCCGGCCAAATTCGTGCTCGAAACACGCAGCTCCATGCCTTTGCTATGGAGCTGCGTATTGCGTGGCACACATTTGGGGCGCGCGCATTGCTGACGAGCCTGTACCTTTAACGTCAGGGGCCAATTTCATAGAGGTATTTAAGCACAAAAAATTGCTTAAGCACAAAAAACTCTTGCTCAGTAGAGTATGTTACCAGTGAAATCCTCATGTGATAGAAATAGTATATGACCAGTTTTAGAGGACTGTTTCATTACCATGACAATCACATGAAATTTTTGCTGGTAACCTCATTTTATCAAGTAAGGTTTTTCATGCTTAAGCAATTTTTTATGATTAAGCAGCTCTATGAAATTGGCCCCAGGTTGCCGTCAGAATAGCGACGCAAGCATGACGTAAATTGTTGTGCCTAAACCCACGTTAATTCGACGCAGTATGTCGACGCCGTACTGACGTAATGTGATAACCTTTATACGACGTCTTACCGACGTTATATATGACACCTTATTGACGTCAAATATTGACGTTAAAGTGACGTCATGTTGACCAAATGTCTAACCTAATGCCGACGTATAGCAAATACGGAAATCGCCGGCCCATATCTGACGTCGTACCGACGTCGTACCGACGTCGTACACCGACGGGCGACGTTCGCCGACCTATGCCGACCTTTGCCGACGTCGGTGCGACGTATGCTTGCTGTCTGGGACGTAGGTTATCCAAACATTTCAACGACCTGGGAATCGATTTTCTTTTTTGTGTGTATAGGCATACTGTACATCAGGAGGCTTTTTGGGGACATTTTTAATTTTAAGATATATTCTCGGGCGGAATCACGGCATTGGATAGTTTAAACCAAATCTTCCATTTGAAATACATTTTGCCGGTCAAATGGTTGATTAACGTTTTGGGAAATTTAATGTTAAGTGTAAATCTATTTGTTTAGAATTGAACGTTTGCACCGACAAAATCTTTTAGACAAGAAAAAAGCAGCTGTAGTTGAAATTTGACGAATTAAACTATACAGGGTATTTTTAAAAAAAAGGAAACCGAGATTAATTTGTTAATTTCGTGGAGATGGCTCAATATTTTGGAAATTGGCAATCACCATCCATTAGCAAATGATGTCCTCTTTCTTATGACCCCACGAAATCCAATTTACAGTCACACATGACTGAGCACGGAGCAGTGTAATCAACCATGTCAGAACTGGTCTTGCACCAAAAAGATGTTTTCATAATGAACCATGTCTGCCCAGTGCAGGGCTTTTGTTGGGCCTCCAAATTATGCAATCCTCAGCCTGTTATTTCATTGCACACTCCTTAAAAGTTGGAAAGGTTGTTCATTTCCTCATACCAGCAAAATGCAGCTAACAACTGAGCAGCGTGTGTTTGTGGTACAGAGTGATTTCGTGGTATCATAAGAAAGAGAACATCATTAGCTAATAGATGGTGGTTGCCAATTTCCAAAATAATTAAAACACCCTGTACAGGCCTAATATGTCTTTTAAATCAAGGAGCATGCAATTGCAATTGTTGCCAGACGGTATCCGCACGTGCATGAATACATGTAAGCCTAAGTGAAGGATTGTTACTTTTACCCCTAAAGAAAATGTGGGTTTGAAATGTTACATGTCGGCATGGGTGATTGAATTTTTTTTACTCCATTGAAAATAAAGAATACAATTTGACAGTGTTTGCCTAAAATGATCAAAAGAGTTTCTACCTTTTTCTCCGTGTTAGTCACTTGGCTATTTCATCCCATCAGACTCCGAAATTTTCCGGTTTTATGTATGCCGGATTCCGTTGTTTTTTTTTTAAATTGGAATTTCCGCGTTTTGACAAAGTTATTTTGGGTAAAATTTCATGAAAACGACGGGGTTAGGTTAAATTCTAAAGCAACCGTGCAATCGAACGACTGCACTCTAGGTTTTCCATCAAATATTAACGCAACGCGGAAATTTCGCGACTATTTAAAACATGTAAAAACAATTTACCAGTTTTCTATATTTCTGCTGTTCATAATCTTTTGAGTGATCATTTCCAGGGTCAGTGAACACTGTACAATTGTTAGTGAGAACAAGGCTTAAACTGTACCCGTGACCATTCCCAGGGTAAGTAGGCTACATACTCGATCATTTCTCAGCACAGAATGGACCTTTATCACAGTGCGTCCATCTTTGTCTTGTTCCCTATGTAGTGCATTGATTTACATACATATATATATATAGCTCAATGATGTAGTGTGTGTCGGTCACGATCAGTGCGTCTGCGCGGCCACGCTATAGCGCGTGCGATCTACCGTTGTTGTTTTGAGATAATCACTGTCCGCGCTGCGCGTTTTCTTGACCGCGCTGCAGGCATGTCATTGTGATGCACACAATGAACATTTTCTTTCGCAAGCCTCGCTTTGGTTGCGTTCATGTTAAAGGCCCTGTAGATGATCTGTTTTTGAGCGATTCTGCGAATAAAACCATTATAAATCAAAAGAAAGACATCAACAAACTCATCCGAAGAAATTTCAGCTTTGTCAAATATACCACGTTTAAAAAAACCATGAAAATCCATATGCATTTTCCTGGTCTTGGCGGGGTGTTTCAAATATTCGTTCTCAGTTGATCGGGTACTATGTGGCTTGCGTCATGCACAAACTGCGTGTGCGCGCGATCCATAAAAAATGCATCGCGTTGAAACACGCACACGGAGTACACAGCGCCCATGTATTTTGGACCGCGTAGATGCGAACCAAAAATAAGTAAATCGTTTGCAAACGATCTAAATAATTTCATCTTTACGGCTTATTTTCTGGTAAAATTATATCATTTTGAGCGAAAACCCTTCATTGGATAGTTGCTATTAATTAAATCTTTACTTTCAGAACTTTTCCCCTGTAAACTCGTCGATTACTTTTTGGGGTCATTGCAAATGATCCACTGGGCCTTTAATAGGAGAAAGGGGAAGATGGCCGCACCGTGATCAAGATAGCCTTGTCCAATAGTGATCAACGTTAAAGCTCCAAAAATGATGATTTTAAAATTACTGATTTTTACAAAATGAACCAGTGCTTTCACATGCACATTGATGATTTAATAATGTTAACTGTGAATCTTTCACATCATGATTCAAAAAGTTATTCACCTTTAGGCAGGGGCACTCGAACAAGATATATCGGTCTTGGCCCACGGCCTATCTGCAGTTTTTTTAAATTAATAAGAGGTATGAAATATGACAAACGTGAATGGAACCGATTCCCCTGTATGCTTCAAATAGCAACCAATCACCGACCGCGCCGAGCTAGCGACGTCATTTTGGGAGTCAAATAATGCTGCGTCATTGTGGAAGCAATGTGCGTGCGCGTTGAGTGTGTCCATAGCATGCGTAACGCGCTATAGTGTTGTTTCGTACGCGCGCGTTGTTGCCGAGGCCGCCATGACATATGACACTTGTGTAAACAGCACGTGCGTCCCTGACGCATGCCTGTAGCTAGCTATGTGCAGACAACGCAGGATTATGCAGCAATATGATCGGAACATATTCATTATGGCCGGTGGATAGATCCAGTTTTTATCATAGTCTCGGCTCGTGTAAGTGATCGTGATCGTGGACGCGGTGATCAAGTCCCAATTTAGTCTTTTGCCAAGGTTTGCTAGCTTTACAACTTAGGTGTTCACAATCACCGCTCGCGCCCGGCCAGGTGTTTTTTTTTTTTACACCGCAGATGTACGTACCCCAGTTTTTCCAATGACTGGTAGGCCTACTTCTCAAGTGACAATCTTGGAAGTACTAGTCAAAACTCTTACTCTCACTATTATTATATTTCGAAAATCCCAAACGACACTGATATTTGAACCAAGGGACCTTATGATTGCAAGTCGAGCTCTTTTCACCAACCTTAACCCTAATTAACCTAGTATTATATAGTCTCCTTTTAAGAAGCTAAACAGGTACAAACCCCCCTCGTTTTCCCTTCGCAGTGACGTAAAAAACGACCTCTGAGTGGTACTGGTACGGGAAAATCCGCTAGACTTGACTAAGTCCGACTTCAATGTAACCGCCTCTTTGACACTGATGAGACTTGTCCCAAGTCTTATTGTGTGAGCGAGGCCGAGGCTGAATGACCACAACTTGGTTTCTAAGTACATTTGTGTAAAAGGCCACCAGTGAGAAATGCATGCACATGGATGATTTTAAAGGCCCAACAATATCATTTAAAAGATGAAACTTTTTTTACAGACTATAGTGCAATAACATCAATCAAGAATGTTGGTGAATTACGGTAGCCCACAAAAATTTCAGCCACATATACATGCATCAGATCAATGCTTTAAAATTCCTGCATTTAACAAAATATTGAGTGCACTACCACCTTGCAGAAAGTACCACCTTGGACAGAAATACATTATAAAATGTGGTTGTTGTTATTGCTGTCAACATTGTTAACTAAGGTAAACAACTTTGGGTCATTGCAAATGATGGGCTACAAAAACCTTTAAGTTGATTTGCATTAGAATTGCGAGAAAAAGCGGCAATAAACATACACAGACCAATGGAAAGTCCAACATTTGTATATTTTGCAATATTTTATTCAAATTCATTAGTCAAAAAGTGACAATTGTTTTCAATAAAACTGAATACATTTGACTATAGTAAGCGTTCCTTGGTCCACAATACACATACACTCCTAAGAATTAGGTTAACCTTGAACAGTGGAACTTGTTATACTGATCGAATAAAAATTACAAAGATACAGGAATTTTTTGTTACTATGTTAAAAAGTGTTCCTAAAATTGAGCATGACATGCTTGAGTGTTTTTCTTTTGAACTGCCCAATTTGACCTTTCTGCTGAAAATAATTTTCTTTTGACTTTCAGTATAGTAAGAAAAAATGCAGAACAAAGGGTTTAGACCTACAAATGTCCTTGCTATGATGAACAGAATGCCTCACTGCATATTCTTGATGGTCTGACTTCTACAAATTAACTGCTAAGGGTGGGTTCATCACACTGTGCCTTTTCGTGCTTAAATTTGATGTGGGTCCTGTTGACAAAAAGTGGTGTGACTATGTAGATAATTTGGAGTGAAATGACAACCGAAAATTACAGAATCACAAAACACCTTTATCCCGAGTTTATTGTGTCGTTTTTAGTGTGTCGTTCCACTCCATGTTGCTTTTTTTTCCACACCACACATATCAAATTTATACGCAAAAAGGGGCAGTACAGCCCACAAAAACAAACAAAAATTAACCCGGTCAATTAGCTGCTGCTTTGGTATTGAATATCTGGCATCCAAGCACAACACGCCCCTTTACCATAAACCCACTCCCCTATCCACCCACTCTCCAATCCACCCCTGCTGCCTCTTGCTCCGCCCCCACATTATTAAAGAAATATACCCAAGACACAGACATTGTGTACCTTCTTGTTACACAAAAGAAAAGTAAAACAACCCACTGAAAGCGAAAATGAACAAATAATGGCAGTTGCAGTGATGCCTCGTAATGCGAGTGCTGCAATTTTTTCCAAAACTGGGTGAAAAATGTCTTTTCGCATACAGTCCAGTTTTCGGACAAAATGGCGGTGCCCATACAACAAGGCAATGCCATTTGTTTATATCTGCTTTTCATCATTTGATCATTTTCTTTGTACAAGAACAATGTATGAGTTGCACTTGTTTAGCACTACAGGCCCTATGGCTGTTTCTTGAGTATAAACACTTTTCTTTTAAGGAGCACCAAGAGGAAATAATACTGCGAGCTTAATTGTACTGTTAACAATGGCACAGGTCTAGGCAGAACTTTATTCTGTGACAACCGACTCACACGTTTGTCAACCCACAGCAAATGTGTTTTTTCATTTCATTAATTTCCATTTCCATCTGCATAATATTATAACTAGTTAAGTCTGTCTGAGAACCTTTTGTTGTCTCATTCTTCTCAGTTGATGGATGGATCTGGTAATGTGTCTCTCTGTTGGCTTTTTCCTCCTCTTTTTCAAAAGGTGCCGTTTCTTGGTGGAACGGTCCTTGGCTTTGTCATATCTTGTTTTACCTGAAATAAAACAAATCAAATCATGAGAAACTAACTATACATGTACAGGGAATGTAATTTAATTAGTTAAATTTAATGCGATACTGGGTTTTTAGAAGTCCTGAAAAATGTAGCAACAAGTGAAAAGAAAGTCCAAATAAAAAGTAGAACCTACCCAAAGCCCTTTTTTTATGTTGAGAGAAGTCAAGAAAATAGGTGTACCTGTATGCAAGGTAAATTTTGACAAAATGGGGATTTCAACATTCCAGTTTTACATTTGAACATTTCTGTGATTTTTAGCGACAAGTCACCATTAAAGTGTGTAAAAAAGGAGCTAAAACACCACACACCGTTAATACTGGGTCTAAGTGCCATGTTGAATGAACTAAACTGGAAAAGTACCTTGGCCATTATGCGGAATGGATGTTGGTGGAAGACAGGGTATGCAGTCAGTTGGTGCTTCAATGTCATTGCTTGGAGGACTTCAATCATCACCTCAACAGCAGCCTACTGAACAGGAAAACATGAGTAGGTGTGGTCTACTTCATCTGTTCTTAACATCAGTAGTTTTCTTGACACTTGATGTACATCTGTCAGCAGAACTTGGTCGCTGCAAATATTAAAGAAATATTTATTTCAACACAAAAAACAGTAACAGAAACAGCATTTTCAACAGTTGCTTGTTTTTTCCTAGTTTGTTTTTCCCCATATGATAGTGGCAAAATTCCCCTGAAATGGTATGGTCTGAAGTGCTATAGTCTTTCAGTGAAACAATAGACCTTTTGGGGGTTTTCCGCAAACAATGGAATTAGCACAAATTAGTACAGCGGACCTTTGACATGTAGGCCTATAGGTAGATGGCATTCCGCAATTAGTGATAGGATCGGGAACCAGTCTATACATGTCAAAGGTCCACTGTACCAATCATGCTATTTCCGTTCTTAGCAGAAAATCCCCAAAAATTTCTATTATTTCAAATCAAATCAAAGTTGATCATATATTTTTTTTAATGACACATCTATAGCATAGGTAAGTGCAGATTTGATGGAAAAACCTAAACTTTTTAGTGAGAAATATGTTTTGCACATTAAAGATCTAAAGCATGCATGATCAACTGCTCATTTTTTTTCTGGACAGATACGTATAATTAGTGGCGTACATAATGCTCTCATTAAAAAATATATGCCTGAAAATTTGGTACAAATATCGTACACGTTCGCCACTAAATTCGTCCTAATAAAATATGACATATAATGCCCCAAAACGTGCAAATTTGGTTAGAGGTATGAATTCCGTTTACAGAACAGGGCAGAACAAGTTAAGTATTTTCAAGGAAAATGGTCATGTTTTTCACTCCTAAAATCACTCCTCATTAAAATATTAACACGTTTTTGTGGTTATAAATAAGTCAATAAAGAGAATAAGTGGCGACCAGTAAACGGAATTATTTCCTAGTTAGGAAATACGATTTTAGCAATGAGAAAATATCAAGTCGTTTCATTGAAAACACATGGTACGCGAACAAACGTGTCGACCTAGTTTTTTTCACCTAAAAAATCCCCTTCCCCTCCCCTAAGCAACTTCGGCTTGCATGGCCTCCCCCTCGGCAAATTTCTCAGTACATGTAGGCCTATATCCCTAGCTGCATATGCAATGCCTACCTAATGCCAGGCTTGCCAAACCTCCTGGCTGGAAGGCAGTTGGCCCCGACCACTTTGTTTGCAGAGCCGGCCGTGCAGTCATAGCTACAGCCTGGGCCTAGGTTGAAAACCCACACATTTCTGTCACTCGGGCCTCCACCGCCGGTTGTGGCAGCTCGAAACGGCACAAATCTTGAGGCATCGCCAGGACAGCAGCTAGCACCAACACGAGAAAACCTTCTTAAAACTAGGCCTTGTTGGCTGGGACTGAGATTTCTGCGAATCGACGACAGCGTCCGATTTTCCGTCTCGCAGTACAGTTTGTCCCGTTTGTTTACGCGTTGCTGTGCATACACAGCTGTCATATGTCATGGCCGCCACCAAAATGCGCAACTACACTATATACTAAGGCGCACATTGGTGAATTAAACCGCGTTACAACCATTGATTTACATACATATACTGGATACGCTATCTGGGAGTGTTTGTGTAGAAATGCGCGGCCGAATAATGGCGGCGCGTAAGAAGGGTATTAACGCGTCACTTGCATGCTTTGCTGCAGTATGTATACAAAAGTATGTATTGGGAAATGTGTGTGTCTCCTTTCAAAGAATTTAAGAAAGTTTACGTTAATCCCGTAACGTGTTGACAATCCCTTAAGTTATAGGCTAGCGTCCTATAGGCTATACAAGTATATTTTGAAACCGGGTCACGGCTGAACAATGGATCAGGCCAATTTAACAGCTGTTTAACAAAAGAAATCGCTTAAAAAAGAATGGGAAATGACGATTTCACCGAACTTTTGCCCGGCTGTTGCAATAGGCCTACAATCGTCAAACATTAAAGGAACTCACCGGCTTTGTTGGGCTATTTTAGGCTCGAAAACTAGGCCCATATACATGAAAATAAACCACCAAATTTGGCCAGTTTTCTTTATGTAGGCCTATGCGTATTTGACAAAATATACTATTTATTCAGGTTAAGTAACATAACTATGAAAAATCGAAAGCTGCCAAGAGTAGAGCGAAACGTTTGCTGCAAAGTCGCCCGAGGTTCGCGCGATAGTGAACGGCTGGTAAAGCGCATTGACCGTTTTGGTTAATTTTAAGCTTTTATTTAGTTAATTACGGGACATTTTGACGATCTTTTTTGACACGGACCATCAAAACAAATTTCAGTGATGCTACATCACTAAATTATGTAAACAGTGAGCCGGTGTATAGATTTAAAAAAATACTTAGATACTAAAAATGTCTTTTTTTGGTCATAAATTTGTTTTGTGCATACATCAAAATACTGATACAAAGCCAAAATCTGAGATGGTTTCGAGATAGTCTGTGCTTGTTGGGTAGAAGTTCACTGGGATTTGGGATTGGGAAACCATGTTGTAGCAGTACTGCCGTGCTTGTGCTTCGAGGGAGGCTGACCGCCACAGTGCATGGTCTGTCTACGCTTTTCATGAAAGTCGGAGCATACTCTCTTGCATAGTGTTCGTGAACGCAGGCTGCAGTCCTAGTATTAAAGTAGTAGTCTTAGATTCAAGTGGGTGAACAGTCGAGTTTGTATAGCAACTGCTAATCGACGCCTATGGTATGTAAAGCACACCGTACCCTTCTACCACTGCAGGGCCTAACCGCTACCAATCCCTGGCTCTATGAAAACCACTTCCTACCATGCATGTATTTGAGACCAGCAACTAATGAATTTCAAATTGTCATCGAAAACGAGGGTCCCAGTGCTTTCTTTTGTGATAAAATTTGCAAATGAAAACGAGACGCGTGATGTGATACAATGACTCAATATTTACCTGAAACGAGGCTGCCAGCTTCAATTTGAACTTGTGGCTGCGGGCAGTTTGTTGTGAACCTACAACGCTATATACAGATCGCTGGTGCGTAGTTCAGTTGAGGCCATTTTTCTCCCATAAAAACTTAATTTGAATTTTAATAACTTTACCAGGACCTACACACCCACTATAGGGTAAAGATCCAAATTTAAAAACTGAAAATGTTGAGTGGCCCCTTATTGATCTTTTCGTTGAACTATGCAAAGGTTAGGGTGAACCTTTGTTACATATACCCCAGACAGCAAACTTACGTTAGTCCAACGTTGGATCAACGTCAGTAATTGATGAAGAAACGTTGGGCCAACGTCATATCGCTCAATTCCCAACCTTATTTCACGTCAATTCAATGCTGGCTCAACGGCAGACGTAAATTATTGACGTCTTATTGACGTCTTATTAACGGCTTTGTGGGGTCGTATGCAAAGCCAAAAGACGTCTTTTCCTGACGCCCCATACATTACTCATACATACTCATACATATTCATCGATACTCATACACTACTCATACACTACTCATACATTATCTTTATGCGCGACTTCTATTTATGCTCCACAAAATCCTGCACCCTGTAACCCATGGTTGGCACACACCTACTAATACCAAATTTAATACTAATCACTCGCCACTTTGAGTTTGTTCATCCCCGACAATTGCCAATTTGCCTATTATCAAGCAACAACCCATTTACAAAAATAAAAACAACTGCCAAAACTGAAGCAAATTAGCCTTTTTACACGGTAAATCTGGTCACGACCACTTTATGACGCAGGAGTCGAAAATGACTGAAAAAAGACGTCTTTAACACGTCGTGTGCCCCCATGTTGCCGTTAAAGGCACAGGCTCGTCAGCAATGCGCGCCGGCCAAATTCGTGCTCGAAACACGCAGCTCCATGCCTTTGCTATGGAGCTGCGTATTGCGTGGCACACATTTAGGGCGCGCGCATTGCTGACGAGCCTGTGCCTTTAACGTCAGGTTGCCGTCAGAATAGCGACGCAAGCATGACGTAAATTGTTGTGCCTAAACCCACGTTAATTCGACGCAGTATGTCGACGCCGTACTGACGTAATGTGATAACCTTTATATGACGTCTTACCGACGTTATATATGACACCTTATTGACGTCAAATATTGACGTTAAAGTGACGTCATGTTGACCAAATGTCTAACCTAATGCCGACGTATAGCAAATACGGAAATCACCGGCCCATATCTGACGTCGTACCGACGTCGTACCGACGTCGTACACCGACGGGCGACGTTCGCCGACCTATGCCGACCTTTGCCGACGTCGGTGCGACGTATGCTTGCTGTCTGGGACGTAGGTTATCCAAAAATTTCAACGACCTGGAATCGATTTTCTTTTTTTCGTGTATAGGCATACTGTACATCAGGAGGCTTTTTGGGGACATTTTTAATTTTAAGATATATTCTCGGGCGGAACCACGGCATTGGATAGTTTAAACCAAATCTTCCATTTGAAATACATTTTGCCGGTCAAATGGTTGATTAAAGTTTTGGGAAATTTAATGTTAAGTGTAAATCCATTTGTTTAGAATTGAACGTTTGCACCGACAAAATCTTTTAGACAAGAAAAAAGCAGTTATAGTTTCAATATTTCACTAAATGTGATTTTGTTCATGGCTGTAAATATTTCAAGCGAAGTGTGGTTATAGCATGGATTCACACAACCTTTTCGCGTAAATTTAACGCGCGTCGCTTTGGAGAAGAAAAAAAACCAGCGGTGTATATATTGTTGATAATCGTTGCTGCAGGTTCATCTTCAAACATCATGATGTCTAAGCTTGAAACTTCATCCCAATATCAAAATTGGTCACGGTTTTGAATTACATGCACTAGCTTGAAATTTGACGAATTAAAAACTATAGGCCTAATATGTCTTTTAAATCAAGGGGCATGCAATTGCAATTGTTGCCAGACGGTATCCGCACGTGCATGAATACATGGATAAGTGAAGGATTGTTACTTTTACCCATAAAGAAAATGTGGGTTTGAAATGTTACATGTCGGCATGGGTGATTGAATTTTTTTTACTCCATTGAAAATAAAGAATACAATTTGACAGTGTTTGCCTAAAATGATCAAAAGAGTTTCTACCTTTTTCTCCGTGTTAGTCACTTGGCTATTTCATCCCATCAGACTCCAAAATTTTCCGGTTTTATGTATGCCGGATTCCGTTGTTTTTTTTTTAAATTGGAATTTCCGCGTTTTGACAAAGTTATTTTGGGTAAAATTTCATGAAAACGACGGGGTTAGGTTAAATTCTAAAGCAACCGTGCAATCGAACGACTGCACTCTAGGTTTCCATCAAATATTAACGCAACGCGGAAATTTCGCGACTATTTAAAACATGTAAAAACAATTTACCAGTTTTCTATATTTCTGCTGTTCATAATCTTTTGAGTGATCATTTCCAGGGTCAGTGAACACTGTACAATTGTTAGTGAGAACAAGGCTTAAACTGTACCCGTGACCATTCCCAGGGTAAGTAGGCTACATACTCGATCATTTCTCAGCACAGAATGGACCTTTATCACAGTGCGTCCATCTTTGTCTTGTTCCCTATGTAGTGCATTGATTTACATACATATATATATATATAGCTCAATGATGTAGTGTGTGTCGGTCATTGAGCTATATATATAACTGGAGACGGCATCTGGCTGGAATCGCGTCCGCGCGTGCGTTTTCAAGTAGGGTAAACAACATAATATTTCACGGTTCTTGAATTAATGAGAACAGCAATGTTAATAGGCCGTGCAGTGCTACATGCGTTTACCCTCCCGACGCGCCGCCATTGTTCGGCCGCGCATTTCTACACAAACACTCCCAGATGCCGTATCCAGTATATGTATGTAAATCAATGGTGTCGGTCACGATCAGTGCGTCTGCGCGGCCACGCTATAGCGCGTGCAATCTACCGTTGTTGTTTTGAGATAATCACTGTCCGCGCTGCGCGTTTTCTTGACCGCGCTGCAGGCATGTCATTGTGATGCACACAATGAACATTTTCTTTCGCAAGCCTCGCTTTGGTTGCGTTCATGTTAATAGGAGAAAGGGGAAGATGGCCGCACCGTGATCAAGATAGCCTTGTCCAATAGTGATCAACGTTAAAGCTCAAAAATGATGATTTTAAAATTACTGATTTTTACAAAATGAACCAGTGCTTTCACATGCACATTGATGATTTAATAATGTTAACTGTGAATCTTTCACATCATGGTTCAAAAAGTTATTCACATTTAGGCAGGGGCACTCGAACAAGATATATCGGTCTTCGGCCCACGGCCAATCTGCATTTTTTTTTAATTAATAAGAGGTATGAAAATTGACAAACGTGAATGGAACCGATTCCTCTGTATGCTTCAAATAGCAACCAATCACCGATCGCGCCGAGCTAGCGACGTCATTTTGGGAGTCAAATAATGCCGCGTCATTGTGGAAGCAATGTGCGTGCGCGTTGTGTGTGTCCATAGCATGCGTAACGCGCTATACTAAGGCGCCATTAGCCTATGTCATATCACTCAAGCGTGACCAGTGCGCTTGCGCATTGGGGACCGAGAGCGGACAAATGTCAATATGGCGAATGGAACAAAGGGTTTAGCGTTTGTGTTCGGCCGCCATGTTGACAATTGTCCGCTTTAGTCGGTCACGCTTGAGTGTGTGACAGAGGCTAATTGTTGGTGAATTAAACCGCGTTACAACCATTGATTTACATACATATACTGGATACGCTATCTGAGAGTGTTTGTGTAGAAATGCGCGGCCGAACAATGGCGGCGCGTTAGAAGGGTATTAACGCGTCACTTTGCTCATGCTTTGCTGGAGTATGTATACAGTGCATATTATTATGCGTAGAGTAGGAGTATTGGGAAATTTGTTGTTTTTATTTGGGAGATTGTCTGTCTCCTTTCAAAGAATTTAAGAAAGTTTACGTTAATCCCGTGACGTGTTGACAATCCCCTTATAGGCTAGCATCCTATACATAGTATGTATATTTTGAAACCGGGTCACGGCTGAACAATAGATCAGGCCAATTTCATAACAGCTGTTTAACAGAAAAATTCGCTTAAAAATACACAACGTTAAGACCGACTAAAGTGAATTCGCAGTGCGAATACTGTTGTGTAAATTAATTTGCTGACGAAATTTGTAATATTCTTATCTCCTCTTATTGTCTTGAAAAATATATTAATTAGTCTTATAACATGTGAAATCCCCCATATTTCTATGGGTAACTTTTTTAGCCTCACTAACACAACTTGAAACATTACTGATTATTTTGCAATACTCTATTATGCAGGAAGAAACAAAATGTCGTATTCCGTAAGAAACTTATTCCGTAAGCCTTATCCCCCCTTTCGTTTTGATACCTTCGAACTGCATGGGTATTCACTGTACGTACGTCAAAGGCAATGGGCATACTTCTATAATTACAAGAAAGATGATAAACACAGATTGTACTACTTACATGTTAAATAATCTTCCATTTCGCCCATCTTCCTGGAAACAGTGCACTGCATACATGCAGTAGGCCTACCCGTCACCTTTGTTATCTCTTTTAAAACCAATTTCGACAGAACAATCTATTTTCAGCCCCAAATTGACGAATAAATGAAGAGAAAATGCTTACACTTTTTAAAAACCTCGTTTGAATGTGTACACAACGCAAACGAACAAGATTGTTGTTTACCCTACTTTGAAAACGCACGCGCGGACGCGATTCCAGCCAGATAGCGTCTCCAGTATATATATATGGAGCTCAATGGTTACAACCACCAGTGAGACCACAACGCGCACGCACATCGCTTCCACAATGACTCAGCATTATTTGACTCCCAAAATGGCGTATTCGCACGTGTTCGAAGGGGGTCAATACATGCCAGCGCCACTACTACATTACACTGCATGCACTGTGTTTACAATCTGTGCACGTACAGTCAAATTTGAACGCCCACAATGTACTAGCAAGCGTCTGATGGGTCCAGACTCCAGAGCAGTGACAATATTTCTGTCACTTCTTCCACAACGCAGAAAAGCCGAGCACACGAACACTCTCAGTCACTGTACAATATTGTACTTGTAGCGCACGGGTACTGCCGACTTGACACGAAGAGTCTCGGTTTCAATGCGGAAGTGCGCAGAACGGGCTAATGTGAAATTCGTCTATTATGTCCACCATTTAAAACCCCATATCCTGGTTTTAGACCATCACAGAAACTTGATTTTGCAGGGGTGAAACCTGTTCCGCGTTTCACAAACTTTTGAGACAAAGACTTTTCCGCAGAAATGCAGAACAAGTTTCATCCCTGATTTTGGCATCTACGCCCATTTTTCAAGTCAATGAACCAAAATAAACGTCATGGGTCAAACAATAACTCTGCCATCTTTCAAAATGGACGCTCAGACTCAATTTTAAAGGCTCACAGACACTGCAAGTTATGTCGATTATGTCGCCGAACTGCAAAACATTGTGACTTGCACGAAGCGTCTTTTGACGCAAATTAAAAGTGATTGTTTTTTTGTTTTTGTAATAAATATTTTTACTTCTGCGTGCCACTTTTATAACAAACGTCGCTATATACTAGCGATATCCCAGATAATTAAGCAACATTCTGCAAGTTTTTTCTCAAGCTCTTTTTAATGCCAAGGATATAGAGATTATTTGTTTTAGAGACGTCTTTCATTAACGACACAATAACGACAAAATACATAGAAACTTCAGTTTTCTGACATATCATCACTTTATTTTGAGCATGCATATTCACACGGAATAATTTGTATACGTAATATGGAACTTTACATGTTATGAATGTATAGGAGATTCCGAACACAGCGAGTGGCCTGAAATAACCAATACAGCTTTTGCATCGGCGGCCATGACAGAGGGCAGGTTTTCATATTTAAATGTTGTGACATCCACAAAGTGACTACTCGTTCTTAACGTACTGTGACAGTGTGACTGCCCCCTGTCATGGCCGCCGTGCAAAATGCTCTATAAAATAATGCTATAGTTTCAAGATACTTAGGCCTAAACATGTTGTCAAGACCCCGTGGCATGTAATAAACGTATCCATCAAATCAAACAACGTTTCCAGTGTCACTGGTACTTTACAGAATGCAACCATGCTGCAAATTTGTCACTTGACTTTACTGAGACGTTGGAGTTGTAAGTACTCGAAGGCCATGCGTATTGCACAACCTTGACTTTACAGCATGTTTAAAACAAAGTAATGATCTGTGAAAGAGGAATTAAAGCGCATCTGTTTCAGTGCATAATCTGCTTACAGTTGGAATAGACCGTGTAAGTTTACCTCGAAAACGTGCGGAAGTTGCAGTATGCTGCGAGATTCATCGACTTCCATGAACTTTGATGATGAGCCAATAAAGCGCCTTCAGCGACCGTTTTTTTTTCTCACCAATTTGGTTCCAGTCAAAATCAGCAGATTAAAGGCAGAGGCTCGTCAGCAATGCGCGCGCGCCAAATTCGTGCCACGAAATACGCAGTTCTATACCTTTGCTATTGAGCTGCATATTTCGTGGCACGAATTTGGCGCGCGCGCATTGCTGACGAGCATGTGCTTTAACCAAACGATTTAGGGTCCACTTTAAAATTCTTAAAATCCCATTTATTACTTGTGGGAAAGGTTAATTAAACAAACAGTTTATGAAATTTTAAATCTGACCTTTTATTCTCGTAAACTGGTAACCCTGGACGTAATATAAAAACCACGCACCGCATCGTTGCACGGTAGTCCGCAAGTGGCGCGATTGTTTTGGCGCGAATGCGATGCATTATGGCCGTTTTCAAAACCAGTTGATTCGGCTTCAGACGGTCTTTGCGATTTTCAGTCCTTGTGGTGTGTACGTTATTTGTTTAGGTTTTTGTTGGTGGTTTTATCTGTTCTCAACAGAAGTGAACGTTCAAGTTGATGTTCAAACCATATTTGTTTAGCCACGTTAATATTTATCGAATGCACCAAGCCTGAGCCTGTATTTCGTAAAGAGTGCAAACCGGAAACTAAAGGTCAACCATTTTGTATGTGTTTGTGACAGGTTCAGATAACATTTTCTATATTTTATTTATTGAATCGGTGGAATTTACGGTGCCTTTCCATTTATTGGCATTTGGGCGCTTACAAACGCGGTACAGTAAAGTGACAGATCATAGAGTATCGTCACAACGTTAAAACCCCCTTGCTATTCCCTCACTGGTCCCCGGAAGTCTGACCCGCCACGAGACTTACACGGTCTATTTAGTATTATGGAGGCTCTATTTAGTATTCACTGGCGAGACTCAAACACCCGAACTTGTCGTCGAATATCTTCTTCGTGCTGGTGGTAAAATCTTCGGCAGCAGGTTGGGAGTTGAGGGGCAAGATAGGTCTGAAACCTGGTACAAAGGAGGCGAAGAAGATGAAGTAACTTTTGCCCACTTCCACTTCAGTTGCTACGCACTGTCCCACGTCGTTTCCGAAGCCGCGAAGCGTGACGCGTTGTTGCAGCGGGTGACCTCTGTTGATGTACACGCATTGGATTTCTACCTCAGCTTCACTGCTATTCGGAAAAGGCATGAGCCTGATCACGGTAGCCAACACGAGCGCCCCTTGCTCAAAGTATCGATTTAGCAGGGGTATGCGATTCATGATTTCTGTCGGTGGTCCAGACGGAGAGGAACATCCCATGGACGTTCCCAGTACTCCGGTCAGCACCAACAAGACGCTCAATGCCATCCACTTCATCATGCAGTCAGTGCAACTATACCTGCGGAGAACAACATTTATTTGAGTGTTATCATACATATTTAGATGCCCTGCCTGTGCATTTGTTTACACCACTGCGAGGGGTTATCCTTCGTTACAAAGCACGTACAAAGACCACGAAGAAGTCGCGCATGCGTAATAAGCGCCATAAGCCAATATTGGCAAACAGCGCGTCGACGATCATTGACTTTTCACCATAGGAAAAAAAATGAGGGGTAGCCGATCTTGGCTTCGAAATCTCGTGTGCAAAATACAAAAGTTTAATACTGCATAGGCTTCGAAAGAAGGATCAAAACGTGTTTCGAAAGAAGGATCAAAACGTGTTTCGAAGGAAGTATCGAAAAGTGTTTCGAAAGAAGTATCGAAAAGTGTTTCAAGGAAAAGAAGAAAAAGGTTTTCGAAACGGAGTTCCATTATATGGGCTATACATCGGCCCGAAAGGTCTCTGGTATGAATCTCCATGACACCATACCTCTCATACCTTTGTTTGGTTATTTCGTAGCAAATATTGTGCTATTTACTCTTATCAGTTGTATTGCGCAGCCATCTATGCAGCATCGAGCGAAAACTTATGCTTTGGTTATACCCCAGTCACAATGCATAGTTCCGAGATTGCCCAGTTAGCCCCGCCCCTTAGATATTGTTGCTGTGTGCTCACAAGCCATCGCAAAAAATGGCGACACCATGTACAAAGCAACGGGACTCGGTATGGAAAGCACAGATTCATTGGAGAAAACTTAAAGGTATTGTTGTTTTAGGGTCGACAGTTACCGTAGCACACACTGAGCGAGGGGCTAGTAATGCAGGGATGACCATATATTCATAAAAATGCGCTTTCCTACCTGAACAGCAAATCGCCCGACATTGAAACCAAAATTCACCCGCTCACTGGCGCATACAACATACAAACTGTATGGGCAGAAAATCGCGTGATTATGTAATTATTGCATTACTTTGACTTATGTGGGCGCCGTCTGCTAGCTCTGTTGTGATTGGTCGGCGGGCTCGGCGGGCTCGGCTTGATTGACAGGTCGGAACTTGCGATGGGTTTGCGAGTAGTTTGCGACGGATTTCTAGGCATTTTCGGCCGAGGCCCCACGGGACTCCTTGCGGCTGCCGGGTAATTTTTGGGCATCGGGCGGGCATCGAGTTACTTTTAACTCGGACTTAAAACCTGGTGCGGCGTTTCGCATCGCAAACTGATCGCAAATAAATCGGTCGATGCGTGGCCGATGTCCGGCAGGACATATCACACATCGGGCGGGCGATGTCCGGCAGGACATATCACACATCGGGCGGGCGCCGGGCCAAATTTTTGACAACCCAGACAATCCATATATTGGCCAGGCGCCGCCCAGACGCCGCTCAGACGCTGGCCGGGCCCCGCCCGGCGTCCGGCTGATTTGGCGGCGCCCGGCCGGAAATCGGCCAGACATCGGCCGGGGTATCGCAGGGACATAGGCAGGACATCGGACGAGTGCCTGCCGGACACCGGCCGATAAACGGGCCAATAATTCGACCCCATTCCGTCATGGCAGCGTGCGGGGGCCTTTTAATTGTGACTATGACCGCCCTATCGCGCGATCCTTCGCCGACCTCTACACGCCGACCGATGCCTATAAATCGCACACGCCGCCCGGCCTTCGCTTTAATTGTGACTTAGGTATTATACACGTACTATATCGATCGTTGGTCCAGATAGGCCTACGTGTTGGATTCGTGTTGGAATTTTTAGAACATTCGGAGGGAATCTTTGAGATTCGTCTGGGAAGGTTGGAAGGGGGATGGGGCGGGGGATATACGCGCACGCTCCCTCGCTCAAATGCCAGGAGTTGGAGTACCGTTTTCATGAAAATTGCACCCCCGGGGTCCAAACCAGCCTACGCCCATGATAATATTGAACACCTACATTACCGTGTCGTTAATGTCGGGGTTCTTTCAAACTGATTTCGGCCCGACAGCATTCGGGGCGCTGCAGCTGTATCGTGCGATCCTCGTCGATTCTCCAAAAACTGACAATCGGGGGTGGGGTGGGTGTTGGGGGGGGGGGGGGGGGGGGGGGGGGGGTGATCAGGGCCGACGATCGACATATACCAAAGCGTTAGATTCTTGGGTGAAAACCTGAGGGAGTATACAACAGTGTCTCGACTGGTTTGCCCGAGATTTCGGGTTCAAATCTCAATAATTTTCCTCTCGTCTTATGTTTGGTTATTTGATTTCCATGGCGATTAGGCACGGTGCCAAAACCATTATGTACTTCAGTGGCGCAACCATACAGCACCGAGAGAAAGGTTGGGTTCTTGGGGAAAATCTGATACCAATTGCAATGTGCCTTGTAGCTCAGCTGATACTGAGCAATCTGCCCTGTTTGTCAATCCTGCATGATGAAGACCAAGTTATTTAATGTTCTCTTATCTCATTTTTTTTTTTTTTTAATTTTATTTTAATGGTGATTATGCACCATACAAAATGTTTTTGCTGTTGGACTGCATGTCGCCGTTCGACTTCAAAAAACCTTTCTTGATGGATAAATTATCTTGTTAATATGATTTTATTAACTCGGTATGGCGAAGTAATTTTTTCCAATTTAGGTAAACTTGTAGCGATAAGTGAATCAGTAGAATGGCATCCATAAATTATTAAGGTGGCGTTTTTTCCCATTTTACTGAACAAATCAGTCACATTGATAAGAAAAATGTTATCGTCACTAACATATTTACAGCCCAATCACCGCCACACGCCCCATGGGATGGTAGATATAGGCTTGATACGCCATTTTTCTTCAGGTTTTATTTTCTGAATGTTTTCACGATATCGTATATTTCAGGAGTCGTATTTTTGACGTAGGCTAAAAACCGAATTATCCAAGTAGATAATGTAAGAAAGGAACAGTGATAGTGGTGAACAGACACGTGTGTTTGAGTTATGGAGCTTTTGAGATATGCAGACTTTGTCTAATGCCTATTTGTATACCGAAACAGAACACGTCATGACAAAAAATGAAAAAACCAACTCGAAATTCCACCTGTATCACCTTTAAATTCCACTTGAAATAAACCACCCTAGCCCTATGCGAGAATGGAAACTGCCCAACAGACAATTTTTGCTTAGAACAAAAATCCAATGCGCTACTTTCACGACCTAAATTGTCAAAAATCCTTTATTTGCAAAATAAACCACTTTACATCATGATGAGCGGCAATTTATGCTCTAGATGCATATACTCTTTCAGCTCTCAACTCTGTTTTATGAGCTCAGCGCAACGATCTCTGCCTAAAGTAATACGGTCCGCCCATAGAAACATTTTCCAAACATGTAGCGGTCGACCAGCAGGTATACGTATTACGACCATATCCTGTGACATGAGTAAGAGTTACTCGCATAAAAATACATTGAATCTGTGGGTTTTTATATATATATATACTGAACAAAATTATAAACGACCCATGTGACACTGAAACTTTTACTAGCCTTGAGGGTTGCAAAATATATTAAATCATACAAAATTCATTTTGTTGTTCAATATGCTACAGATTACTGTCCGTTAGATTATCAAATTTGTACAATTATAAGACAATATCAGCTCATTTAGGGTCGCTCATTTCAAGTTACATTAATAAATTACATGGGGCGTTTATATATTTTTGCTCAGTGTATATATATAAATCGTAAACAGCCGTCGTCTTTTTTGGCGAAGTAAGGGGGGAGAATTGAATTTGTCTCAAAGTGTGCGTAATTAGGCCCTCTTATTACGTTTGGGACTCTTTACTAAATAAACGTCACGGGTCAAACAGTAACTTTGCCATCTTTTAAAATGGACGCTCAGACTCAATTTTAAAGGCTCACAGACACTGCACGTTATGTCGATTATGTCGCCGAACTGCAATACATTGTGACTTGCACGAAGCGTCTTTTGACGCAAATTAAAAATGATTTTGTTTTTTAATAATAAATATTTTTACTCCTGCGTGCCACTTTTATAACAAACGTCGCTATACTAGCGATATCCAAGATAATTAAGCAACATTCTGCAAGTTTTTTCTCAAGCTCTTTTAAATGCCAAGGATATAGAGATTATTTGTTTTAGAGACGTCTTTCATTAACGACACAATAACGACACAATACAAAGAAACTTCAGTTTTCTGACACATCATCACTTTATTTTGAGCATGCATGTTCATACGGAATAAATTGTATACGTAATATGGAACTTTACATGTTATGAATGTAGGAGATCCCGAACACAGCGAGTGGCCTAAAATAAACAATAGAGCTTTTGCATCGGCGGCCATGGCAGGTTTTCATATTTAAATGTGACATCCACAAAGTGACTACTCGTGCTTAACGTACTGTGACAGTGTGACTGCCCCCTGTCATGGCCGCCGTGCAAAATGCTCTATAAAATAATGCTATAGTTTCAAGATACTTAGGCCTAAACATTTTGTCAAGACCCCGCGACAAGTGTGGCATGTAATAAACGTATCCATCATATCTAACAACGTTTCCGGTGTCACTGGTACTTTACAGAATGCAACCATGCTGCAAATGTGTTACTTGACCTAATACCCCAGTCACAATTAGCTTGCGATGGGTTTGCGAGTAGTTTGCGACGGATTTCTGGGCATTTTCGGCCGGGGCCCCACTCCTTGCGGCTGCCGGGTCATTTTTGGGCATCGGGCGGGCATCGAGTTACTTTTAACTCGGACTTAAAACCGGGTGCGGCGTTTCGCATCGCAAACTGATCGCCAATAAATCGGTCGATGCCTGGCCGATGTCCGGCAGGGCATCGCACACATTGGGCGGGCTCCGGGCAAAATTTTTGACAACCCAGACAATCCATATGTCGGCCAGTCGCCGTCCAGGCGCCGTCCAGGCGCCGCCCGGACGTCGCTCAGACGCCGGTCGGGCCCTGCCCGGCGTCCGGCCGACTTGGCGGCGCCCGGCCGGAAATCGGCCAGATATCGGCTGGGGTATCGCAGTGACATAGGCAGGACATCGGCAGGACATCAGACGAGTGCCTGCCGGACACCGGCCGATAAACGGGCCAAGAAATCGACCCTATTCCGTCAGGGCAGCGCGCGTGCGGGGCACTTTTAATTGTGACTGTGACCGCCCAATCACGCGATCTTTCGCCGACCTCTACACGACGGCCGATGCCTATAAATCGCACACGCCACCCGGCCTCCGCTTGAATTGTGACTTAAGCGGGCCTCCCACTGTGCGATTTTTGCTACGAATTAGGTACGATTAGCTACGATCTGGTACGATTGTGTGTAGAGTGTATACATAATCGTACCAAATCGTAGCTAATCGTACCTAATTCGTAGCAAAAATCGCACAGTGGGAGGCCCGCTTTAGGTATTACTGAGACGTTGAAGTTGTAAGTACTCGAAGGCCATGCGTATTGCACAACCTTGACTTTACAGCATGTTTAAAACAAAGTAATGATCTGTGAAAGAGGAATTAAAGCACATCTGTTTCAGTGCATAATCTGCTTACAGTTGGAATAGACCGTGTAAGTTTACCTCGAGAACTTGCGGAAGTTGCAGTATGCTGCGAGATTCATCGACTTCCAAGATCTTTGAATATGAGCCAAAGCGCCTTCAGCGACCGTTTTTTTCCACCAATTTGGTTCCAGTCAAAATCAGCAGAATAAAGGCAGAAACTCGTCAGCAATGCGCGCGCGCCAAATTCGTGCTACTAAATACGCAGCTCTATACCTTTGCTATTGGGCTGCATATTTCGTGGCACGAATTTGGCGCGCGCGCATTGCTGACGAATATGTGCCTTTAACCAAACGATTTAGGGTCCACTTTAAAATTCTTACAATTCAATTTATTATACTTGTGGGAAAGGTTAATTAAACAAACAGTTTATGAAATTTTAAATCTGACCTTTTATTCCCGTTAAACTGGTAACCCTGGACGTAATATAAAAACCACGCACCGCATCGTTGGACGGTAGTCCGCAAGTGGCGCGATTGTTTCGGCTTCAGACGGTCTTTGCGATTTCCAGTCCTTGTGGTGTGTACGTTATTTGTTTAGGTTTTTGTTGGTGGTTTTATCTGTTCTCAACAGAAGTGAACGTTCAAGTTGATGTTCAAACCAGATATTTGTTTAGCTGCTTAATATTTCTCGAATGCACCAAGCCTGAGCCTGTAATTCGTAAAGAGTGCAAACCGGAAACTAAAGGTCAACCATTTTGTGTGTGTTTGTAACAAGTTCAGATAACATTTTCTATATTTTATTTATTGAATCGGTGGAATTTACGGTGCCTTTCCATTTATTGGCGTTTGGGCGCTTACAAACGCAGTACAGTAAAGTGACAGATCAGAGAGTATCGTCACAACGTTAAAACCCCCTTGCTATTCCCTCACTTGTCCCAGGAAGTCTGACCCGCCACGAGACTTTATACACGGTCTATGTATTTTGGAGGCTCTAAATATTTTCAGTGGCGGCGTAACGCCAACACCCGAACTTGTCGTCGAATGTCTTCTTAATGCTGGTGGTGAACTCTTCGGCAGCAGGTTGGGAGTTGAGGGGCAAGATAGGTCTGAAACCTGGTACAAAGGAGGAGAAGAAGATGAAGTAACTTTTGCCCACTTCCACTTCAGTTGCTACGCACTGTCCCGCGTCGTTTCCGAAGCCGCGAAGCGTGACGCGTTGTTTCAGCGGGCTACCTCTGTTGATGTACACGCATTGGATTTCTACCTCAGCTTCACTGCTATTCGGAAAAGGCATGAGCCTGATCACGGTAGCCAACACGAGCGCCCCTCGCTGAAAGAATTCATCTAGCAGGGGTATGCGATTCATGATTTCTGTCGGTGGTCCAGACGGAAAGGAACATCCCATGGACGTTCCCAGTACTCCGGTCAGCACCAACAAGACGCTCAATGCCATCCACTTCATCATGCAGTCAGTGCAACTATACCTGCGGAGAACAACATTTATTTGAGTGTTATCATACATATTTAGATGCCCTGCCTGTGCATTTTTTTACACCACTGCGAGGGGTTATCCTTCGTTACAAAGCACGTACAAAGACTACGAAGAAGTCGTGCATGCGTAATAAGCGCCATAAGCCAATGTTTGCAAACTGCGCGTCGATGATCATTGACTTTTCACCATAGGAAAAAAATGAGGGGTAGCCGATCTTGGCTTCGAAATATCGTGTGCAAAAAATAGTTTAATACTACATGTAGGCTTCGAAGGAAGGATCAAAAAGTGTTTCGAAAGAAGGATCAAAACGTGTTTCGAAAGAAGGATCAAAACGTGTTTCGAAAGAAGGATCAAAACCGGTGTTTCGAAAGAAGTATCGAAAAGTGTTTCAAGGGAAAGAAGAAAAAGGTTTTCGAAACGGAGTTCCATTATATTGGCTATACACATCGACCCGAAAGGTCTCTGGTATGAATCTCCATGACCACCATACCTCTCATACCTTTGTTTGGTTATTTCGTAGCAAATATTGTGATATTTACTCTTATCAGTATTATTGCGCAGCCATCTATGCAGCATCGAGCGAAAACTTATGCCTTGGTTATAATAATAATAATAATAATAGCAATATTATATAGCGCCAAATGCCAGGGCCTCTAGGCGCTTTACAGTATAAACCAAAGCGATAACATACATATACATGTACATAGATAAAAAATATTAAACGTTAAAAACCAAAGAGCATCATCAAGAGCATCAAGTCTGGTAATACTGAACAAAAAGATGTGTCTTAAGCTGGGACTTGAAATTAGTGATGGAATGAATTTGACGCATGCTGTTAGGAAGACCATTCCAGAGGTGTGCCGCTGAAAAAACAAATGATATATCACCATAGAATGTTGTTGATGGGCGATACCCTCAATTGACAGTCCGATGATGATCTTAGAGACCTAGATGGGGTATACAACTGGACAATGTCAGAAAGATAACCCGGAGCTATGTTATGAATGGCCTTAAAGGTGAGTAAAAGAGTCTTAATTGCTAATCTTTGCTTGACTGGAAGCCAATGGAGCTGAAAGAGAAACGAAAAAAACAGTATCTCGGTCTTCCTATCATTTAGCACAAGCATGTTAAATTTACACCAAGATCTAATGGCAGATATACATGCTTCCATCCTCTTCACAGCAGTATCACGCTCATGAGGCTTAAATGACAGGTAGAGCTGGGTATCATCGGCATACATGATAGATTGAATACCGTGGGCGTCAATTATGTCTTGTAAAGGGGCACTGAACAAAATGAAAGCCAGTGGCCCAATGACAGAGCCTTGAGGAACTCCACAGTCCACAGCAATTGGGTCAGACACGACATTTTTGACAGAAACAGATTGTGTACGACCAGCCATGTAAAATTAAATAGTTATACACTATATCGATCGTTGGTCCAGATACGTGTTGGATTCGTGTTGGAACAAGCGAAGGGAATCTTTGAGATTCGTCTTGGAAGGTAAGAAGGGGCGGGGGATATACGCGTACGCTCCCTTGCTCAAATGCTATAGTTGGAGTTCCGTTTTCATGAAAATCGCACCTCGATCGGGGTCCAAACCAGCCTACGCCCACGATCATTAAACACATGTACATTACCGTGTCGTTAATGTCGGGGTGCTTTCAAACTGATTTCGGCCCGACAGCATTCGGGGCGCGCGCTGCAGCTGTATCGTGCGATCCTCGTCGATTCTCCAAAATCGGGGGGAATAAGGTGGGAATCAGGGCCGACGATCGACATAGTGTACCCAAGGCGTTAGATTCTTGGGTGAAAACCTGAGGGAGTATAGGCTACAACAGTGTCTTGACTGGTTTGCCCGAGATTTCGTGTTCGAATCTCAATAATTTTCCTCTCGTCTTATGTTTGGTTATTTGATTTCCATGGCTTTTATGCACGGTGCCAAAAACTATTATGTACTTCAGTGGCGCAACCATACAGCACCGAGAGAAAGGTTGGGTTCTTGGGGAAAATCTGATACCAATGTGCCTTATAGCTCATACTGAGCAATCTGCTCGGTTTGTCAATCCTGCATGATGAAGACCAAGTGATTTTTTAAATTTCATTTTAATGGTGATTATGCACCATACAAATGTTTTTTGCTGTTGGACTGCATGTCGCCGTTCGACTTCACAAAACCTTTCTTGAGTGATAAATTATCTTTTTAATATGGTTTCATTAACTCGGTATGGCGAAGTAATTTTTTCCAATTTAGGTAAACTTGTAGCGATAAGTGAATCAGTAGAATGGCATATATAAATTGTTCAGGTGGCGTTTTTCCCATTTTACTGAACAAATCAGTCACATTGATAAGAAAAATGTTATCGTCACTAACATATTTACAGCCCAATCACCGCCACACGCCCCATGGGATGGTCGATATGCTCGATACGCCATTTTTCTTCAGGTTTTATTTTCTGAATGTTTTTACGATATCGTATTTTTCAGGAGTCGTATTTTTGACGTAGGTTAAAAAACGAATTATCCAAGTAGATAATGTAAGAAAGGAACAGTGATAGTGGTGAACAGACACGTGTGTTTGAGTTATGGAGCGTTTGAGATATGCAGACTTTGTCTAATGCCTATTTGTATACCGAAACAGAACACGTCATGACAAAAAAGAAAAAAAACAACTCGAAATTCCACCTTTATCACTTTTAAATTCCACTTAAAATAAACCACCCCTGCTACAGATTATTGTCCGTTAGAATATCCAATTTGTACAATTATAAGACATTATCAGCTCATTTAGGGTTGCCCATTTCATGTTACATATATAAATAAATTACATGGGGCGTTTATATTTTTGCTCAGTGTATATATAAAAATCGTAAACAGCCGTCGTCTTTTTTGGCGAAGTATAAAGAGGGAGAATATAAAACTTACAACTGAAAAGAGGTCGGGAAAAACACCTTTAAACTACCGTTTTAGAAGGTCCATAACATTTTCTCGGAATTTTTATATTTTTTACATTTTGAATTTTTCCCTGCGAGTGGTACCTTAACCCTAAATTTGGGATCTTGGCTCATGGACTATTTTGAGCCGCCGATGGATTTCATTTGAGGTGATCGGTATTATTTTGAGAACAAAAAAATGAATTTGTCTCTTACGTTTGGGACTCTTTACTAAATAAACGTCATGGGTCAAACAATAACTTTGCCATCTTTTAAAATGGACACTCAGACTCAATTGTAAAGGCTCACAGATACTGCAAGTTTTGTCGATTATGTCGCCGAACTGCAATACATTGTGACTTGCACGAAGCGTCTTTTGACGCAAATTAAAACAAAAAATTTGTTGTTAATAATAAATGTTTACTTCTGCGTGCCACTTTTATAACAAACGTCGCTATACTAGCGATATCCCAGATAATTAAGCAACATTCTGCAAGTTTTTTTCTCAAGCTCTTTTTAATGCCAAGGATATAGAGATTATTTGTTTTAGAGACGTCTTTCATTAACGACACACTAACGACACAATACAAAGAAACTTCAGTTTTCTGACACATCATCACTTTATTTTGAGCATGCATATTCATACGGAATAATTTGTATACGTAATATGGAACTTTACATGTTATGAATGTAGGAGATCCCGAACACAGCGAGTGGCCTAAAATAAACAATAGAGCTTTTGCATCGGCGGCCATGGCAGGTTTTCATATTTAAATGTGACATCCACAAAGTGACTACTCGTGCTTAACGTACTGTGACAGTGTGACTGCCCCCTGTCATGGCCGCCGTGCAAAATGCTCTATAAAATAATGCTATAGTTTCAAGATACTTAGGCCTAAACATGTTGTCAAGACCCCCGTGGCATGTAATAAACGTATCCATCAAATCAAAAAACGTTTCCGATGTCACTGGTACTTTACAGAGTGCAACCATGCTGCAAATTTGTTACTTGACTTTACTGAGACGTTGCAGTTGTAAGTACTCGAAGGCCATGCGTATTGCATGTTTAAAACAAAGTAATGATCTGTGAAAGAGGAATTAAAGCGCACCTGTTTCAGTGCATAATCTGCTTACAGTTGGAATAGACCGTGTAAGTTTACCTCGAGAACTTGCGGAAGTTGCAGTATGCTGCGAGATTCATCGACTTCCAAGAACTTTGAATATGAGCCAATAAAGCGCCTTCAGCGACCTTTTTTCCCCACCAATTTTGTTCCAGTCAAAATCAGCAGATTAAAGGCAGAGGCTCGTCAGCAATGCGCGCGCGCCAATTTCGTGCCACGAAATACGCAGCTCTGTACCTTTGCTATTGAGCTGCATATTTCGTGGCACGAATTTGGCGCGCGCGCGATGCTGACTAACATGTGCCTTTAACCAAACGATTTAGGGTCCACTTTAAAATTCTTAAAATCCCATTTATTATACTTGTGGGAAAGGTTAATTAAACAAACAGTTTATGAAATTTTAAATCTGACCTTTTATTCCCGTAAACTGGTAACCCTGGACGTAATATAAAAACAACGCACCGCATCGTTGGACGGTACTCCGCAAGTGGCGCGATTGTTTTGGCGCGAATGCGATGCATTATGGCCATTTTCAAAACCACTTGATTCGGCTTCAGACGGTCTTTGCGATTTTCAGTCCTTGTGGTGTGTACGTTATTTGTTTAGGTTTTTGTTGGTGGTTTTATCTGTTCTCAACAGAAGTGAACGTTCAAGTTGATTTTCAAACCAGATATTTGTTTAGCCACGTTAATATCTCTCGGATGCACCAAGCCTGAGCCTGTATTTCGTACAGAGTGCAAACCGGAAACTAAAGGTCAACCATTTTGTGTGTGTTTGTGACAAGTTCAGATAACATTTTCTATATTTTATTTATTGAATCGGTGGAATTAAAGGTGCCTTTCCGTTTATTGGCGTTTGGGCGCTTACAAACGCGGTACAGTAAAGTGACAGATCAGAGAGTATCGTCACAACGTTAAAACCCCCTTGCTATTCCCTCACTGGTCCCCGGAAGTCTGACCCGCCACGAGACTTACACGGTCTATGTATTATGGAGGCTCTTGATATTTATTCACTGGCGGCGTAACGCCAACACCCGAACTTGTCGTCGAATTTCTTCTTCGTGCTGGTGGTGGATTCTTCGGCAGCAGGTTGGGAGTTGAGGGCCAAGATAGGTCTGAAAAATGGTCCAAAGGAGGCGAAGAAGATGAAGTAACTTTTGCCAACTTCCACTTCAGTTGCTGCGCACTGTGCCCCGTCGTTTCCGAAGCCGCTAAGCGTGACGCGTTGTTGCAGCGGGCTACCTTTGTTGATGTACACGCACTGGATTTCCACCTCAGCTTTACTGCTATGCGGAAGAGGCATGAGCCTGATCACGGTAGCCAACACGAGCGCCCCTCGCTTGTGGTATTGATTTAGCAGGGGTATGCGATTCATGATTTCTGTCGGTGGTCCAGACGGAGAGGAACATCCCATGGACGTTCCCAGTACTCCGGTCAGCACCAACAAGACGCTCAATGCCATCCACTTCATCATGCAGTCAGTGCAACTATACCTGCGGAGAACAACATTTTTTTGAGTGTTATCATACATATTTAGATGCCCTGCCTGTGCATTTTTTTACACCACTGCGAGGGGTTATCCTTAGTTACAAAGCACGTACAAAGACTACGAAGAAGTCGCGCATGCGTAATAAGCGCCATAAGCCAATGTTTGCAAACCGCGCATCGACGATCATTGACTTTTCACCATAGGAAAACAAATGAGGGGTAGCCAATCTTGGCTTCGAAATCTCGTGTGCAAAACATAGTTTAATATTATACATGTAGGCTTCAAGGGAAGGATCAAAAAGTGTTTCAAAAGAAGGATCAAAAAGTGTTTCGAAAGAAGGATCAAAACGTGTTTCGAAAGAAGGATCAAAACGTGTTTCGAAAGAAGGATCAAAACGTGTTTCGAAAGAAGTATCGAAAAGTGTTTCAAGGGAAAGAAGAAAAAGGTTTTCGAAACGGAGTTCCAATATACGGGCTATACATCGGCCCGAAAGGTCTCTGGTATGAATCTCCATGACCACCATACCTCTCATACCTTTTTTGGGGGGTTATTTCGTAGCAAATATTGTGCTATTTATACTCTTATCAGTATTATTGCGCAGCCATCTATGCAGCATCGAGCGAAAACTTATGCCTTGGTTATACAAACTATATCGATCGTTGGTCCAGATACGTGTTGGATTCGTGTTGGCATTTTTAGAACAAGCGGAGGGAATCTTTGAGATTCGTCTTGGAAGGTTGGATCGGGGCGGGGGGTATACGCGCACGCTCCTTCGCTCAAATGCCAAGAGTTGGAGTACCGTTTTGATGAAAATCGCACCCCCGGGGTCCAAACCAGCCTACGCCCATGATCATTAAACACATGTACATTACCGTGTCGTTAATGTCGGGGTGCTTTCAAACTGATTTCGGCCCGACAGCATTTCGGGGCGCTGCAGCTGTATCGTGCGATCCTCGTCGATTCTCAAAAAACGGGGGGAATCGGGTGGGAATCAGGGCCGACGATCGACATAGTGTACCCAAGGCGTTATATTCTTGGGTGAAAACCTGAGGGAGTATAGGCTACAACAGTGTCTCGACTGGTTTGTCCGAGATTTCGTGTTCGAATCTCAATAATTTTCCTCTCGTCTTATGTTTGGTTATTTGATTTCCATGGCCATTAGGCACGGTGCCAAAACCATTATGTACTTCAGTGGCGCAACCATACAGCACCGAGAGAAAGGTTGGGTTCTTGGGGGAAAGCTGAAACCAATGTGCCTTATAGCTCAGCTGATACTGAGCAATCTGTCCGGTTTGTCAATCCTGCATGATGAAGACCAAGTTATTTAATTTTCTCTTATCTCATTTTTACATTTTTTTTAATTTCATTTTCATGGTGATTATGCACCATACAAAATGTTTTTTGCTGTTGGACTGCACGTCGCCGTTCGACTTCAAAAAACCTTTCTTGAGTGATAAATTATCGTGTTAATATGGTTTCATTAAGTCGGTATGGCGAAGTAATTTTTTCCAATTTAGGTAAACTTGTAGCGATAAGTGAATTATTCAGGTGGCGTTTTTCCCCATTTTACTGAACAAATCAGTCACCTTGATAAGAAAAATGTTATCGTCACTAACATATTTGGGGACCAATCACCGCCACACCCCCCATGGGATGGTCGATATAGGCTTGATACGCCATTTTTCTTCAGATTTTATTTTCTGAATGTTTTCACGATATCGTATTTTTCAGGAGTCGTATTTTTGACGTAGGCTAAAAAACGAATTATCCAAGTAGATAATGTAAGAAAGGAACAGTGATAGTGGTGAGCAGACACGTCTGTTTGAGTTATGGAGCGTTTGAAATATGCAGACTTTGTCTAATGCCTATTTGTATACCGAAACAGAACACGTCATGACAAAAAAGAAAAAAACCAACTCGAAATTCCACCTTTATCACTTTTAAATTCCACTTGAAATAAACCAACCCTAGCCCTATGCGAAAGTGGAAACTGCCCAACAGACAATTTCCGCTTAGAAAAAGGTCTAATGCGTTACTTTGCAAAATATGGCCATCTTCACGACCTAAATTGTCAAAAATCCTGTATTTGCAAAATAAACCACTCTGCATCATGATGATGGGCAATTTCTGCTCTGGATGCATACTCTTTCAGCTCTCAACTCTGTTGTATGAGCTCATCGCAACGATCTCTGCCTAAAGTAATACGGTCCGCCCATATAAACCTTTTCCAGACATGTAGCGGTCGACCAGCAGGTATACGTATTACGACCATATCCTGTGACATGAGTAAGAGTTACTCGCATAAAAATACATTGAATCTGTGGGTTTTTATATATATATACACTGAACAAAATTATAAACGCCCCATGTGACACTGAAACTTTTACTAGCCTTAGGGGTTGCAAAATATATTAAATCATACAAAATTAATTTTGTTGTTCACTATGCTACAGATTACTGTCCGTTAGAATATCCAATTTGTACAATAGACAATATCAGCTCATTTAGGGTTGCCCATTTCATGTTACATAAATAAATTACATGGGGCGTTTATATTTTTGCTCAGTGTATATATATCAATCGTAAACAGCCGTCGAATTTTTTTGGCGAAGTAAGGGGAGAGAATATAAAACTTACAACTGAAAAGAGGTCTGGAAAAACACCTTTAAGCTACCGTTTTAGAAGGTCCATAACATTTTCTCGGAAATTTTATATTTTTTACATTTTGAATTTCTCCCTGCGAGTGGTATACCTTAACCCTAAATTTAGGATCTTGGCTCATGGACTATTTTGAGCCGCCGGTGGATTTCATTTGAGGTGATCGGTATTATTTTGAGGACAAAATAATTAATTTGTCTCAAAGTGTGCGTAATTAAGCCCTCTTATTACGTTTGGGACTCTTTACTAAATAAACGTCATGGGTCAAACAATAACTTTGCCATCTTTTAAAATGGACGCTCAGACTCAATTTTAAAAGCTCACAGACACTGCAAGTTATGTCGATTATGTCGCCGAACTGCAATACATTGTGACTTGCACGAAGCGTCTTTTGTTGCAAATTAAAAAAGATTTGTTTTTTTTTTAATAATAATAAATGTTTACTTCTGCGTGCCACTTTTATAACAAACGTTGCTATACTAGCGATATCCCAGATAATTAAGCAACATTCTGCAAGTTTTTTCTCAAGCTCGTTTTAATGCCAAGGATATAGAGATTATTTGTTTTAGAGACGTCTTTCATTAACGACACAATAACGACACAATACAAAGAAACTTCAGTTTTCTGACACATCATCACTTTATTTTGAGCATGCATATTCACACGGAATAATTTGTATACGTAATATGGAACTTTACATGTTATGAATGTATAGGAGATTCCGAACACAGCGAGTGGCCTGAAATAACCAATACAGCTTTTGCATCGGCGGCCATGACAGAGGGCAGGTTTTCATATTTAAATGTTGTGACATCCACAAAGTGACTACTCGTTCTTAACGTACTGTGACAGTGTGACTGCCCCCTGTCATGGCCGCCGTGCAAAATGCTCTATAAAATAATGCTATAGTTTCAAGATACTTAGGCCTAAACATGTTGTCAAGACCCCGTGGCATGTAATAAACGTATCCATCAAATCAAACAACGTTTCCAGTGTCACTGGTACTTTACAGAATGCAACCATGCTGCAAATTTGTCACTTGACTTTACTGAGACGTTGGAGTTGTAAGTACTCGAAGGCCATGCGTATTGCACAACCTTGACTTTACAGCATGTTTAAAACAAAGTAATGATCTGTGAAAGAGGAATTAAAGCGCATCTGTTTCAGTGCATAATCTGCTTACAGTTGGAATAGACCGTGTAAGTTTACCTCGAAAACGTGCGGAAGTTGCAGTATGCTGCGAGATTCATCGACTTCCATGAACTTTGATGATGAGCCAATAAAGCGCCTTCAGCGACCGTTTTTTTTTTCACCAATTTGGTTCCAGTCAAAATCAGCAGATTAAAGGCAGAGGCTCGTCAGCAATGCGCGCGCGCCAATTTCGTGCCACGAAATACGCAGCTCTATACCTTTGCTATTGAGCTGCATATTTCGTGGCACGAATTTGGCGTGCGCGCATTGCTGACGAACATGTGCCTTTAACCAAACAATTTAGGGTCCACTTTAAAATTCTTAAAATCCCATTTATTATACTTGTGGGAAAGGTTAATTAAACAAACAGTTTATGAAATTTTAAATCTGACCTTTTATTCCCGTAAACTGGTAACCCTGGACGTAATATAAAATGTTCAAAACCACTTGATTCGGCTTCAGACGGTCTTTGCGATTTCCAGTCCTTGTGGTGTGTACGTTATTTGTTTAGGTTTTTGTTGGTGGTTTTATCTGTTCTCAGCAGAAGTGAACGTTCAAGTTGATTTTCAAACCAGATATTTGTTTAGCCACGTTAATATCTCTCGGATGCACCAAGCCTGAGCCAGGAATTCGTAAAGAGTGCAAACCGGAAACTAAAGGTCAACCATTTTGTGTGTGTTTGTGACAAGTTCAGATAACATTTTCTATATTTTATTTATTGAATCGGTGGAATTAAAGGTGCCTTTCCATTTATTGGCGTTTGGGCGCTTACAAACGCGGTACAGTAAAGTGACAGATCAGAGAGTATCGTCACAACGTTAAAACCTCCTTGCTATTCCCTCACTGGTCCCCGGAAGTCTGACCCGCCACGAGACTTACACGGTCTATTTAGTATTATGGAGGCTCTATTTAGTATTCACTGGTGGCGAAACGCAAACACCCGAATTTGTCGTCGAATGTCTTCTTCGTGCTGGTGCTGAAATCTTCGGCAGCAGGTTGGGAGTTAAGGGGCAAGATAGGCCTGTAATCTGGAAAGGAGGCGAAGAAGATGAAGTAGCTTTTGCCCACTTCCACTTCAGTTGCTACGCACTGTCCCATGTCGTTTCCGAAGCCGCGAAGCGTGACGCGATGTTGCAGCGGGTCACCTCTGTTGATGTACACGCACTGGATTTCCACCTCAGCATCATCGCCACTTGGAAAAGGCATGAGCCTGATCACGGTAGCCAACACGAGTGCCCCTTGGCTGAAGTATTTATTTAGCAGGGGTATGCGATTCATGATTTCTGTCGGTGGTCCAGACGGAAAGGAACATCCCATGGACGTTCCCAGTACTCCGGTTAGCACCAAAAGGACGCTCAATGCCATCCACTTCATTATGCAGTCAGTGCAACTATACCTGCGGAGAACAACATTTATTTGAGTGTTGTCATACATATTTAGATGCCCTGCCTGTGCATTTTTTTACACCACTGCGAGGGGTTATCCTTCGTTACAAAGCACGTACAAAGACTACGAAGAAGTCGCGCATGCGTAATAAGCGCCATAAGCCAATGTTTGCAAACCGCGCGTCGACGATCATTGACTTTTAACCATAGGAAACAAAATTAGGTTTAGCCAATCTTGGCTTCGAAATCACGTGTGCAAAACATAGTTTAATACTACATGTAGGCTTCGAAAGAAGGATCAAAAAGTGTTTCGAAAGAAGGATCAAAAAGTGTTTCGAAAGAAGGATCAAAACGTGTTTCGAAAGAACGATCGAAACGTGTTTCGAGAGAACGATCAAAACGTGTTTCGAAAGAAGTATCGAAAAGTGTTTCGAAAGAAGTATCGAAAAGTGTTTCGAAAGAAGTATCGAAAAGTGTTTCAAGGGAAAGAAGAAAAAGGTTTTCGAAACGGAGTTCCATTATATGGGCTATACATCGGCCCGAAAGGTCTCTGGTATGAATCTCCATGACCACCATACCTCTCATACCTTTGTTTGGTAATTTCGTAGCAAATATTGTGCTATTTACTCTTATAAGTTGTATTGCGCAGCCATCTATGCAGCATCGAGCGAAAACTTATGCCTTGGTTATACACTATATCGATCGTTGGTCCAGATACGTGTTGGATTCGTGTTGGAATTTTTAGAACAAGCGGAGGGAATCTTTGAGATTCGTCTTGGAAGGTTGGAAGGGGCGGGGGGTATACGCGCACGCTCCCTCGCTCAAATGCCAGGAGTTGGAGTTCCTTTTTCATGAAAATCGCACCGCAGGGTCCAAACCAGCCTACGCCCATGATCATTGAACACATGTACATTACCGTGTCGTTAATGTCGGGGTGCTTTCAAACTGATTTCGGCCCGACAGCATTCGGGGCGCTGCAGCTGTATCGTGCGATCCTCGTCGATTCTCCAAAATCGGGGGGAATAAGGTGGGAATCAGGGCCGACGATCGACATAGTGTACCCATGCAAGGCGTTAGATTCTTGGGTGAAAACCTGAGGGAGTATAGGCTACAACAACAGTGTCTTGACTGGTTTGCCCGAGATTTCGTGTTCGAATCTCAATAATTTTCCTCTCGTCTTATGTTTGGTTATTTGATTTCCATGGCGATTATGCACGGTGCCAAAACCATTATGTACTTCAGTGGCGCAACCATACAGCACCGAGAGAAAGGTTGGGTTCTTGGGGAAAATCTGATACCAATGTGCCTTATAGCTCAGCTGATATATACTGAGCAATCTGCTCGGTTTGTCAATCCTGCATGATGAAGACCAAGTTATTTTTCTCTTATCTCATTTCTTAAATTTTTTTAAATTTCATTTTTTATTGTGACTATGCACCATACAAAATGTTTTTTGCTGTTGGACTGCATGTCGCCGTTCGATTTCAAAAAACCTTTCTTGAGTGACAAATTATCTTGTTAATATGATTTCATTAACTCGGTATGGCGAAGTAATTTTTTTCCAATTTAGGTAAACTTGTAGCGATAAGTGAATCAGTATAGAATGGCATCCATAAATTATTCAGGTGGCGTTTTTCCCATTTTACTGAACAAATCAGTCACATTGATAAGAAAAATGTTATCGTCACTAACATTTACAGCCCAATCACCGCCACACGCCCCATGGGATGGTCAATAGGCTTGATACGCCATTTGTCTTCAGGTTTTATTTTCTGATTGTTTTCACGATATCGTATTTTTCAGGAGTCGTATTTTTGACGTAGGCTAAAAACCGAATTATTCAAGTAGATAATGTAAGAAAGGAACAGTGATAGTGGTGAGCAGACACGTGTGTTTGAGTTATGGAGCGTTTGAGATATGCAGACTTTGTCTAATGCCTATTTGTATACCGAAACAGAACACGTCATGACAAAAAAAAGAAAAGAAAAAAACTCGAAATTCCACCTTTATCACTTTTAAATTCCACTTGAAATAAACCACCCCTAGCCCTATGCGAGAGTGGAAACTGCCCAACAAAAAATTTTCGCTTAGAAAAAAAAGTCCAATGCGCTACTTTGCAAAATATGGCCATCTTCACGACCTAAATTGTCAAAAATCCTTTATTTGCAAAATAAACCACTCTGAATCATGATGATGGGCAATTTCTGCTCTGGATGCATACTCTTTTAGCTCTCAACTCTGTTTTATGAGCTCAGCGCAACGATCTCTGCCTAAAGTAATACGGTCCGCCCATAGAAACCTTTTCCAAACAAGTATAGCGGTCGACCAGCAGGTATACGTATTACGACCATATCCTGTGACATGAGTAGGAGTTACTCGCATAAAAATACATTTCTGTTCACACATGAGAAGTACAGTTTTAGTACTCGTATCTCGCGGTGTTCGTGCACCGTGACTGCACTAAGCAGTTTAACTTAAAGGAACACACCGGCTTTTTTTGGCTATTTTGGGCTCGAAATAGACCCATAGGCCTACATTATTCTAAAGCGCTTTCCAAAGTAAATTAGATATATCCTGAAAAGACGCCGTTAAATTTGGCCGTTTCTGAGCATTTTTCAAAAAATCAAGGTCACGTGACTTTTTGGAACCAGATTTTGGTTCCGAGAAGTCACGTGGTCTTGTAAGTTAGTTGTATTTCCAGCCGTATAAAAATTTCTTAAAGCAGAACTAAACCACTGTTATTCAAGTCTGATTTTCCCCCAATATTTATAAGTAATTGACAAAAGAGAGACTATTTATACAGGCATGAAACAAAGTTAAACATAAGTATGAAAATGTGAACATAATTGTTTGTTTCGAGAGCCCGGAGAACGGGAGCGAGCGCGTGCTACGGCAGGCTACCGTGGAGTGTAGGATATTTGCCCCGCGCAGCACGGCAAATAGCCTGAGTGCACACACCGTACCGCCGTGTTGCTCCGGTGTACGCTCGTGAAGAAAAAACATGATGCCAACTCCTCAAAAGAAAACGGAAATTCCTATTCGGTCGTCCGGGCTGTCCAGTGAAATCGTGAGCAGAAAATTGGAGATATCCTGAGTAGGAGAAGAGCGAATTGTTTGTGACAAAGTCGTGAGGCTCGCGCGTAGTTGCAACGGCTGGTAAAGCGTATAACCCGTCGTTTGACCGTTTTGGTTAATTTTGCAATTCTTTAGTAAATTACGGGATATTTTTTCACAACGACCTTTAAAAAAGTATTGTCAATGCTGCTACATCACTAAATCATGTAAACAGTATATATAGGCCGGTGTTACCTTTAAGAACATGCCACGCATGTCAATTTAGACAGGGCCAATGCCATATGCCTGCTAGAGACCCTTACACCTGTAAAACAAGTAGCCCGTATAGGATGGAAGTCAGTCCAAATGCAATAAGAAAATTGGGTTCAAAATTCGAATTTATTGGAGCTGTCGCAGATTCAAGAAATTAACCGGATGATATGGCCAACAAACTCCCCAGATCTCAATCCCATAGAACATTTGTGGGATCAACTGAAGCGGACATTTGATCGGAGAACTGATGATCAAACAACACTCAAGGACTTGCCCCAGATGCTGTAGGAGTGGATTACCCTTCCGCAGCGGAGGATCACCCGTCGCATCAACACAATAATGCGTGATTCATGTCATCAGGTGTTACAAAATCACAGTGGTTACACAAGATACTGGGGACCAAAACTGTACTTGTCATGTGTGAAAAGAATTGGGGAATAATTTGTTGACTGCATTTTGAAATTTTTGAAAAGTGTCATTTCACCTTTTAATGCTGCTCATTCATGCATAACATGTATGAACCCACCACTTGAAATGCACGTTCCATGCATTGCACTAATCATTCACACCAAGTTTCGTGTAATTCCGAAATTTACTTTGGGAGATATAGGCAATTGTTTAGGGGGGAACTTACTTTTGTTGAGGTGTTTATATATAAATCGTGAACAGCCGTCGTCTTTTTTGGCGAAGTAAGGGGGAGAATATAAAACCTACAACTGAAAAGAGGTCGGGAAAAACACCTTTAAGCTACCGTTTTAAACGGTCCATAACATTTTCTCGGATTTTTTATATTTTTTACATTTTGAATTTCTCCCTGCGAGTGGTACCTTAACCCTAAATTTGGGATCTTGGCTCATGGACTATTTTGAGCCGCCGATGGATTTCATTTGAGGTGATCGGTATTATTTTGAGGACAAAAAAATGAATTTGTCTCAAAGTGTGCGTAATTAAGCCCTCTTATTACGTTTGGGACTCTTTACTAGAGTGTGTGGATTCACTTAAATTACTTGGGTGTACTGTCCAAAGTAATCTCTCATGGGACAAACATATTCAAGATTGTGTCACTAAAAGTGCAATAGAAGTTTTGGACTTATTCGTTTGATTCGTTTGAAGTGGTTCGGCCCCAAAAGTTGCCCTTCACTTGTACAAGACGTTGGTTTTACCTATTATTGATTTTTGTTCTCCTGTTTGGTGGGTTTTTAGTCAGAAACACATAACTCAACTTGAATCTATTCAGCGAAGGGCTAGTAGGGACATTTTAAAACAAGATTTTCAGGAACAATCCTACAATGACTGCATTAGGTATTAGGACTCTTGCAAATCGAAGGGATTTGTTGAATATGTCTTGTATTGCTAAGCTTCTTGTGAAACCAACCAACCATTTTATGACTGATTTTACAGGTGGATTTCTTGTTAACGATGTACCCTGAGGTGTTAACGTTTCACCATGCTAAGTATAAATATGCTGGGTTGGTTCGGTTTCCAAATTTTTTTCTGGTCTTGACAATGAGTTAAGAGACTTTCGTCTTAAGCAATACTTGTTAATGGCTAGTTAAACTATTTGACTTGTGATCAGCGGTAAAATAGGGTCGTGTATATGCAATATTTGTATTCTTAATTGTTTATTCTTATTCATTTTTTAATGTGTATTTTTTTCTGGTCAGACACATCTTTTGATGACAGTTTTTATGAGCTTTTGTCTTGACCAGGACAAAGTGTTTTTTTACATGTATTGTCCGAAGATTAAAAATAAAAATAAAAATAAAAGTAGGCCTATGCAAAAAATGGTCCTTTACATCAAACCTATAGGCCTACCAAATATGTGCACTGGGATGATTTCCCAACGTTCCCCCCCCCCCCCCCCCAAACAAAAATCAGTTTTAATTCCGTGTTTATTCAGCGCATATATCTCGGATCACAATGTCTCAAGGTATCTTAAAATTAACATGCACAGGTCTTCTAAACATTGGATTGCTCAGGTGGCTGGCCCATTAAAGAAGCGTACCAGATTTTTCCAAAAATTGAATTTCGTTCTAACCTATAGCAATCATGTAGAATACCTCCCATGGAAATACTATGGAATACTATCCATGGAAAGAAAACAGGAAATTTCAATCCCCAATTTGGATGTGGAAGAAAAAATGTTGGTGTAATCACTGCACTGCTTTATGGAACCGGATAAATTAGTTTACTAAACTTCGGTGTTTTTGACGATATCCATAGAAATATACACGGATTGAGGGCGCGAAATGTCAGGACGGTAATGGGAAAAAATATGACACATGCTTTGGTATCAAAATCTCAACACCCATGGGAAAAATTAAGCTATTTTCTCTTGTCGTATACAAATGCTCTGGAATCTTCTAGGTGCAATGCACAGCAACATGCTGCACCTACCGCACGGCTGTAGATCCCATCCGACGGATGGAGCAAGTGTGGTTAAGCGCTTCAACCAAGAAAGCGTAAACCACAACTGGTGTCACACCGTATAACCTCCGGGCGTTTCCACATGACATTTGTGAGACCGAAGTAAATTCATTGGCTTTTGTGACGGTTTATTAATTGTCTGTGTACTACAGTGTGAAACCAGACACACTGGAGAGGAAAACGGTAAAACACCAATGAAAACAGAAAGAATCCAAATATATGTACTTACCTGCCAGATAATATCAATGTTATTAATTGGAATTCTAGCGGCTCTGCGTGCGTGGTCGGACCTTTCTGGTTCGTGTGGAACTGGATTGGGTTCTCAGCTCCATCGCAATTTATATTCAGATGTCAATACGAATTGGCCACGCCCCTGTCATCTTGGTTAAGGGGTTTATTTGATTGACGTAATTTGTTTTCTGACAACGCTCTGTACGTGATTAGATCTTCGGACAGATTTCAGAATATGAGTTTGGTAGTCAATCCTGTGCCGACTTGACTGCAAATAACAGACATTACAAGTGCACTATTTACGCTGGATTTTGTATTCTCCTACGTGTCGGGCTTCACATAAATTCACTGAAGATATGATGCAATATCATTGTGGCATCATTGTTGTTTGTATGTTGGCTTTGAATCGTACGTGTGGAGCTTTTCTGATACATCTTGTTTGACAAGTTGTTGCCGACAATAAGTTATCTCACCGCTCGTACATATCCTCTCAACTGATTAAATGTGTATCCGGGCAGTACATGATTAATGACAGTTATGCTTATTGTTGCAAAGTTGGTATTTGGAAGAAGAAACAGTGAAACGACGAAGATGAAATATTTAAACGGCATAAAAGAACAAACATGAGGCAACATCAAAGAAGTTGTGAATGGCGTTGCGACCAATGCGCGTGATCATCACTAAACAACTCTATTTCTAGAAAAGAATATTCATTTTCAAAAACAAGCTGAAAAAAAATGTTGATAGTGGGAAGATAGTAGTGGGAAGATGTATTGTCATCATAGGATTCCATTCCGACACTGATTTGACATGTCTTTTAAATTCTTAGGTGGACTTCACCACAAAGAGAAGTCAAACCATGAAAGCGTGGGGGTGCATGGGGTGGGCTTAATGCTGGTTTGTGCTTCTGGGACGTTTGAATTTGTTGATTTTTGTTAATGTTATGGTATTTTCGGCAACCAAGGCCCTTACCATTTGTACCGGCGGCCGCATGACGGCCATAAGCTTTCATATAAGCTGACAATAGATTCACACAGTGCCTCTCGTGCATGACGCAGTGTGACAATGTTTGTGCCCCTGCCATCAGGGGCGGATTTGGCGGGGAGTTCCGGAAATCTTAGGCACTTTAGGGGCTTTTTTAGGGAGAGGGATTTTTAATGCAATATTTTATTTATTTCTTCATTAAACATTAGTTCGCCGCTCAAGGGTGCTCAACATTCTCCGCCCCCACCGGATCCGCCACTAATCTTTTGTAAAATAGTTAAGCCTAAATTGAAATGTGTGGTGTATTTTTGTGCTTGAATACTTTTCTTAGAATGTAATGGTTGGTGGATGAGCAGAAACTGACAATTTTTGGGTTTCAGTAGATTGGTATATATTCGCGCCACGCCAGTATAAACTTCGGGTATAGACCGTATAGAATAGCCGCCATTTCGTGGGGCAGTTTCTTTGTTCCTTGAGGACATGCATGGTTGCACATATTTTCCTCCATTGTTGAACGGTTTGAGTAACAAAAGGTGCTTCACGAAATGGCGGCTATTCGATACGGTCTATAAAATTAATACATGAACATTTTACGCAAGGGTGTCTCCTTTTTCCTTTTGACGTCCAACTTGGAGGACCGCCCTCGCAGGTTTACTTGGGACTGGAGTCCCTGTGTATGCATGGGTGATTTTTGTCTTCTGCTTGTCGATGTCGGGGGGTCGTGACGGAGGATGGCTCGCATCTGACGGTGATTTTTTGCACATTGTGCTGCTCCGTATCGTTTGCAGACATGCGCCGGACTTGTTTTGTCAACCGAGTTCGGCTTGTTTGAGTTACCCTGTGGCTCTGCCGGCCCCGGATGGAGGAGACCGCACATTCAGCCATGGATTTTGAGACGTAAGGAGCGCCGCAAAGGAGAAACCACTTTGTTTTATTTCATTTGATTTTGAACTGGAACTGAACTTTCGTATTTTCGTCGTTTTCCGCGTTTGTGATAGTTCTGCTCGCCCCGCACATGCCAAGGTTTTGGTACATGTAACTGTATTATTTTGTGTATGCCTATTTTGTTTAAAATATATGGTATATTTTTGTATTTAAGTCAACAGGTTTGCTCATTTATTTTTGTTTGGCCTTTTTGGGGAGGATTTCATTATGGAGTTTGCCGACGCATGCAAAGGGTCTACTGTATCAACTCAAGATGACGAAGGAGATACAGTTTAAAAGTGGGAGGAAAACCTCCAAGGAAATCATTTGGGGGAAAACCTGGGCAACAGGGGAGGGCCGGACTGCAAACTTAATCCACACACACACGTATACCCAGCACGATATGTGGCAAAGGGGCTCTCCCCTAACGCCCCTATACCTCAACACACTCTTCCCTTTTGTTAACGCACCAACCCCCCTAAAAACTGAAAGGAATTCCTTGGAAATTCCTTGGATGTTTGAGACACAATCGGGGAACAATGGTTGGGGGATGCCCTCTGCCACATATCGCGCTGCATATACACACACGCGCGGAATCGAGCTTGAGAGACGCCAGAGATGAAAGGCGAGAAAATAACCACTACAATGCTATTTGGGTCATTACATGAAAACGGGACACAGTGGCCCCCTGATACCTAAGTCACAATTAAAGCGGAGGCCGGGCGGCGTGTGCGATTTATAGGCATCGGCCGGCGTGTAGAGGTCGGCGAAAGATCGCGCGATTGGGCGGTCACAGTCACAATTAAAAGTGCCCCGCACGCTGCCATGACGGAATGGGGTCGATTTCTTGGTCCGTTTATCGGCCGGTGTCCGGCAGGCACTCGTCGGATGTCCTGCCGATGTCCTGCCTATGTCACTGCGATACCCCAGCCGATATCTGGCCGATTTCCGGCCGGGCGCCGCCAAGTCGGCCGGCGTCTGGGCGGCGTCTAGGCAGCGTCTGGGCGGCGCCTGGGCGGCGCCTGGGCGGCGCCTGGGCGGCGCCTGGCCGATATATGGATTGTCTGGGTTTTTCAAAAATTTGGCCCGGAGCCCGCCCGATGTGTGCGATGCCCTGCCGGACATCGGCCAGGTATCGACCGATTTATTGGCGATCAGTTTGCGATGCGAAACGCCGCACCATGTTTTAAGTCCGAGTTAAAAGTAACTCGATGCCCGCCCGATGCCCAAAAATGACCCGGCAGCCGCAAGGAGTCCCGTGGGGCCCCGGCCGAAAATGCCTAGAAATCCGTCGCAAACTACTCGCAAACCCATCGCTAGCTAATTGTGACTGGGGTATTACGCATCGATATATATATATATATATACACTGGATGAAGTATGCAATAGCAGTTGGCTATACGATAATTGTACCCCGCCATTGTACCCCACGAACAATGCTTGGCCTAGACTGATCCCCGGTCCGTGCGATCGCTTGCATTCCACTTAACACTTGTAGACCTAGACTGGTCCCCTGTCTATGTGCGCTAACGCTGCTCTCGCTATGAGGACAGGGAACCAGTCTAATGTAGACCATGATGTGAAGACAGTATGACCAGTAGAGGCAAGGCATTGTATTTGGTGGGGTATACAATGGCGGACGATGGCTTCAATTTTAGACGTCGTTGCTTCATTCAGTGTATATATATATCGATGCCCCTACGTCGTGACACTTCTGGAGTTGATTTTTTATAATTACCGGACTTCAGAGAACGATCACCCTCGGCATATAAAGAATATATAACCTCATGAATCGAACACCACCTTTATCTGTTGATACTACCCACAACATAACGAGAACGTTTCAATAAACTAGTGCCATCTTCTAAGTGCAAGTGTGACATTTTGAAACTTTCGCTCAAAATGTGACAAATTTCGCTCATAATGTAATTTGAATCGATAAAGTCCAGGTTCTACAGCTGGGTAAAATCAGCAACTACCTTTTCTGGAGAGAAACTGGTCAAAAAGACTTGAAATGTAGTCGCAAGAGTTTGGTCCCCTTGAACCTCAACTGCATGGCTGCCCCAGTGATCTGTTTCCCCGCGCTTTAGCAATGAACGTTTCGGATTACCAGTGAATGTTTAGACCCAGTTACTCTGGTAATTGACGCAACACGTTAGAAGTCTAATTATAGTTACAACTTTAGGGGGCGTTCACACTATCGCGGAAAACTGTAACGCTTGAACGCTGCGCTTACCGCATTGCATGAGCTCCCAATCGCCGATCTTTCCAAAATAGAAAATTCCACCGCGGTTAACTTGGGGCCTCTCTGATACCTCATTGGCTGCGCGTTGAAAAGGTCAGCGCACCGCGGTCAAAGTTCAACAAACTTGAACTTTAACCCATCTCAAAATGTTTTGCGCATCGCGATATGCCTCGCACAAGCAGAAAATCAGCTCCTGAACAAACCAATGGCACAGCCGCGCGCAATTAAGCCATTTTTCCGCGATAATGTGAACGCCCCTTAAGGCCGTGGGCCGAAGGCCTGTATCTTGTTCGAATGCTCCTGCCTATAGGTGAATACATTTTTAAACCATTATATGAAAGATTCACAGTTAAAAAGGTTAAATCATCAATGTTCATGTGAAAGTACTGGTTCATTTTGTAAAAATCAGTAATTTTAAAATCATCATTTTTGGAGCTTTAACCTCGATCACTATTCTGTGCTGAGAAATCATATAGAGTATGTACTTACCCTGGGAATAGTCACCGAGTGCAGTTTCAACCTTGTTCTCATGAACAATTATACAGTTTGCACTGACCCTGGGAATGGTCACTTAACTTGAACGATTATGAGCAGCAGAAATATAGAAAATATGTAACAACTGTTCACACGGTATAATGAGTAGCGAAATTTCCCCATCGCGTTAATCGTTGATGGAAAACTGTCAGTACACTCGTTCGATTGCACAGTTGCTTTGGAATTTACCAAAAATAACTTCATAAAAACGCGGAAATTCCGATTTAAAAAACGGAATCTAGTAGGCCGTGGGCCGATTCCCCAAAATCGTTTCTTCCGTAGGGCAGTTTGCACGACTACTTTCTATTCACATTTTTCGACAGAAAATAATACCTCTTGTGATTTATTGGATGTTCTTTCTGTCAACTCTTACACGTTGATGAGCTAGAAGCGACAAACAGCTTCAGTTTGTGGTATTTTTTATATTGAATGAGCCTAAAATGTTATAGTCTGGCGATGATCACAGCGGTCATGACAGTTGAGTTGTGAGGCGTCTGGGAACCTTGCACGTGTTTCGCGCAATTTATGTGTGCCGTTTCGCGCGAGATGTCGATTAGTACGTTTGTGCAAGATCGACGACGGACTGACGCCTTTAGAACATTTTGTTTTTATTGGAAACCTACCTGATTGAGTTTTTCGAGGAGAAAAACGCATCTCTCGCGATATTTTGTATTTATATTAAACAATACCATAATGCCATCTTGAAAACGAAGAAAACCATACTTACGCTCACTTCTTAAAAAATGTTCATTTCTTTATGTTTCAATTAATTGTGAAGCACCTTATTCGCCATACACTAGATTTACTACAAGGAAAAATTGACATATTAGACGAAAATACGTTTGATGCCATATATGTCAGTTTATTTCAAATAAATATTTATAATTCACAAAAAGCTGTCACTTTTGGCAACCCTCTTGCATTTCATACTGTGTATTTCACTTGCTCAGTTATTGTGTGTTATAGATGAACGAAGGGTGCCAATTGGCAACCCTCTTACATTTCATACTGTGTATTTTAACTTGCTAAGTTATTGTGTTATAGATGAACGAAGGGTGTCAATTGGCAACCCTCTTACATTTCATATTTCACTTGCTCAGTTATTGTGTTATACATGTAGATGAACGTAGGGTGCCAATCGTCAAAAAAACATTGCATATTATGTAATTCACTTGCTCTGTTATTGGAGTTACAGATGCGTGTTATCTCGATTGCTCTATTATTTCGTGATCAAAATGTTTAATTGAGACCATTTAAACACTGAATTCGGTATCGCTTGTTTCGTTAATAAATAATGACGCGACAACCTTCATTCTGTTTAAATTCTGTAAATACCTAATTTAACCGACGAATAAATAACTTAATATCATTCGGCATACAAAAGATCAAAATTAACGACGCAATATTCATCGTCAACAAAGAAAACCAAACATTCAGTAATATGCAGTTTTTAGTCCTACAAGGACATTGAGATGAATCTCGCGTATTTGCGTAGGTGAAAAAACTTCAGTAAAACTTAAGAAATGTCATTTCCAATAAATTCAAAATGTTTCCAATGACGTAAGTGTTTATTTACGTTTGAAATTTAACAAATCAGTAAAATATACACACGCATGACGCTTCACGGGAAATAGGATTTGCCACACGTTATTACCATGCAGTAGTACTGGAAACTATATTTTTGTGCCAGAAGACGGAGTTTTCCAAGAGAGTTTTCGTTTGAACACGGACAATAAAAACGATCACCGTACGCGTACCACATCGTACGTGTACATCGCGCCGTCAAGAACCCCACTTCCTCATGGAATCATTGGGTAGGTGGTCATGGCTTCCGATTTTGTGCACACAAAATCCTTTTATAAATTTTTTCAACAACATTTCGTATGATTTTAAATGGCAACTCCTTTTTAGGCAAGCAAATTATGTTCTAAGCAGACTTTTGTGCCAAACAGCACCGTGAGATTGGCTCATGGTGTGGTTTTTAAGCAAAAATCTTGGGCATCTTAAAGGAACACACTTTCTTTGTTGGGCTATTTTGGGCTCGAAATAAACCCATACATTATTCTGAAGCGCATTCGAGAGTAAATTAGATATATCCTGAAAAGACGCCGTCAAATTTAGCCGTTTTTGAGCACTTTTGAAAAATCCAAGGTCACGTGACTTTTCGGAACCAAATTCTGGTTCCGAAAAGTCACGTGGTCTTGTGAGTTAGTTGTATTTCCAGCCGTATAAAAGTTTGTTACTGCAGAACTGCACCAAATTCAACTCTGATTTCCCCCCAATATTTATAAGTAATTCACAGAAGAGAGACTATTTATACAGGTATGAAACAAAGTTAAACATAAGTATGAAAATTCGAACATAATTGTTTGTTTCGAGAGTCCGGAGAACGGGAGCGAGCGCGTGCTACGGCAGGCTACCGTTGAGTGTAGAAATTTGCCCCGCGCAGTACACGGCAAATAGCTTGAGTGCACACACACACGGAAGGGCGTGTTGCTTCGGTGCACGTACGTTCGTGAAGAAAAAACATGATGCCAACTCCTCAAAAGAAAACGGAAATTCCTATTCGGTCGTCCGGGCTGTCCAGTGAAATCGTGAGCAGAAAATTGGAGATATCCTGAGCAGGAGAAGAGCGAATCGTTTGTGACAAAGTCGTGAGGCTCTCGCGTAGTTACAACGGCTGGTAAAGCGTATAACCCGTCTTTTGACCGTTTTCGTTATTTTTGCACTTCTTTAGTAAATTACGGGATATTTTGATGAAATTTTTTCGCAACGACCATCAAAAAAGTATTGTCAATGCTGCTACATCACTAAATCATGTAAACAGTAGGCAGGTGTGTACCGTTAAGTTCCTCAGCATTTTTTTTTTGTGCTCGGACATCCATGAAAGTACTACTGATAAGATCCACCTCTTTTTAAAGGGGAATTGTACCCAAGAAACCAAAGACAGTGTGTAAACAAACGCAACCCATATTATTACGTTATGCAAAGAACCAGAAATATTACCCACTGAAAAGCAAATACAAACTTCATAAAGTATGGCAAGTTTGGTGATGCATCGCACTATCACTATGAACATCTAACAATGAAAATTGGGCACACACCATTGTTACTAACAATGGGGTTACAATGAACATGTACATGTTCTTGCTCATAGTGTATGGGCGCTGCCATTTTATATGGATATAATTCTTGTTGAAGATGTGCTTATAACCAAATTCTTAAAGCCTTAAAATAATTCTTAAATTCTCCCTTCTTTCACTTTATTACACAGGCGAGTCATGCAGTATTGGGGTATGTACAGCACCAAACTCGTCTCGCAGGAAATGCTTGACCAACTGACAATCTTCTGGGACTAGCCAAACCATTGCTACTCCGACACCAGTACAATGGAGACAGTTTGAAAGGACTATTGGATTAAACAGACGGTTATGCCCAGTTTATAGTGGATTCAGTTACATCCCTTGCTTTTGAAATTTAGTGCATGTCATGTGACAGTGGGCCAACTAGGTCCTATTGTGTAAACATACAAGGTATTCAAGAGAATCTTTTCATTATGTTGTGGAGGGCCGGGGTTTGGCATTAGCCTTTCAGAAGTATGGCTGGACAAAAGGAGAGGGCAACATTTTATTTGGGTATGATATTTTTTAATAGATGTATTCTTTCCAAAAACCTTATTTATATGTTGCAATTATAATACAGAGACAGAATTATAAATACATGTATGATGTAAGTGCACAGTTAAAGTGAGAAGTGCAAAGTGAGAAGTGCAGTTGTTTTGCATTCTTATTCAATTTTATATCCACTTCAAAGTCCGCCATACTTCAAAAAGGCTAATAACAAAAGGGAAGAGTGTGCTAAAGTAGGTGTGGAGGAGACCCCATAATATCATCCTTATTATTTTACTGTAACTGGAACAGATGGGGGGCAGTTGGGACAAAACATGTCATACTATATACTCACAATAAGTTAGGGATAATGTGGGGTGTATATGCTGATGTTTTATATTGAGAGTATGCATTTTGATTGAATGATTTTGTATATGATTAGTCTTTTGGTATCTGATTGACAGACACACCTTTTACAGAAATAGGTGAAAAACAATCATTTAAAAAAAGAAATCCAAAATTGACATACCAATAGAGCCTTTGCGCGGCGGCCATGACAGAGGGCAGTCACATTGTCACCGCGTGTCATGCATGAGTAGGTGCTTTGTGGTTCTATTGTTACACTATTTAAATATGAAAACCTGTCCCCTATCATGGCCGCCGGTGCAGAAGCTCTAGGCCTATATTCCTAACTTATTGTGAGTAGTGTAGGCCTATACTACATGTACTCGAAAATTTATAAGGGATCATCTACTAATTTTGTTAAATTTTTTCCTTAATGCTGGAATTATTGTTTAATAATCTGTATTTTTTCTCTTAAAGATTGTCAATTACATGTGTTACAATAAAGAATATTTATGCTTGTATTGCGAACATGAGGTCTGCTTACGAGCCAACAGCGAAAGATGTGGGTAAGACCCCAAAAATGTTACTGTGGGATGATGTTGTTCAGTCCACCCCTTGCATCTTGTAGAAACAGTTAAAATATGCAGTTGCAAAAAATCATGCATCCAAAAATTCGTGCCAGAGGCCAGGGTGTTGGGCATTTACTTGGTATTTAAAGTGTCTTAAATTAAAGCAGGTCATTGTTGGTACAAACAAGCTTTGAGAGACAAGTTTCATTCTATATTATATTTGTTTAAATTGTGCCTAGTACAATGAGATTTGTACAAAATGCAAGATTAATTATTAAAAAATGAAGTCCGACTGCATTAGTACAATGTATTACAGGATGTGAAAGTTATTTTCGTTGTGGAATTACAGCTTGTACATTCAACAGAGCCCGTGCATACATGATTATGCGTTGTGTTCCTTGCTTTATAAAAAGTGGAATGCAGAATGAAAAGCACGTTTTCGCGTCTGCAGTCATCGCAGTTGTTCCCCAAATACCTCTGTGTTGTGTCTTTTCTTTTGTCTTTTGCGCGAGGTAATAGATGTTTAAAAACAATATTGAAGAAGGAACTCGGAATCTACAAAGTTATTCGAAATAAGCGATAGGATCGGACACCAGTCTATGCTTTCGTGCGTAATCTCCTTTTGGTGCATGTAGTCTAGATGTTATACACGTAATTTTGTTCGTTTTTTTGAGCGCGGTGTCTCACGCGTTGAGCATGCCATTACGCTGGATTTCGGAAGAGGAACCAGACTCGTCGTCGTTTCGACACGTTCACAAACTTTAAAAATGACTTTTTGTGAGAATTTCTGGCTTCTGCACACTAACGTGCACAATGCGACAAGAAGAACATTGGCCATTCATCCTTCCTGTTTTTTTTACGACCGCCTATGCTATTTTCAGGTAGTCGTCTTAACTGCATTATGTGTGCGCGGTGTACAGTCACCAGTTAATGCAAACAACCGCGAGGTACCAGTGACAGTCTGGAACTTTCCATTTCGTGCGCATTATTAAATGGGTGAAATACTTCACACATATTTGAATAATTGTAAAAGCAAGCAGGCTTTAAACAACTTTTCCGACCATTTTATTTTTGCAAACGTTTTGGACGAGGCAGCATGTTACTGTGACTACTGCTGTGAGTTAACAACGGGTAGTGCATTAGCCTGGGGCCAATTTCTTAAAGCTGATTTTTGCAGAAAAAATGTGCTTAATCCAAAATTTGTATGCTTTATAAAAATGGGTTTTCAGTCAAAATAGTTATGCTGTGTATTACAATTGACTGATGTTCTGCTATGCTAAAAACAGAAGTAAACAGCTTTATGAAATTGGCCCCTGTTCATTCACAGTAACTTTGTTGTTATCCATTATAAAAAACAACTTTGCCGTTAAAACAACAACATTTAATAACAGAAAGGCCGTTGTAGACTGGTGTTAAACAACAATTGTTTACAGTGAATAAAGCCATATTTAACTTTGAATTGGGTTATTCAAAAATCATTTAACCCAGAAATATAACCCAAATATTGTTACCCAGGAATAGTACTAGTCATTTTTAACCCAAAAATTCAACCCAGAAAAAAATCCCAATTTAACCCAAACTGGGTTGTCTTTGATACATTTAACCCAAAATTTAACCCAAACGCCGTTACCCAAAATTTGGGTTAAAATTTAACCCAGGCAATTTTTCAGTGCTGCCTTAACCGGAGTCAGCTCCGACTATGATTACACCCCTGGAATTTCCCCAGTTACTCCGACGGTACGGCCGGAGTAGTATGAGTCGCCGCCGGCCGGCAAGCTGGACCTGTGAACGAACTGTGTACGAGACAGCGGCTTGTTTAGACGGCGACTGCCGCATTAACTAATTATTTCTAACACAATCTAAACTCAAGCTTGCTTCATTAAATAATCTGTCAAATCGTAATAAATAACTCCGCCCGGAGTCAACTCCGCCCGGAGTCAACTCCGCCCGGAGTCAACTCCGCCCGGAGTCAACTCCGCCCGGAGTCAACTCCGCCCGGAGTCAACTCCGCCCGGAGTCAACTCCGCCCGGAGTCAACTCCGCCCGGAGTCAACTCCGCCCGGAGTCAACTCCGCCCGGAGTCAAACTTTAGTCAAAAGAACGATTAAAATGCATCCAAAAATAAGTGATCAAATATCTGTGGTTTCGTGCATAAGGCTTTTTCATAATTAATATTTATAATAAACATAAAGGATTCCAGAATCATAGGAAAATGGAGTTTTATTCGTTGGTAACGCCCCTCACTATAGACAAATTGCAATACCTTTGTTAACCTAATTTATGCCTGGCATTGTTCGCATACTCTGTAGTCAGTATACAGGTCACTGCGCTTACTGAAGCATGTTCACATAAAACCCAGTGCATTCCCCAAGCCTTCATTTCAGGTCTACCGTTCCACTGCTAACTACCCATTGAGATTTGCTTAACTTCACGTTAAGTTCACCGCGCACCACTTGCTAGCATTGCTTCTATTTTACCCACTATGTCCGTTCATCATGAAGGCTCTTTTAGCATTCAACAGTAATTCAATCAATTTAAAAAACATATCTGCACCTAATGCTCCCGAAGACAAGTCGTCCGGGAAAGAGATTAACGTGAAGCTGGCTGGTTTACTGCTCAATACATGGAGTAAGGATATAAAGCCAAGAGCAGACAGCGGAGCAACGGAAAGAATAGAGATCGCTAAAGACGCCCAACTCGAGGAACTGGAGGGAAGAAAGAGACGCAAGCGAGCAATCCCCCAACCGTCACCGACAAGATGGTTCAAAGAACAAAACTGGTCGTTACGATACTCTTTTTCGAGGTGTGTACAACAACCACTGCACATATAACCTTTGTTTTGTTTCAAAATGTCATCCGAACACAGACACCATCCCATGCTGTATTAATAAATTACTTAAAACCAAGTACTTATTGTTTTTGTCTTTATTGAGGTAGTTGGTTTAGAATGAAACTGCTTTTCGTTCGTATGAGCAAAGCGAAGCAGAACGAAAATGGAGTTTTATTCGTTGGTAACGCCCCTCACTATAGACAAATTGCAATACCTTTGTTAACCTAATTTATGCCTGGCATTGTTCGCATACTCTGTAGTCAGTATACAGGTCACTGCGCTTACTGAAGCATGTTCACATAAAACCCAGTGCATTCCCCGAGCCTTCATTTCAGGTCTACCGTTCCACTGCTAACTACCCATTGAGATTTGCTTAACTTCACGTTAAGTTTCCACGTATTTTCCGTCCAAATTTCTTTTTTATTCACAGGCCTCCTATGAGCTTTAACTGGTAAGATGCCCGGACTCTGACTGCCTTTTGCCGCGTTATAGGGAATTCGAAATCCGTGACGTCATCGCGCGTGCACTGTGGGTACACTATACTGTTCAGTTTTACAACGCATTCTTGCCGTTTCTGAAGTTGCGGATCAATTTAGCTTTATCCGTTGGTAACATCTCACTATAGACGAAATCCTCTACCTTTGTTAACCTAATTCACGCCTTGCATTGTCTGCATACTCTGTAGTCGGCATTCAGGTCTTTACGCTCACTAAAGTATGTTCACATAAAACCTTGTGTATTCTACGAGCCTTCAGTTTGAGGCATACCTATTCTACTGGTAACTATACCCATTGACATTTGTTTAAAGGACGTGTTAAATAAGGTTTTTATTAAATATAATTATAGTACAGGGTGTGTTTTACACATTACGATCATTTTCACCAAAAAAAAAAATAAAAAAAAAAGACACACAATAACAGAGGAAATATCCATTGACTTGTGTACAAAATTGTCATTTTCGGTGAATTCTTGGTGTTATGATCTGTAACAGTTTACCGAGTTTGTTTAGTATGTTAGTTGCAACAATCCCAACAAGTTTGTTTGGGTCAGAAATGGATCAGTAGGCTACTGCTACTGTTTAAAATGTGATGTTCTTTGTTTGTTTGTTTGTTTGTTTTTTAAACTGTGGTTTCTCTCTATGACTAGCAATAAGGAGCGCCCTCGTATGTCAAGCAAATTTCGTCGAGTGCGTAGTCTTTATTATATAGGCGTGAATATGTGCTATTACACATATATAATATAGGTACTCTTCCATTTTAATTAGCGCAAAACAAGATATAGCGTGTTGAACTAAGACTAATCAGACTTTAATAATTCTTTGCTGGCGCAATCTGTCACTGTGAGGGCGCTTCATAGTTAATCGCATCTTCGAGCTCTCTTGTATTCAGTCACATACACATGTACAGGTACACGATTTCGCGGGAAACGGCTAATTTCTAATATGCTTATCTCGGCTACCGATTGCTCTGTTTATGCAATAAAAGTAGTTTTTGGAATTTACAGGCAATTATCTGTAATGTGAAATGACGTATTCAACGACATTTTAATTTTTCCCCCAAGTCCTATTAGTCACAGGATATCCCGGTACAGTTTCGAGCAGAGTCCCACCCACTCTACCCTTCAGCTACACTTCATTCCATCCCAGGACAGCTGAAAACAATACTCCCAGCATTTGCCGGCCCATCTTGATCCGGTGTAGTCCCAACTAAGATCAGCGAGCCTGATACAGCACGAGGGTACTGCAACTCGGGCATCATTCAGGATGAACATAAGTGAGATGACGTCATAAAGGTGCGATGTAATTATGAAGAATGTACCAGTAGCCAATAGTGTGATACTGTGAAAGTGTAAGAAAGATTAATAGCCCATGCTCTGTTCTGGGAAGAATTGGTGCATATGGTTATCAGTTATCAAGGAAGGAAATCAAGTTCCTTTCGTTGCTTTCTCTCTCCCATCGTAATTGTAAACAAGTTTGCATTGTCAGAGAAATCCTTTGTTAGAATCTATACAAAAATTGTTCAATTCCAATATACTATTCGCATATCGCATAGCCTATGGGCAAAAGACGCCTTATACTAAATGTGAGTGATCTCGACCCTTCGTTTTCAACATGCATTTCAACTACAGAAATGGAAGAAACGTCTTCAGTTCTTTTCACAGAACGCACAATTATCGTTTATATATTTCTATACCAATCCTCGGGCAAAGATGCCTTATATTAGATTTTAGTAATCTCGACCCTTCCTTTTTAACATGCAATTTAACTACAGACGTGAAGAAACGTCTTCAGTTATTTCATAAAACGCACAATATATATCTAAAATAGGGTTATCATCGTACAAATGTCGCACTCGACTATCGAAGATACCTCGGATTCACATGGGTCAATTAAATGAACATTCTCCCTTATTTGGCTTCTCGTCTGCGCCCTTGCTCTTTACTATAATAATGATGAAACGGCTCCTTCTCCACTGTCGATCGTGTGACATTCTTATTGCCAAATCTAGACGATGGGTTTGTGTGTTGTACAAGCTTTAGATACTGATACAAGGATTCATTTGGTCTATAGAAGTACGAAAGATGCATAAAACCTTGAATGAACGGGATTTGGTAAGCACACTGATTGACCTTAGTGATGGATGGATGAAATCTCGAGAATGGTTCTTTTATTGATAAATTATGGGAACTTTTACGTATAGACTGTTTTGCTAGTTTAATTAATACAAGATAATTGACTCTTGATTAGCCCTAACACTATTCAACCCTCCAGAATAAATAATGTTACATACACCCTGGGGAGTTATAGACACGTTTGCTAACTTCAGATTGTGACATAAGTCTTAAGGGGCTGCCTATTACGTTCCCTATTTTTTAGACATAGCGGTATGGCTCGGTTGAAAGCATGTCACTTCAATATTACCTGATCAAACCGGTTTATCAAATTTTCTCCCAGGTCCAAAACAGACACTTTTCCGGACGGCTGTAATCTGGTAATTTAAAAGCAATTTTAGCCAAAAACAAATGACTACTGTCTAATTCAAATCCCAAAGAAAGTAGCCTATATAGAACGATGCGTTTTTAGACTTTCATTTTAAGCTCTTGTCATATTATCCAAGCCAAAGGTGACATAAGCCTATTATGAGCTACATAATAGCTGTCGTGATTCGTTATTAGATAATAATAATAATGATTAGATTTGTATAACGCACATATCCACCCTGCAGGGTGCTCAAGGCGCTGTTACCATTATTACCGATGCCATCAGGGAATCACCAGAACCATTTCGCTTCAACTAGGTGGCTGCTGGTCAGACGCACAACCCTATCAGCAGTTAGATTGTGGCATTCCCCTTAACAGCTTCCCATATATCGCTTGGGTTGACGAGGCAACTGGGATTAAGTGCCCTGCCCAGGGACACAGACACGTTGGTCGAAGTGGGGCTCGAACCTAGGTACATGTACTCCAAACGCTTATACGGTCTCCACAGTACGCGGTCATGAGACTTGAATTCAAGCCTTCGCATTTGGCTAAGAGAGAAATAACCAGAGAACAGATAATGCCCAAAAAAAAAACAAAAAAAAAAAGACACATTCCTGCTTAAATATATCAAAATCCCTTGCAAATACATTGAAAATTAATATTACGACTTGGAATTCATATCCTATATCTTTTATTTCTTTCAGAGACACTCGTGCAGTGACTGTATGCTCTGTGATTCTTCGATTGCTGTTTTCCTGGGAAATTGGGTAAACAAGTACAGAGGAATATGTATGTTAAAAAAGAGAAAACCATTGCTAGTTGGTCAGTATAATGAATTAGAGCCGGACAAAAAAAAAAAATAAATAAATAAATAATAATAATAATAAAATAAAAAATAATAAGAATAATAAATCCGAGGAGCCTGGAGGGCTACAGTTTTCAAAACTAGACTGGATTGAAACCGGACGGATAATCCGAAGAGCCTGGAGGGCTACAGGGTTTTATGTATGGTACTCTATCCTTAAGGTCCAACCTATTTATGCAGAACATAGGTTTTATTGTTCTTATTCCTTTGTATTCTGATAATTATCAACAAATATTGGCCTTATTAGGCCTAATCCAAATAAACGTCTCCGTTTGTCCGTAATTTCCACAAATCTTAAGTTCCCTGAAGGTTGTTGTTTTTTTTTGTTTTTTTTACATTAGAGCTACAATTCCATTTAACGCTGTTTAAAGTCTAGATTAGTTCACTAAGGTTCATTTGCAGTGACATCAACATGTTGCAAATAAGTGATCGCCCTTTAAGACCACTCACTCGCTCTGTAATAATACCTGTGTACTTCAATAATAATTCTTTCAATCAATAAGCAAATTTGATTTCAATACGCATGATCTTATTTTACATTGAATATCGGTTTGTGTCTAGATATACTTCACTGTAGTTCCTTGCAAATATGCCAGTTGCAATAATTGCATTATGCTTTATAATACTTTATTGATGATTATTCTTTCAAACAATTTTAATCCCAATATGCATTCGCATAATTGTGCTAATACAATTGTCTCAATGTCCGAAGAGCCTGAAGGTTGTTTATACAGAAATTAATACATGTACATGAGTTCATACCACGTATAATTAACTATTATCAGAATAACTCATTCACTTTCTATAATTATATGACATGAATGTCTTGTGCTCACTCAGTTGAGGACTAACTGTTTGGTTTTAGAGGGAAGCGAGTAACCTTTACTTTGATTATACTTATTACAAGATGTATTTCTTTTTGTTTCATTTAAACTGAGATCTTCTCGCAAAGAAACCAATTCAGGCACCTCGGTAAACAATCCAGGTAATGGGACAATGAACAAGGGAGTGCACTCTCTTTTGGTATCCTAGGATGCACCCACGTTTCCTCCTCAATCAGAAAAAAAGGGGGTTTTTCGTGGCCTCCGAGTGCCTGTAGCTTTGCTGCATGGACTGATACCGAAAGCCTTGCCACGTTCCTGGAGAGATTACCGTTCTAAATCTTCGAACGTGATTTTGCCTAATATCATATAATTATAGTTCATTGAAATTTTGCGATATGCGTTCTGATTATGGTGTAAATATAGTTTATTTTGTTATCAACAAAAAGTGTTGTAAGGGTAGTTGGCATCCGAACACAGACACCATCCCATGCTGTATTAATAAATTACTTAAAACCAAGTACTTATTGTTTTTGTCTTTATTGAGGTAGTTAGTTTAGAATGAAACTGCTTTTCGTTCGTATGAGCAAAGCGAAGCAGAACGAAAAGCCTGTTGAGTAATATTTATGCAGAGACGCACTAACCTGTGTACGAGACAGCGGCTTGTTCAGACGGCGACTGCCGCTACCAAGCAACTGTCAATAGTTTTGTATGACCCGCACGCGCGCGCTCTGTCTCGTACGGATAACTTCCAAATACTTAAACGAATTTCATAACATACAAATTCCATCGTTACTACTAGATAAACACCAAATAATTGCTTAAAGCCTCAAAATATATTTAGTTTCTTATACAGTCAAAAACACGTTCGTTGGAAGGAAGTTTATATAATAAATCTGGGAAATGTTTGAACGAGCCAGATTACATCATCGTCTATAAATATCTGCTAAAAGGCTCGCCGAAAGTTCACGCACGAGTGTGCTCTTCGTTTCGTTCGTAAACAAAGTAATCATTACAAAATATGTATTTCCACACTAGAATTAAGTGAAAATAAGGGGGGGGGGGGGGGGGCGGCATATTCCGCTACACTACTCCCTCCCAAGACTGACGCTGTCCTCAGCGTCGGAAAACAATTATCTATTAACTCCAAAATGTTTAAGTCCAACTACCAAAGTCACTTAATTCAAACTGCAATTTCTTATATAATAATAATATTTGTCACGCGCCTAACGCCAAACTCGTTCCTCTGCCATCTTCTGTTTATCCGTCAGCACTGCATGGTCCTTGCCTACCGCACTGCTTACAAGGGTGCCGTTGGCTACTGACTCTCCTGTGGTCGCATCTCTGGACCATTTGCAGTCGTCGGCGAACCCCCGGTCCGCTGATTTCGCTCATCTTCGTTTCCCTGTCCATTCTGCAACCGACAATCACGTGCAAAATGTCCCTGGCCTCCACACGCAAAACACCTTAAGCTTTGTGGATCTTTCGGGTCCCATCTTCGCTTTGGTCGAATCTCTTTCAACTCCTGCTTTAACTGATCTACCATTTTCACAACGCTGGTGAGCGCGTTTATGACGTCAGCCATCTCACTTGCTAATTTACTAACTTGTCCGGCACTAATACTGCGAGCAAACTTGAAAGGCTTATTTCCCCATTCCCTCGACCTTTCCACCTTCATAAATGATTCCGTATCCAAGGCCGCTCTGATGGCTTCATCCAGTGATCTTGGCCCAATTCCTGCAAGGTCTCTCGAACGCCTCTCTTACGTAGTCGCAGTTCAAACGTGTTCCCCGGGGCCAAATCTCTTTTCCAATCTCGCTGTTAGCTCTTCGTACGTAGGATGCTCACCAAATCCAAAATGGCACAGGACATTCAATGCCGGCCCCTGCAGTCGGGTTGCTAACTGGAAAGTGGCTTCCTCCATCGACCAACCGTTTACGAGTCTACATGCCTCAAAGTGCCTCATGTAATCTTTCCACGGAATATTCCCGTCGAATTTGTCCGGCGTGATTTCTCGCTTACCCAAACCCCAAGTTGGCTGGTGCCCTTCCATGCGTGGGGCGTTCCACTGTGGCCTTCTAACTGCGTCACCCGATCCTGGTTCTCTGCCGTACGCATTCACAACTGGACCTCGAGGTTCTGCATATCGCCAATGGTTACCCGCAGGTTCATTCTGCAAGTCACGCTCCCCATTTCCTCTCACTTGGACTCGAAATTGGATTTCAGGATCCGATTCATTAAACCAGTATTGGTGACGGTATCTTTCCGCGTCGTCTCTGCCTCCGACGTAATTCTGTTCCCTCCCACCGTCACGCTGCCAATTCGCATTCGGGTTGGCTCTCCCATTTGCTGCATTCACACCGTACGGTTGCTCTGGCTGTATGTTCTGTGCGTAGGGTGTCGATCGTCTCGGCTCGACCCTTCCGTCATCCTGCTCTCTCACTGGGCTTGTCTCGACCGGGCTTGCACCTCCCGGCGGCTCGTCTCGGCCGCCCTCCCTTGGACTGTCTGCTGCGAACTCGTCTTGGCTCTGCCCCGCTTCGTCCATGCCTGCTCTCCTCAGCATCCAAACAGTAACTGCCTATATCCTATATCCTATACAAGATCAAGCACGTACCAAGACAAGACTCTAGACGTGGAGGCGGTGTCGCTCTCATTTTTAGAGCATGTTTTGCTGTTGAACTTATTGATTCCTCGGCTAACATGTCATTTGCGCATTTTGAATTTATTGACTGTAAGCTGAAGGTGGGACAAACATCGCTGTATATTTCCGTGATTTATCGACCTCCACCCTCAAGGGATAATGGTTTGAAAACTGCTGTGTTTTTTGAGGAATGGTATTCATTTCTGGATCGCTATACTGTTATACACGATAAAATCCTGATTGTTGGAGATTTCAACTTTCACATGGACAAAGAAACATGTGTGGAAGCAAACAAGTTTGGAAATTCACTTGCGGCAGTTGGGTTTTGCCAGCATGTGAAGGACCCGACTCACCATTCAGGGCATACCCTCGACTTGGTGATTACTAAGTCGGAAAGTTCATTATTAGTTCCAGATAAGTCTACCGTATTGGATCCATGTTTTTCCGATTCACATGGGAAACGTCTTCGTGACCACATGGCTGTGCTGTTTTCGATCTCGGTCAGTTGTCCTAAACCATCTCGTGAAACTGTGTTTTTTCGCAGACTTCGAGCTATCAATGCTGTTGATTTTGCTAGTGACATACAGTCCACTTACGGTGTGAATGCAGTTGAGGAATCAACTGGGAACTTGATTCAGTGTTATAACTCACAACTGACAGCATTGATTGACAAGCATGCTCCTAGTCAGAGTAAAACGATTACATTGCGACCAAAGGCAGCCTGGTACTCTGATGAACTTCGTTCAGGCAAACAAAATTAACAGTACATCTTTGTGCATACCGGGACCAATGCGCCACTGTAAACAGACTCTTGACTCAGGCGAAGAATAATTATTACTCTAGTAAAGTCATAGATTGTGGACACAACATGAAAGCCCTGTTTAAATTAATGAATCATTTGATGGGTCAATCTGGGGATATTACTTTGCCATACCATGTGTCTTCCAGGGTACTTGCTAATGAATTTAATGATTTTTATTTACAGAAGATTATGGATATTAGAAGTTCTCTCCATATTTTTAGCCGTGATGAGGCTAGTCCCTTGGAGAAGGACAAGGTGTTTGATGGTTTGGTGATGAGCTCCTTCACTGAGGTCTCGGATGCAGAAGTTAAGAGGCTCATCCTATCCTCACCGTCAAAATCATGTGCCTTAGACCCAATACCCACATGGCTGCTGAAGGCGAGTGTAGATGTCCTTGTGCCAAAGGTAGCTGACATAGTCAATTCATCTCTCAAGAGTGCAGTGGTCCCATCATCCTTGAAAAAAGCCAATGTTTGCCCGTTGTTCAAGAAAACAGGTTTGAGCACGGAAGAGTTGAAAAGTTATAGGCCGATTTCTAATCTTCCTTTTTTATCAAAAATCATTGAAAAGGCTGTATCTTTTCAACTTGACGATCATTTGAATACTAATAATTTACATGATCTGTTTCAGTCAGCTTATAGACCACTGCACTCAACAGAAACTGCATTGATTAAGGTTCAGTCAGACATAGCACAGGCACTTGATAATGGAGAGGTTGTGCTTCTTTTGATGTTAGATATGTCAGCTGCCTTCGACACAATTGACCATACCATTCTCCTCCATCGCCTTGAGCATTCATGTGGCATCACTGGGGACGTTTTGACTTGGTTTAAGTCATATTTGTCAAACAGGTTCCAGAGCGTAGTGATTGAGGACACCCATTCTGATGAGAAGGCAGTTAAGTATGGGGTTCCTCAGGGCTCCGTCCTGGGACCGAAATTGTATAGCATCTACACTAGGCCTATTGGTCATATTTTGAGTAGTTATGGTCTTCCTTACCATCTTTACGCAGATCAGGAATATGTCCTAGTCAAACCGTCCCCTGTGAATTTAGCTGCTGCTATTGGTAAAATTCAGGAATGTTTGCTTGAGCTAAAATCTTGGTTTAGGATTAATGGTCTCAAACAAAACGATGACAAGACTGAATTTATGGTTTTTTGTCCAAAACGACTAAACGGCCTTTGTGAAAAAGTTTCTCTTATGGTGGGTGACTGTACTGTTTATCCATCGAATAAGGTCAGGAAACTTGGTGTCCTGTTTGACAGGAACCTGGATATGGAAAAACATGTTAGTAACATATCCCGAGTATGCTACTATCAGCTACGTAACATCAGTAAAATAAGGAGGTTTCTTACTGATGATGCATGCAGAGCCCTTGTTCAAGCCACTGTTGTATCTAGGCTTGACTATGCAAATGCCCTCTTATATGGTATAAGGGTCGATCTTATGAACCAGCTTCAACGAGTCCAAAACACAGCAGCTAGGATCATTACCAAGACAAATAAACGAGCCCACATTACACCTATCTTAATCCAGCTTCATTGGTTACCTGTTTGTCAGAGGGTAGATTTTAAGATTTTATTGTTGGTATATAAAGCACTAAATGAACAAACGCCAACTTATGTTACTTCCATGATCCAGCAGTACAGACCAACTCGGGCTCTGCGTTCTGCAGATCAGTACCTCCTGTCCGTTCCAAGAACTAAAACAAAAGGTTTTGGAAAGAGGTCCTTTAGACAGGTGGCTCCTGATCTGTGGAACGCACTGCCTTTGGGTGTGAGGTTGGCAGGATCAGTCAGTGTCTTCAAGAAAGTTTTGAAAACTCATCTTTTTACTAAATGTTTTAACTAGTACATGTAGTTTGTTTTAATGTATTTTTAGTTTTGATGTACGTTTTTATCCTAATTTTAATGTTAAGCGCCTTAGAGCTTTTTTGGATTCTGGCGCTATATAAGTAATGTATAATAATAATAATAATCCTGCCTACGACGCCAATTTGTAACGCGCCACTGCCAATTCTGTCTCACAACACCAATTTGTCGCGAGCCGGCCGCCTCTGTGGCTAGGGATTTCTCAACGGACGCGTTAACAAATAAATTTATGTGTTGAACCACCGCGGGGTTCGTTGGGTTGAAATATACAACCAGGCAGCTACTGCGCTATTAATGGGGAGGGGCGTCTGGACGAAGAAAGGAGGAATGTCGGAGAAACAATCTAACTTCTACAACTCTTTAATATTAAACTCAGCAACTCCTTATAAACATCAACAATTTATCGCTTAAATGTCATGCTTGGCAAAAGGTCTCGTACTAAATACATCAATATCTGCATCAATTATTCCTAGATACATGTAATTCACTAAGCGCGCGTATAACTTAGCGCGCGCACTTCCCGTAAGTTGCCGTTACTCTAAACTCATCGACTCGTCAGCCCCTGGCTGCTAAATACTCCGTCAGCCCCGCGGAATTAATCTGCACCTCGTCAGCTCCGCTGAGTTTCACCCGTCAGCTCCGCTGAATTAATCTGCACCTCGATGGTTATGTAGTCCTCCGCCCTGCTGGATGGACTTCTTCAGCTATCACGTCAGCCCCGCTGAGTTTCACCCGTCAGCCCCGCTGAGTTTCACCCGTCAGCCCCGCCGAGTTTCACCCGTCAGCTCCGCTGAGTTTCACCCGTCAGCTCCGCTGAGTTTCACCCGTCAGCTCCGCTGATTAACTGCTACCGCTAGGATTTCTCCCGGAGTCAGCTCCGCTGCCTTAACCGGAGTCAGCTCCGACTATGATTACACCCCTGGAATTTCCCCAGTTACTCCGACGGTACGGCCGGAGTAGTATGAGTCGCCGCCGGCCGGCAAGCTGGACCTGTGAACGAACTGTGTACGAGACAGCGGCTTGTTTAGACGGCGACTGCCGCATTAACTAATTATTTCTAACACAATCTAAACTCAAGCTTGCTTCATTAAATAATCTGTCAAATCGTAATAAATAACTCAAATAATAATCCATAGGGCCTATGGATTATCGTACCGGCGCCACTGCACTCCCGGCCGGAGTCACTCCGCCAAAGCAACTCCGCCCAAAGCCAATCACTCGGTTACCGGAGTCACTCGCTCGCCGGGTTCACTCCGGTAAAATATAATTATTTAACAACACCTATTCCATATTCCGTGAGGTTCAAATACATGGGAGATATGCGTCAACACATACACAATATAAAACTCCGCCAACGCGACTCCGCCCGGAATCAACTCCGCCCGGAATCAACTCCGCCCGGAGTCAACTCCGCCCGGAGTCAACTCCGCCCGGAGTCAACTCCGCCCGGAGTCAACTCCGCCCGGAGTCAACTCCGCCCGGAGTCAACTCCGCCCGGAGTCAACTCCGCCCGGAGTCAACTCCGCCCGGAGTCAACTCCGCCCGGAATCAACTCCGCCCGGAATCAACTCCGCCCGGAGTCAACTCCGCCCGGAGTCAACTCCGCCCGGAGTCAACTCCGCCCGGAGTCAACTCCGCCCGGAGTCAACTCCGCCCGGAGTCAACTCCGCCCGGAGTCAACTCCGCCCGGAGTCACTCTCTTAGTAGCCAAACTTTAGTCAAAAGAACGATTAAAATGCATCCAAAAATAAGTGATCAAATATCTGTGGTTTCGTGCATAAGGCTTTTTCATAATTAATATTTATAATAAACATAAAGGATTCCAGAATCATAGGAAAAGCCTGTTGAGTAATATTTATGCAGAGACGCACTAACCTGTGTACGAGACAGCGGCTTGTTCAGACGGCGACTGCCGCTACCAAGCAACTGTCAATAGTTTTGTATGACCCGCGCGCGCGCGCTCTGTCTCGTACGGATAACTTCCAAATACTTAAACGAATTTCATAACATACAAATTCCATCGTTACTACTAGATAAACACCAAATAATTGCTAAAAGCCTCAAAATATATTTAGTTTCTTATACAGTCAAAAACACGTTCGTTGGAAGGAAGTTTATATAATAAATCTGGGAAATGTTTGAAGAGCCAGATTACATCATCGTCTATAAATATCTGCTAAAAGGCTCGCCGAAAGTTCACGCACGAGTGTGCTCTTCGTGTCGTTCGTAAACAAAGTAATCATTACAAAATATGTATTTCCACACTAGAATTAAGTGAAAATAAGGGGGGGGGGTGTTGGGGGGGGGGGGGGGGGGGGGCGCATATTCCGCTACACATACATGCAGTAGACTCTACTGTTATTTGGAATTGTAAATTTACAGAAGATTCTTCTGTTTTTCAACAGACGACTAAGTGTTCGTTTTGTGCATGGTTTTGTTCCTGAACAGAAACAACTCTTATGTAACTGAACTAAGCATAATATGGGTTATTGACGACTGTTTCTTGTTGTAGACGTTTGAGTGTGGATATGCACAGTTTGCCCTTCACTTTTTGTGTTGGAGATGCACCATCACCTCGTGGAAAATAAGTCGGGATTTTCCTCTAAATTTCGCTTTTATTTGCATGCTGAGATGTAGTGGAGGGTCAACACAACGTTCAGTATACCGGGGATTTAACTTGGCTCATTAAAATACAGGAATACCATGAATTCAGGGGCAATTGCCGTCTGAATCCATTGTATTCCCGTACTATGAGGCAGGCCGGCTGCACGCTCACTGTATACCTCCACTGCAGGCAGTATAGCACTGCACTACATTACAAATAACACGCAAATAAAAAACAAAAATGCAAGAGAAATACCGACTTGCCTTTCACGACATGTAGAGCAGTTACTTCACGTTTAAATCAGCACTTCACTGAGGAATTTTCAGTACACATTTCGGCATGAAACGCCTAGCAAAAGCTGGTATTTTCAGACATGAAATTGCACGTCCAACTGCATGCACAGTGCAGTTATTTATGGCTGAATTTTGTTGTTGTAATTTCCCGCGCGCGTACATCGGTACTCGCGTACATTGGTACTCGCTATCAACGCCGCACAGTTGTTGCCGCGTACCAGGGAACATGGGCGGAAAACAGTAAATTTAACTGTTGGTAAACAGTAACCTATCTGTACTTGAACAAATGAGTATTCAAAGTGTCTTGTTCCTGAACAAAACTGTAATTTAACGGCAAATCGTCTGTAATCAAACAGAAAAATATTTTTAAAATGTACACAGACGGAAGAATGTTTGTGCAATAAGAACAAATTCCAAAAACAGTAAAAGTTACTGTTTGTTTATTACTTTTTCAACAGAAAAACGACTGTAACACAACACAATTTTTTACAGTGTAGAAGCCGTCAGGGCTTCGCGCTACGCGCTCGCTATTTCATTGTCATCAGCATTTCATGCTTAAACATTTCACGCCCCCCCCCCCCCCCTTTACAAAATCCTGGATCCGCCCCTGACTTGTTACAGTGTTTTAAATCCTGTAGCGAGTGTCTACTAGCCTGTCTTTAACTTTTCGCGTCCAGTATATGCCCGTCAACAACTCAACTCATTCAACATTTTGCTCATAATGCTGAGTGAATTTGCTGTGGAATTTATACATGTATTTTAAACATTCACATAAATCACACATAGTTTCAGGTCCGCGGAACTTTGCAAACATCGCTGTCCAGTATTATCGTCAGAACAGTACTGCAGAGTAGGTCCTACACCGTGGTTCTGTTCGTAATTTACGGGACTCATGATGTACTTGTTGAGATACTGACGATTTATCTCGGAATGACAACTTGAACAATAGAATATCGTTTAGCTTATGGATATTTTATATCAGAATGACGTCATCCGAAGGAACAAAATATCGTCTTCCAAAGAATGTCATTGTGTGATACTTATTCTTTTCTCGGTACTCTAACTCAATCGTCCTTACAAGGTGTCTATCAACAAACTAGCAACCAGTACATCGGATGGCATGGAGTTAAAATCATTGGTTGGGGCGTGGAGAAAGGGACGAAATATTGGCTCTGTGTCAACTCTTGGAACGACCAGTGGGGTGATAAAGGTAATTCAGTACTATCATTAGATTTTACATTTCTTTTTTTATTATCATGAAGACCTGAACCAAAGTTTAATCCTCGGGGTACCAGCGTCTGGAAAAGTGGTTTCAGTTTCGCTTTTTTGGGAAAATAAAAACTGTATGAAAGTGACCATGCTGGTTACCGGTAACTGCCCCTTGTATAGTTAGTAATGACTGAGAAAAAATATAACACATGATATGGTATCAAAATCAGAACACCGTGAGAAAAATCGGGGGGTCAAAAATGTTATCTGGTCACGCTCTTTTAAGCCTATCTGATTTGTTCCCTTTTCTCAGGATTCGTCAAGATCAGGCGTGGGACGAATGAAATCCAGATTGAGACCAATGTTTACACTGGCCAAGCTTAATCATGGCCTGAGTTTGCAAACTGGAGTGTTTCCTAGCTCTCTGCATCTGCTATAATTTCCACCAAATCAGGAATAAAGATAATGCTGTTTTTTAAATAGTTATTCTCGTGTAGAGACCCGTTGAGGATGCTCTCCCAACAGGTCCGGACACTAACTGTGAGGGATCATTGCCAATTTTGTTGACACTATAGTCTTAACGCCAAACCCATTTACAAAATGTTTCTGACAATTTTATGCAGCCGTCGTTGAAATAGCCTAGGGGGCGGGGGACAATTGATAGGTGCATTACTAAATATGAGAACACCATTTTGATGTCCGTTATAGGGCTGGTAAGTGTGAGTGAGGTTTCCGCGCTTTGCCCGCTGTGCTTGCTTGGTATATACAGCCAATCACCAATGAGCCTACACGGTTAGTGTTCAGACCTGTTGGGCGAGCATCCCCATCATGTCTGGGTACGAGACTAGTTATACAGTCAGCAAGTTTAAATCTCTAATTTCATGCAAGATATAGTAGAAGTCATAATTATCACGGTCAGCAACTGACTGCACTAACTCAAGATTTATCTTACAAATAAGGTGCAAACTTGTAAATGATTATTATCGTGAATAGGCCATTGGTCTTTAATGGGGCCTCCTGAATCAGTTCTATTGAATGCAAGCTGCCGATTGGAAAAGTTGCCCAACTACCTATGCGTTCCAAGCCCCGTCTTCGGATCGAGGCTTGGAACGCATACGTAATTGCACCTTTAAAACTGCCCACGCAATGTGCTTTCAGCCAATAGGGATGCGTAAACTGTCTAAGGTATTTATTAATTAGGGATTAAAAGTGGGTTTGAATGGTCTTAAACATACGTTTAAAACTGGATAGGGGCCTGGACGCTGATAATGGCCCAATCCGAAGGCGCGGGCCATTATCAGCGTCCAGGCCCCTATCCAGTTTTAAACGGATTGTTTAAGACCGGACAAACCCACTTTTAATCCCATTACCGGGTAATAAATACTTTTTTGTATAAATCGGTAAAACTCACCAAAATTAGCTTGTCGTTGCATTCACTTTTTCGCTTCATCTTGTTGTTTGTACGTGTTCAAACTGCTAACTGTGCGTCGGTGAGTTGTTTGTTCGATCGCGCGCGTTACGCGTATAATGCAGATGTGTTGTGTACGCGCATATAGACGACCCGGTAGATGTCGCATGCACAGTGCAAATTTTGCTGTCGGGAGCGTGCAGTTTCTGCGTGCGTGTGCGAGTTCCATACGCTTACTACGGCGCAGGCAGAAACGCGAGCCAGCTGGTTGTAAACAGTGGTTATTATCATTCATTTAAAACCGGCCACGTGATGTGTTCTCAGCCAATGAGGATGCGTAAACTGTCTAAGGTATTTATGAATGGACGATAAAGGCCCAGTCAGTCTTAAACACTTTGAGCCTGGCTAACGGCCGCGCCCGCGCCATGGTGAGCGCACACAGAAACTGCACGCTCCCGAAAGCAAAGTGTGCACTGTGACAAGTACCCGGTCGTGTGCGTGCGCGTACAACACGCTTGCATTACGCGTAACGCGCGCGATTGAACAAAAACAACTCGACGCACAGCTAGCAGTTCATACGAACGCGGTAGGAAAGTGAATGCAAAACATGGCAAAACGACAAGCTAATTTTTGTTATTGGCGAGTTTTACCGATTTACACAAAAAGGTATTAATGCATGGGATTAACAGTAGGTTTGGCCAGTCTTAAACATCCCGTTAAAAGTACTGTACATTAGCCCGAATGCCTCTGCAGCCGCACACAACTGATGTGTGACGGCCGGACTTTTTTGTAGCGAATTTGCTACATACTTTGAGCGAGATTTTTCTCTCACCCATTTCCAAAGTGAGGGTACCTACTTATAGAGAAACTCATATCTCTTCCAAAACACGTTCCCTTATCCAGAAATCTTCATCCATCTGGCCAAGAGGCGACGATCATTCTGCAAGTTCCAGAAATATCGTTCCTTCATTGTAACGCGTAGCGCGCCCAATCCTACTTTTAATACTCGCCCAAAAAGTCCGGTCGCTGGGGAAAGTCTATCGCTCTGGCCGTCACAGATAAGGTGTATGCGGACAGAGGCATTCGGGCTCGGTATACATGCAAGTGATTTTCAATTTAGCAACCAAAGTGAAGATCTCAGTGGTACATGACATGTATTATTAACAGAAAATACTGTCCAGCACGGGGGAAAAATGTACTTAACAACACGTATATACGTTACCAGCTAAGCATTTCCATCAACTTGTTACTATTATCAGTGATCGTTACCTTTTTACATTTAAAAACTGTGATTTAGTGGCTACAGAGTAAAAGATGGTCTGATTTTATAAAATGTTCCCCGAGCAATTATTGGAAAACTTGCTCTGGTTTTAAACTGTTTCCCAAAAATAATATGCCAAAGGATGTGATCGCACAAAAAAATTACATAGATATTGGACGCATACAGTGTGTCGGTCTTAAGTCCCCATAATAAGCAAGCTTGGGGGGTTAAAGTGCATTGCTTTGCAAATCAAGGCTCAGACTGATTGATGACTCGACTAAAAAAAATGCTACTACTGAAAGGCACAGGCTCGTCAATGCGCGCGCGAGGAACAAATTAGTGCAACGAAATTCACGCTCCATGCCTTTGCACGAATTTGATCCTCACGCGCGCATTGACGAGCCTGTGCCTTGAAACATGTTCGTTTTTTTGCAATTTCAGTCCACATGTGTGCAATGCTTTAGCACCAAAGTTTAGAAAAGCGAAACAACCTCGTTTTTCTATGGAAACTAGAAGCAGATTTTGGCAAATTTGTCATTTTATTCTACAAATTCAACTATTGTTGAAACTGCACATTATTCTGACGAATCTACAGTCCACTGTAGATTATTTTTAAGAATGTACTCAAACTTAACACAAAATATTTTAAGAATCTACACCTTTTATTAAGAAACTGTTGAGAAAACGACACACAGATTGAGAAAAATTGTTTATTATCGCATGAATACAATTTTAAATTACTCAGGAAATTACAGTGACAACGAGAAAATTTTGATACTTAATACCAACAAATCTACATTCTATGCAATGTACCAAATATAGTTAAACTTTTTCATAAACGAGGAATTGCCGTTTTTCCGGTGAAAACTTTATATGAACCACTTTCATAACTTCACTTTTAACTCTATGCACAACCCCTATGGGTGTGGTCTCAAATATTTTTGGTTTGTTTCCACTCTAAAGATTTCTTATTAGAAATACGTTTTGTGCTTGTAATAAAGAAATATCATGCAGGTATTAAATGGGTAATCAGAGTTTGTACTGTTCGAAGACTGGGCCTCGCCAAAAATCATGATTTATTTGAACCAGTCGATCGTCTATGAAAAAAATACAATCCTCCTACCTTGTTAGATCAATCCACTTTATGATTTTAGAGTATTTTCCCAATGAAAAGTATCGGGTCGGCGGGCAATTTATATGCAAATAGCAGTAACCAGGGCGTAGCTATGCACGTGATACGTCTGGACGTGTTGGTACACGCGCAAAATCTGATCCACATATGCTCGGTGTTTTACGGTCATGCTCGTAGTCGGTATTTTGAATTCGATGTCTTCCTTTGTCTGTAGTTTACCTTCGTGGATTCTCTTGGTGTTAATAAATATAACTTGATTTACATGTTGTAATTATAATACATAGACAGAATTATAAATAAAATAAATAAGTGCAAAGTGAAAAACGGAGTTATATTGCATGTTATTCGATTTTATATCCACTTCAAAGTGCGCCATCCTATTTTATCTTCAAGCAAACTTGAATCCGTGGTTCTGATTGGTGGATCCATGGCAACAACAGTGTGACATTATCCTATGTCCCGTCTTCCGATTTTATGTCGCACTCTGCGTGATGCGCCCTGGTATTCCAAATGCATGCGTCCCCTACATACAGTACACGGAGCTGCACACTTCAATCTAGCTATCTGATGCGGCTTGTTATGCGCGCGATTCTCTGCACTGCGTCCCGCGCGTGTATTATTGCAGACTGCGCGACTGCAGAGTGTGCGCGTTATTAGTGCGTCAAGTTTGCTTGAAGATAAATTCGTTATCCCACTCGCGCTCGTGGAATACGGCATGATGTAGTGCCGTATTCCACTCGCGCTCGAGGGATAACTAATAGTGTCCATACTTCAAAAAGGCTAATGTTGCTAACAGCACACCACGAACGAAATGACTGCATGTCCCATATGCAGCACGATATGTGGCAGAGGGTATCTCCCCGTACCACTGTTCCCCCATTGTGTCTCAAACATCTAAGGAATTTCCAAGGAATTCCTTTCAGTTTTAGGGGTTGGGGAGTTAGTGCGTTAACAAAAGGGAAGAGTGTGTTGAGGTGTAGGGGCGTTAGGGGGAGTCCCTTTGCCACATATCGTGCTGGATATAGCATGTCCTGGATATACCCAGCACGATATGTGGCAAAGGGACTCCCCCCGCCCCCTAACGCCCCTATACCTCAACACAGTACTCTTCCCTTTTGTTAACGCACCACACCACTGCATTTCTGAAAGCATTTCTCACAACACTATACCACCCTTGCAAAAGCAAATATAACAATCAAAATGCTAACAACAGGCGTCAAAATACACTAAAGTCAGTCAATCGCTACATCAATGTAACCAAATGCATAGCACCTTCTGATCATTGCGTGAACACCGACACCCAAATGGCAAAGTAATTGCATCAAAAACTGGACAGAGTGATAGTGTTGCTGACAATGTAAACAACAAATGGACACACTATACAAGAAAAGACACATTTATGATGGTGTGTATCTTGAATGTATTACGTTTATTACATATTGTGTAATACATGTACATATGTAGTATTGTTGTTTTATTTCTTATTTCTTTATTGGCTGTTCCGATTCGGGTCGGAACAGCCTTTGTTTTCGTTACGATTTTTTTTTTTTTTTTTTTTTTTTGGCTGTTCCCACACGGTTGGGAACAGCCTTTGTTTTCGTTAAGATTTTTTTGGCTGTTCCAACACGGTTGGGAACAGCCTTTGTTTTCGTTACGATTTTTTTTTTTTTTTTTCTTTTCCTTCTTCCACTTTTTTCGGACGCTATTTCGGGCACTTGCACATTCATGATTGACTTCAAACTTCACATGGACATTGGTCACTATGTGAATTAGTGCATAGTACTAATGACGTAATCATGACGTCATCACGTGTCAGATTAAAGGGGTATGAAGTTTAATAAATTAAATATTCAAAAATCAATAAAAATTCAACCGTTTGACCTACGATCTTGATTCCTTCGCCATATACGATGACTAACAAAAGTCTTTAAGATGCGCACACGCCTTGACCTTTGACCTCGTTTCCTATTGGTCAAACAGATTTTGCCTTGCCATTTGAAAGTGGTGCAAGATATTTGGACAAAGTCACTTGTGTTACACTTCGACTAGGGTGGGGTATCTAAAAAATATGTTGGTGACCTTTGACCTTGCTCACTTCCGGTCGAAACCGGAAGTGGCCCTTAGTTTGAAAGTGAAAGGAGGTATTGAGATGGGGTCAATGGTGTTATTACCAGAGGCCCTTAAGCTTTCCAAAAATATAAGTGATGACGTCATCGCACGAAATAGCGCCCTCTACCGACAAGATGATTACGTAATTAAATATTCAAAAATCAATAAAAAATCAACTGTTTGACCTACGATCTTGATTCCTGTGGCATATACGATCACTAACAAATGTCTTTAAGATGCGCACAGGGCTTGACCTTTGACCTCGTTTCCTATTGGTCTAACAGATTTTGCCTTTCCATTTGAAAGTGGTACAAGATATCTGCATGTGGTCAACTGTATTACACTTCGACTAGGGTGGGGTATCCAAAAAATATGGCGGTGACCTTTGACCTTGCTCACGTCCGGTTCAAACCGGAATGGGCTATATAGACTGTGCACTACTAATAGGGAAACGCGAAATTGAGTATTTCACTTGTACACAAGCAATGGCCTATTGACTGTGCACTTCGAGGAAACATGAAAATACGTATTTTGGTTGTACACAGGCAATGGCCTATTGACTGTGTACTGCGAGGAAACGGGAAACTAAGTATTTTGCTTGTACACAGGCAATGGCCTATTGACTGTGCACATCGAGGAAACATGAAAATACGTATTTTGCTTGTACACAGGCAATGGCCCATTGACTGTGTACTTCGAGGAAACGGGAAAATACGTAATTTGTTTGTACACAGGCAATGGCCTATTGACTGTGCACTGCGAGGAAACGGGAAACTAAGTATTTTGCTTGTACACAGGCAATGGCATATTGACTGTGCACTTCGAGGAAACATGCAAATACGTATTTTGCTTGTACACGGGCAATGCCCATTGACTGTGTACTTCGAGGAAACGGGAAAATACGTATTTTGTTTGTACACAGGCAATGGCCTATTGACTGTGCACTGCGAGGAAACGGGAAACTAAGTATTTTGCTTGTACACAGGCAATGGCATATTGACTGTGCACTGCGAGGAAACGGGAAAATACGTATTTTGCTTGTTGGCTGTGCATCTCTTTTTCTTCTTCCACTTTTTTCAGACGCTATTTCGGGCACTTGCACTTTCATGATTGACTTCAAACTTCACATGGACATTGGTCACTATGTGAAGTTGTGCACAGTACTAATGACGTCATGATGACATCATCACGTGTCAGATTAAAGAGGCATGAAGTTTAATAAATTAAAAATTCAAAAATCATTAAAAAATCAACCGGTTGACCTACGATCTTGATTCCTTCGCCATATACGATGACTACCAAGGGTCTTTGAGATGCGCACACCCCTTGACCTTGGACCTCGTTTCCTATTGGTCAAACAGATTTTGCCTTGCCATTTGAAAGTGGTACAAGATATCTGGATGTGGTCAACTGTATTACACTTTGACCTAGGGTGGTGTATCCAAAAAATATGGTCGTGACCTTTGACCTCGTTTCCTATTGGTCTAACAGATTTTGCCTTGCCATTTGAAAGTGGTACAAGATATCTGGATGTGGTCAACTGTATTACACTTCGACCTAGGGTAAGGTATCCAAACATATAGCAACACCTTTGACCTTCCCTACATGTCAGATTAAAGGGGCATGTAATAATATTCAATATTTAAAAATCGATAAAAACTCAACCGTTTGACCTACGATCGTGATTTATTCATATACGATCACTAACAAAGGTCATCCCGAACACCATATATGTTTATAAAAAGGAGGGGAACAGCCATGTGTTCGTTGTCAAGAACGAACACAGGTCTAGTTTTTTTTTTTTTTTTTTATTCTTTTCCTTCTTCCACTTTTTTCAGACGCTTTTTCGGGCACTTGCACATTCATGATTGACTTCAAACTTCACATGGACATTGGTCACTATGTGAAGTTGTGCACAGTACTAATGACGTCATGATGACGTCATCACGTGTCAGATTAAAGGGGTATGAAGTTTAATAAATTAAATATTCAAAAATCAATAAAAAATCAACCGTTTGACCTACGATCTTGATTCCTTCGGCATATACGATGACTAACAAAGGTCTTTGAGATGCGCACACCCCTTGACCTTTGACCTCGTTTCCTATTGGTCAAACAGATTTTGCCTTTCCATTTGAAAGTGGTGCAAGATATTTGGACAAAGTCACTTGTGTTACACTTCGACTAGGGTGGGGTATCTAAAAAATATTTTTGTGACCTTTGACCTTGCTCACTTCCGGTCGAAACCGGAAGTGGCCCTTAGTTTGAAAGTGGTAGGAGGTATTGAGATGGGGTCAATGGTGTTATTATCAGAGGCCCTTAAGCTTTCCAAAAATATAAGTAATGACGTCATCGTACGAAATAGCGCCCTCTAGCGACAAGATGATTACGTAATTAAATATTCAAAAATCAATATAAAATCTACCGTTTGACCTACGAATTTGATTCCTTCTGCATATACGATCATTAACAAATGTCTTTAAGATGCGCACATGGCTTGACCTTTGACCTCGTTTCCTATTGGTCAAACAGATTTTGCCTTGCCATTTGAAAGGGGTACAATATACCACGATGGGGTCAACTGTGTTACACTTCGACTAGGGTGGGGTATCCAAACATATAGCAACACCTTTGACTTTCCCTACATGTCAGATTAAAGGGGCATGTAATAATATTCAATATTTAAAAATAGATAAAAACTCAACCGTTTGACCTACGATCGTGATTTATTCATATACGATCACTAACAAAGGTCATCCCGAACACCATATATGTTTATAAAAAGGAGGGGAACAGCCATGTGTTCGTTTTCAACGAACACATTTCTAGTTTTTTATTCTTTTCCTTCTTCCACTTTTTTCAGACGCTATTTCGGACACTTGCACATTGATGATTGACTTCAAACTTCACATGGACATTGGTCACTATGTGAATTAGTGCACAGTACTAATGACGTAATGATGACGTCATCACGTGTCAGATTAAAGGCGCATGAAGTTTAATAAATTAAATATTCAAAAATCAATAAAAAATCTACCGTTTGACCTACGATCTTGATTCCTTCGCCATATACGATGACTAACAAAAGTCTTTAAGATGCGCACACGCCTTGACCTTTGACCTCGTTTCCTATTGGTCAAACAGATTTTGCCTTGCATTTGAAAGTGGTGCAAGATATTTGGACAAAGTCACTTGTGTTACACTTCGACTAGGGTGGGGTATCTAAAAAATATTTTTGTGACCTTTGACCTTGCTCACTTCCGGTCGAAACCGGAAGTGGCCCTTAGTTTGAAAGTGAAAGGAGGTATTGAGATGGGGTCAATGGTGTTATTACCAGAGGCCCTTAAGCTTTCCAAAAATATAAGTGATGACGTCATCGTACGAAATAGCGCCCTCTACCGACAAGATGATTACGTAATTAAATATTCAAAAATCAATAAAAAATCAACCGTTTGACCTACGATCTTGATTCCTGTGGCATATACGATCACTAACAAATGTCGTTAAGATGCGCACAGGGCTTGACCTTTGACCTCGTTTCCTATTGGTCTAACAGATTTTGCCTTGCCATTTGAAAGTGGTACAAGATATCTGCATGTGGTCAACTGTATTACACTTCGACTAGGGTGGGGTATCCAAAAAATATGGCGGTGACCTTTGACCTTGCTCACGTCCGGTTGAAACCGGATTGGGCTATAAAGACTGTGCACTACTAATAGGGAAACGCGAAATTGAGTATTTCACTTGTACACAAGCAATGGCCTATTGACTGTGCACTTCGAGGAAACATGAAAATACGTATTTTGCTTGTACACAGGCAATGGCCTATTGACTGTGCACTTCGAGGAAACATGCAAATACGTATTTTGGTTGTACACAGGCAATGGCCTATTGACTGTGTACTGCGAGGAAACGGGAAACTAAGTATTTTGCTTGTACACAGGCAATGGCATATTGACTGTGCACATCGAGGAAACGGGAAACTAAGTATTTTGCTTGTACACAGGCAATGGCATATTGACTGTGCACTTCGAGGAAACATGCAAACACGTATTTTGCTTGTACACGGGCAATGCCCATTGACTGTGTACTTCGAGGAAACGGGAAAATACGTATTTTGGATGTACACAGGCAATGGCCTATTGACTGTGCACTGCGAGGAAACTGGAGAATGATTATTTCGCGTATACACAGGCGTCTTATTGACTGTGCACTCCAAGGAAACGGGAACATTGCACATTGATGGTTGACTTCAAACTTTACATGGACATTGGTCACTATGTTAAGTTGTGCACAGTACTAATGACGTCATGATGACGTCATCACGTGTCAGATTAAAGGGGCATGAAGTTTAATCAATTAAATATTCAAAAATCATTAAAAAATCAACCGTTTGACCTACGATCTTGATTCCTTCGCCATATACGATGACTAACAAGGCTCTTTGAGATGCGCACACCCCTTGACCTTGGACCTCGTTTCCTATTAGTCAAACAGATTTTGCCTTGCCATTTGAAAGTGGTACAAGATATCTGGATGTGGTCAACTGTATTACACTTGGACCTAGGGTGGTGTATCCAAAAAATATGGTCGAGACCTTTGACCTCGTTTCCTATTGGTCTAACAGATTTTGCCTTTCCATTTGAAAGTGGTACAAGATATCCGCAAGTGGTCAACTGTATTACACTTGGACCTAGGGTGGTGTATCCAAAAAATATGGTCCTGACCTTTGACCTCGTTTCCTATTGGTCTAACAGATTTTGCCTTGCCATTTGAAAGTGGTACAATATATCTGCATGTGGTCAACTGTATTACACTTGGACCTAGGGTGGTGTATCCAAAAAATATGGTCGTGACCTTTGACCTCGTTTCCTATTGGTCTAACAGATTTTGCCTTGCCATTTGAAAGTGGTACAATATATCTGCATGTGGTCAACTGTATTACACTTGGACCTAGGGTGGTGTATCCAAAAAATATGGTCGTGACCTTTGACCTCGTTTCCTATTGGTCTGACAGATTTTGCCTTGCCATTTGAAAGGGGTACAATATATCACGATGGGGTCAACTGTGTTACACTTCGACTAGGGTGGGGTATCCAAACATATAGCAACACCTTTGACCTGTACATGTCAGATTAAAGGGGCATGTAATAATATTCAATATTTAAAAATCGATAAAAACTCAACCGTTTGACCTACGATCGTGATTTCTTCATATACGATCACTTACAAAGGTCATCCTGAACACAATATATGTTTATAAAAAGGAGGGGAACAGCCATGTGTTCGTTGTCAAGAACGAACACAGGTCTAGTTTTTTTTCTTTTCCTTCTTCCACTTTTTTCAGACGCTATTTCGGGCACTTGCACATTGATGATTGACTTCAAACTGCACATGGACATTGGTCACTATGTGAAGTTGTGCACAGTACTAATGACGTCATGATGACGTCATCACGTGTCAGATTAAAGGGGTATGAAGTTTAATAAATTAAATATTCAAAAATCAATAAAAAATCAACCCTTTGACCTACGATCTTGATTCCTTCGGCATATACGATGACTAACAAAGGTCTTTGAGATGCGCACACCCCTTGACCTTTGACCTCGTTTCCTATTGGTCAAACAGATTTTGCCTTGCCATTTGAAAGTGGTGCAAGATATTTGGACAAAGTCACTTGTGTTACACTTCGACTAGGGTGGGGTATCTAAAAAATATTTTTGTGACCTTTGACCTTGCTCACTTCCGGTCGAAACCGGAAGTGGCCCTTAGTTTGAAAGTGAAAGGAGGTATTGAGATGGGGTCAATGGTGTTATTACCAGAGGCCCTTAAGCTTTCCAAAAATATAAGTGATGACGTCATCGTACGAAATAGCGCCCTCTAGCGACAAGATGATTACGTAATGAAATATTGGAAAATCAATAAAAAATCAACCGTTTGACCTACGATCTTGATTCCTTCGGCATATACGATGACTAACAAAGGTCTTTGAGATGCGCACACCCCTTGACCTTTGACCTCGTTTCCTATTGGTCAAACAGATTTTGCCTTGCCATTTGAAAGGGGTACAATATATCACGATGGGGTCAACTGTGTTACACTTCGACTTGGGTGGGGTATCCAAACATATAGCAACACCTTTGACCTTCCCTACATGTCAGATTAAAGTGGCATGTAATAATATTCAATATTTAAAAATCGATAAAAACTCAACCGTTTGACATACGATCGTGATTTCTTCATATACAATCACTAACAAAGGTCATCCCGAACACCACATATGTTTATAAAAAGGAGGGGAACAGCCATGTGTTCGTTTTCAACGAACACATTTCTAGTTGGCTGTTCCAACACGGTTGGGAACAGCCTTTGTTTTCGTTAAGATTTTTTTTTTTTTTTTATTTTTTTTTTTCTTTTCCTTCTTCCACTTTTTTCAGACGCTATTTCGGACACTTGCACATTCATGATTGACTTCAAACTTCACATGGACATTGGTCACTATGTGAAGTTGTGCACAGTACTAATGACGTCATGATGACGTCATCACGTGTCAGATTAAAGGGGTATGAAGTTTAATAAATTAAATATTCAAAAATCAATAAAAAATCAACCGTTTGACCTACGATCTTGATTCCTTCGGCATATACGATGACTAACAAAGGTCTTTGAGATGCGCACACCCCTTGACCTTTGACCTCGTTTCCTATTGGTCAAACAGATTTTGCCTTGCCATTTGAAAGTGGTGCAAGATATTTGGACAAAGTCACTTGTGTTACACTTCGACTAGGGTGGGGTATCTAAAAAATATTTTTGTGACCTTTGACCTTGCTCACTTCCGGTCGAAACCGGAAGTGGCCCTTAGTTTGAAAGTGGTAGGAGGTATTGAGATGGGCTCAATGGTGTTATTATCAGAGGCCCTTAAGCTTTCCAAAAATATAAGTGATGACGTCATCGTACGAAATAGCGCCCTCTAGCGACAAGATGATTACGTAATGAAATATTGGAAAATCAATAAAAAATCAACCGTTTGACCTACGATCTTGATTCCTTCGGCATATACGATGACTAACAAAGGTCTTTGAGATGCGCACACCCCTTGACCTTTGACCTCGTTTCCTATTGGTCTAACAGATTTTGCCTTGCCATTTGAAAGGGGTACAATATACCACGATGGGGTCAACTGTGTTACACTTCGACTAGGGTGGGGTATCCAAACATATAGCAACACCTTTGACTTTCCCTACATGTCAGATTAAAGGGGCATGTAATAATATTCAATATTTAAAAATAGATAAAAACTCAACCGTTTGACCTACGATCGTGATTTCTTCATAAACAATCACTAACAAAGGTCATCCCGAACACCACATATGTTTATAAAAAGGAGGGGAACAGCCATGTGTTCGTTTTCAACGAACACATTTCTAGTTGGCTGTTCCAACACGGTTGGGAACAGCCTTTGTTTTCGTTACGATTTTTTTTTTTTTTTTTATTCTTTTCCTTCTTCCATTTTTTTCAGACGCTATTTCGGGCACTTGCACATTGATGATTGACTTCAAACTTCACATGGACATTGGTCACTATGTGAAGTTGTGCACAGTACTAATGACGTCATGATGACGTCATCACGTGTCAGATTAAAGGGGTATGAAGTTTAATAAATTAAATATTCAAAAATCAATAAAAAATCAACCGTTTGACCTACGATCTTGATTCCTTCGGCATATACGATGACTAACAAAGGTCTTTGAGATGCGCACACCCCTTGACCTTTGACCTCGTTTCCTATTGGTCAAACAGATTTTGCCTTGCCATTTGAAAGTGGTGCAAGATATTTGGACAAAGTCACTTGTGTTACACTTCGACTAGGGTGGGGTATCTAAAAAATATTTTTGTGACCTTTGACCTTGCTCACTTCCGGTCGAAACCGGAAGTGGCCCTTAGTTTGAAAGTGGTAGGAGGTATTGAGATGGGCTCAATGGTGTTATTATCAGAGGCCCTTAAGCTTTCCAAAAATATAAGTGATGACGTCATCGTACGAAATAGCGCCCTCTAGCGACAAGATGATTACGTAATGAAATATTGGAAAATCAATAAAAAATCAACCGTTTGACCTACGATCTTGATTCCTTCGGCATATACGATGACTAACAAAGGTCTTTGAGATGCGCACACCCCTTGACCTTTGACCTCGTTTCCTATTGGTCTAACAGATTTTGCCTTGCCATTTGCAAGGGGTACAATATACCACGATGGGGTCAACTGTGTTACACTTCGACTAGGGTGGGGTATCCAAACATATAGCAACACCTTTGACCTTCCCTACATGTCAGATTAAAGTGGCATGTAATAATATTCAATATTTAAAAATCGATAAAAACTCAACCGTTTGACATACGATCGTGATTTTTTCATATACAATCACTAACAAAGGTCATCCCGAACACCACATATGTTTATAAAAAGGAGGGGAACAGCCATGTGTTCGTTTTCAACGAACACATTTCTAGTTTTTTTTCTTTTCCTTCTTCCACTTTTTTCAGACGCTTTTTCGGGCACTTGCACATTCATGATTGACTTTAAACTTCACATGGACATTGGTGACTATGTGAAGTTGTGCACAGTACTAATGACGTCATGATGACGTCATCACGTGTCAGATTAAAGGGGCATGAAGTTTAATAAATTAAATATTCAAAAATCAATAAAAAATCAACCGTTTGATCTACGATCTTGATTCCTTCGCCATATATGATGACTAACAAATGTCTTTAAGATGCGCACACGCCTTGACCTTTGACCTTGTTTCCTATTGGTCAAACAGATTTTGCCTTGTCATTTGAAAGTGGTACAAGATATTTGGACGGGGTCAATTGTGTTATACTTCGACTAGGGTGGGGTATCCAAAAAATATGGTGGCGACCTTTGACCTTGCTCAATGTGTTAGATTAAAGGGGTATTTGATAAAATTAAATGTTCAAAAATCAATAACAAATCAACCGTTTGAGCTATGATCTTCATTCCTGCGCCATATACGACCACTAATAAATGTCTTTAAATGATGACGTCAGGACGACGTCATCACATGTCAGATTAAAGGGGCATGAAAACAGATAAATGAAATATAAAAAATCAATAAAAAAATCAACCGTTTGAGCTACGATCTTGATTCCTGCGCCAAATATGATCACTAACAAAGGTCTTTCACTAATGACGTCATAATGACGTCATCACGTGTCAGATTAAAGGGGCATCAAATAAAATAAATGGGATATAAAAAATCCGTAATAATTCAACCATTTTAGCTACTATCTTGATTCCTGCGCCATATACAATAACTAACAAAGGTCTTTAACTGATTACGTTATGATGACGTCATCACGTGTCAGATTAAAGGGGCATGATGTTTAATAAATTAGACATTAAAAAATCAATACAAAATCAACCGTTTGACCTACGATCTTGATTCCTTCGCCATATACGATGATTAACAAGGGTCTTTGAGATGCGCACACCCCTTGACCTTTGACCTCGTTTCCTATTGGTCTAACAGATTTTGCCTTGCCATTTGAAAGTGGTACAAGATATCTGCATGTGGTCAACTGTATTACACTTCGACCTAGGGTGGTGTATCCAAAAAATATGGCCGTGACCTTTGACCTTGCTCACTTCCGGTCGAAACCGGAAGTGGCCCTTAGTTTGAAAGTGGTAGGAGGTATTGAGATGGGGTCAATGGTGTTATTATCAGAGGCCCTTAAGCTTTCCAAAAATATAAGTAATGACGTCATCGTACGAAATAGCGCCCTCTAGCGACAAGATGATTACGTAATTAAATATTCAAAAATCAATATAAAATCTACCGTTTGACCTACGAATTTGATTCCTTCTGCATATATGATCATTAACAAATGTCTTTAAGATGCGCACATGGCTTGACCTTTGACCTCGTTTCCTATTGGTCAAACAGATTTTGCCTTGCATTTGAAAGTGGTACAATATACCACGATGGGGTCAACTGTGTTACACTTCGACTAGGGTGGGGTATCCAAACATATAGCAACACCTTTGACTTTCCCTACATGTCAGATTAAAGGGGCATGTAATAATATTCAATATTTAAAAATAGATAAAAACTCAACCGTTTGACCTACGATCGTGATTTATTCATATACGATCACTAACAAAGGTCATCCCGAACACCATATATGTTTATAAAAAGGAGGGGAACAGCCATGTGTTCGTTTTCAACGAACACATTTCTAGTTTTTTTTTTGTTTTGTTTTGTTTTTTTTTTCTTTTCCTTCTTCCACTTTTTTCAGACGCTTTTTCGGGCACTTGCACATTCATGATTGACTTTAAACTTCACATGGACATTGGTGACTATGTGAAGTTGTGCACAGTACTAATGACGTCATGATGACGTCATCACGTGTCAGATTAAAGGGGCATGAAGTTTAATAAATTAAATATTCAAAAATCAATAAAAAATCAACCGTTTGATCTACGATCTTGATTCCTTCGCCATATACGATGACTATCAAGGGTCTTTGAGATGCGCACACGCCTTGACCTTTGACCTCGTTTCCTATTGGTCAAACAGATTTTGCCTTGCCATTTGAAAGTGGTGCAAGATATTTGGACAAAGTCACTTGTGTTACACTTCGACTAGGGTGGGGTATCTAAAAAATATGTTGGTGACCTTTGACCTTGCTCACTTCCGGTCGAAACCGGAAGTGGCCCTTAGTTTAAAAGTGAAAGGAGGTATTGAGATGGGGTCAATGGTGTTATTACCAGAGGCCCTTAAGCTTTCCAAAAATATAAGTGATGACGTCATCGTACGAAATAGCGCCCTCTACCGACAAGATGATTACGTAATTAAATATTCAAAAATCAATAACAAATCAACTGTTTGACCTACGATCTTGATTCCTGTGGCATATACGATCACTAACAAATGTCTTTAAGATGCGCACAGGGCTTGACCTTTGACCTCGTTTCCTATTGGTCTAACAGATTTTGCCTTGCCATTTGAAAGTGGTACAAGATATCTGGATGTGGTCAACTGTATTACACTTGGACCTAGGGTGGTGTATCCAAAAAATATGGCCGTGACCTTTGACCTTGCTCACTTCCGGTCGAAACCGGAAGTGGCCCTTAGTTTGAAAGTGAAAGGAGGTATTGAGATAGGGTCAATGGTGTTATTACCAGAGGCCCTTAAGCTTTCCAAAAATATAAGTGATGACGTCATCGTAGGAAATAGCGCCCTCTAGCGACAAGATGATTACGTAATTAAATATTCAAAAATCAATAAAAAATCTACCGTTTGACCTACAAATTTGATTCCTTCTGCATATACGATCACTAACAAATGTCTTTAAGATGCGCACATGGCTTGACCTTTGACCTCGTTTCCTATTGGTCAAACAGATTTTGCCTTTCCATTTGAAAGGGGTACAATATATCACGATGGGGTCAACTGTGTTACACTTCGACTAGGGTGGGGTATCCAAACATATAGCAACACCTTTGACCTTCCCTACATGTCAGATTAAAGTGGCATGTAATAATATTCAATATTTAAAAATCAATAAAAACTCAACCGTTTGACATACGATCGTGATTTCTTCATATACAATCACTAACAAAGGTCATCCCGAACACGACATATGTTTATAAAAAGGAGGGGAACAGCCATGTGTTCGTTTTCAACGAACACATTTCTAGTTTATTCTTTTACTTCTTCCACTTTTTTCAGACGCTATTTCGGACACTTGCACATTGATGATTGACTTCAAACTTCACATGGACATTGGTCACTATGTGAATTAGTGCATAGTACTAATGACGTAATCATGACGTCATCACGTGTCAGATTAAAGGGGTATGAAGTTTAATAAATTAAATATTCAAAAATCAATATAAAATCAACCGTTTGACATACGAACTTGATTCCTTCGCCATATATGATGACTAACAAATGTCTTTAAGATGCGCACACGCCTTGACCTTTGACCTTGTTTCCTATTGGTCAAACAGATTTTGCCTTGTCATTTGAAAGTGGTACAAGATATTTGGACGGGGTCAATTGTGTTACACTTCGACTAGGGTGGGGTATCCAACAAATATGGTGGCGACCTTTGACCTTGCTCAATGTGTTAGATTAAAGGGGTATTTGATAAAATTAAATGTTCAAAAATCAATAACAAATCAACCGTTTGAGCTATGATCTTCATTCCTGCGCCATATACGACCACTAATAAATGTCTTTAAATGATGACGTCAGGACGACGTCATCACATGTCAGATTAAAGGGGCATGAAAACAGATAAATGAAATATAAAAATTTAATAAAAAATCAACCGTTTGAGCTACGATCTTGATTCCTGCGCCAAATATGATCACTAACAAAGGTCTTTCACTAATGACGTCATAATGACGTCATCACGTGTCAGATTAAAGGGGCATCAAATAAAATAAATGGTATATAAAAAATCCGTAAGAAATCAACCATTTTAGCTACTATCTTGATTCCTGCGCCATATACAATAACTAACAAAGGTCTTTAACTGATTACGTTATGATGACGTCATCACGTGTCAGATTAAAGGGGCATGATGTTTAATAAATTAGACATTAAAAAATCAATACAAAATCAACCGTTTGACCTACGATCTTGATTCCTTCGCCATATACGATGACTAACAAAGGTCTTTAAAATGTGCACACGCCTTGACCCTTGACCTCGTTTCCTATTGGTCAAACAGATCTTGCCTTGCCATTTGAAAGTGGTGCAATATATTTGGACGAGGTCAGTTGTGTTACACTTCAACTAGGGTGGGGTATCTAAAAAATAGGTTGGTGACCTTTGACCTTGCTCACTTCCGGTCGAAACGGGAAGTGGCCTTTAGTGTGAAAATGGTAGAGGGTATAAATACGGGGTCAAGGGTGTTAATGTCAAAGGGCCTCAAGCTTTCCAAAATGTGAGTGATGACGTCATCGTATAAAATAGCGCTCTCTTGGGACAAGATGATTAAATAGTTAAATATAACAACATAGGTGATAATAGGTCGTCTCGAACACCACACATGTTCATAAAAAGGAAGGGAACAGCCATGTGTTCGTTGTCAAGAACGAACACAGGTCTAGTTGGCTGTTCCAACACGGTTGGGAACAGCCTTTGTTTTCGTTAAGATTTTTGGCTGTTCCAACACGGTTGGGAACAGCCTTTGTTTTCGTTAAGATTTTTTTTATTTTTTTGGCTGTTCCAACACGGTTGGGAACAGCCTTTGTTTTCGTTAAGATTTTTATTTTATTTTTTTTTATTTATTTTTTTTTTTTTCTTTTCCTTCTTCCACTTTTTTCAGATGCTATTTCGGGCACTTGCACATTCATGATTGACTTCAAACTTCACATGGACATTGGTCACTATGTGAAGTTGTGCACAGTACTAATGACGTCATGATGACGTCATCACGTGTCAGATTAAAGGGGTATGAAGTTTAATAAATTAAATATTCAAAAATCAATAAAAAATCAACCGTTTGACCTACGATCTTGATTCCTTCGGCATATACGATGACTAACAAAGGTCTTTGAGATGCGCACACCCCTTGACCTTTGACCTCGTTTCCTATTGGTCTAACAGATTTTGCCTTGCCATTTGAAAGTGGTACAAGATATCTGCATGTGGTCAACTGTATTACACTTGGACCTAGGGTGGTGTATCCAAAAAATATGGTCGTGACCTTTGACCTTGCTCACTTCCGGAAGTGGCCCTTAGTTTGAAAGTGGTAGGAGGTATTGAGATGGGGTCAATGGTGTTATTATCAGAGGCCCTTAAGCTTTCCAAAAATATAAGTGATGACGTCATCGTACGAAATAGCGCCCTCTAGCGACAAGATGATTACGTAATTAAATATTCAAAAATCAATAAAAAATCTACCGTTTAACCTACGAATTTGATTCCTTCTGCATATACGATCATTAACAAATGTCTTTAAGATGCGCACATGGCTTGACCTTTGACCTCGTTTCCTATTGGTCAAACAGATTTTGCCTTGCCATTTGAAAGGGGTACAATATACCACGATGGGGTCAACTGTGTTACACTTCGACTAGGGTGGGGTATCCAAACATATAGCAACACCTTTGACTTTCCCTACATGTCAGATTAAAGGGGCATGTAATAATATTCAATATTTAAAAATAGATAAAAACTCAACCGTTTGACCTACGATCGTGATTTATTCATATACGATCACTAACAAAGGTCATCCCGAACACCATATATGTTTATAAAAAGGAGGGGAACAGCCATGTGTTCGTTTTCAACGAACACATTTCTAGTTTATTTTTATTGGCTGTTCCAACACGGTTGGGAACAGCCTTTGTTTTCGTTAAGATTTTTTTATTTTTTTTTATTTTTGGCTGTTCCGATACGGTCGGAACAGCCTTTGTTTTCGTTAAGATTTTTTTTTTTTTTTTTTTTTTTTTTATTCTTTTACTTCTTCCACTTTTTTCAGACGCTATTTCGGACACTTGCACATTGATGATTGACTTCAAACTTTACATGGACATTGGTCACTATGTGAATTAGTGCATAGTACTAATGACGTAATCATGACGTCATCACGTGTCAGATTAAAGGGGTATGAAGTTTAATAAATTAAATATTCAAAAATCAATAAAAATTCAACCGTTTGACCTACGATCTTGATTCCTTCGCCATATACGATGACTATCAAGGGTCTTTGAGATGCGCACACGCCTTGACCTTTGACCTCGTTTCCTATTGGTCAAACAGATTTTGCCTTGCCATTTGAAAGTGGTGCAAGATATTTGGACAAAGTCACTTGTGTTACACTTCGACTAGGGTGGGGTATCTAAAAAATATTTTTGTGACCTTTGACCTTGCTCACTTCCGGTCGAAACCGGAAGTGGCCCTTAGTTTAAAAGTGAAAGGAGGTATTGAGATGGGGTCAATGGTGTTATTACCAGAGGCCCTTAAGCTTTCCAAAAATATAAGTGATGACGTCATCGTACGAAATAGCGCCCTCTACCGACAAGATGATTACGTAATTAAATATTCAAAAATCAATAACAAATCAACTGTTTGACCTACGATCTTGATTCCTGTGGCATATACGATCACTAACAAATGTCTTTAAGATGCGCACAGGGCTTGACCTTTGACCTCGTTTCCTATTGGTCTAACAGATTTTGCCTTGCCATTTGAAAGTGGTACAAGATATCTGGATGTGGTCAACTGTATTACACTTGGACCTAGGGTGGTGTATCCAAAAAATATGGCCGTGACCTTTGACCTTGCTCACTTCCGGTCGAAACCGGAAGTGGCCCTTAGTTTGAAAGTGAAAGGAGGTATTGAGATAGGGTCAATGGTGTTATTACCAGAGGCCCTTAAGCTTTCCAAAAATATAAGTGATGACGTCATCGTAGGAAATAGCGCCCTCTAGCGACAAGATGATTACGTAATTAAATATTCAAAAATCAATAAAAAATCTACCGTTTGACCTACAAATTTGATTCCTTCTGCATATACGATCACTAACAAATGTCTTTAAGATGCGCACATGGCTTGACCTTTGACCTCGTTTCCTATTGGTCAAACAGATTTTGCCTTGCCATTTGAAAGGGGTACAATATATCACGATGGGGTCAACTGTGTTACACTTCGACTAGGGTGGGGTATCCAAACATATAGCAACACCTTTGACCTTCCCCACATGTCAGATTAAAGTGGCATGTAATAATATTCAATATTTAAAAATCGATAAAAACTCAACCGTTTGACATACGATCGTGATTTATTCATATACAATCACTAACAAAGGTCATCCCGAACACCACATATGTTTATAAAAAGGAGGGGAACAGCCATGTGTTCGTTTTCAACGAACACATTTCTAGTTTTTTTTTTTTTTATTCTTTTCCTTCTTCCACTTTTTTCAGACGCTATTTCGGACACTTGCACATTGATGATTGACTTCAAACTTCACATGGACATTGGTCACTATGTGAAGTTGTGCACAGTACTAATGACGTCATGATGACGTCATCACGTGTCAGATTAAAGGGGTATGAAGTTTAATAAATTAAATATTCAAAAATCAATAAAAATTCAACCGTTTGACCTACGATCTTGATTCCTTCGCCATATACGATGACTAACAAAAGTCTTTAAGATGCGCACACGCCTTGACCTTTGACCTCGTTTCCTATTGGTCAAACAGATTTTGCCTTGCCATTTGAAAGTGGTGCAAGATATTTGGACAAAGTCACTTGTGTTACACTTCGACTAGGGTGGGGTATCTAAAAAATATGGTCGTGACCTTTGACCTTGCTCACTTCCGGTCGAAACCGGAAGTGGCCCTTAGTTTGAAAGTGAAAGGAGGTATTGAGATGGGGTCAATGGTGTTATTACCAGAGGCCCTTAAGCTTTCCAAAAATATAAGTGATGACGTCATCGTACGAAATAGCGCCCTCTAGCGACAAGATGATTACGTAATGAAATATTGGAAAATCAATACAAAATCAACCGTTTGACCTACGATCTTGATTCCTTCGCCATATACGATGATTAACAAGGGTCTTTGAGATGCGCACACCCCTTGACCTTGGACCTCGTTTCCTATTGGTCAAACAGATTTTGCCTTGCCATTTGAAAGTGGTGCAAGATATTTGGACAAAGTCACTTGTGTTACACTTCGACTAGGGTGGGGTATGTAAAAAATATGTTGGTGACCTTTGACCTTGCTCACTTCCGGTCGAAACCGGAAGTGGCCCTTAGTTTGAAAGTGAAAGGAGGTATTGAGATGGGGTCAATGGTGTTATTACCAGAGGCCCTTAAGCTTTCCAAAAATATAAGTGATGACGTCATCGTACGAAATAGCGCCCTCTAGCGACAAGATGATTACGTAATGAAATATTGGAAAATCAATACAAAATCAACCGTTTGACCTACGATCTTGATTCCTTCGCCATATACGATGATTAACAAGGGTCTTTGAGATGTGCACACCCCTTGACCTTGGACCTCGTTTCCTATTGGTCAAACAGATTTTGCCTTGCCATTTGAAAGTGGTACAAGATATCTGGATGTGGTCAACTGTATTACACTTAGACCTAGGGTGGTGTATCCAAAAAATATGGTCGTGACCTTTGACCTTGCTCATTTCCGGTCGAAACCGGAAGTGGCCCTTAGTTTGAAAGTGGTAGGAGGTATTGAGATAGGGTCAATGGTGTTATTATCAGAGGCCCTTAAGCTTTCCAAAAATATAAGAGATGACGTCATCGTACGAAATAGCGCCCTCTAGCGACAAGATGATTACGTAATTAAATATTTAAAAATCAATACAAAACCTACCGTTTGACCTACGAAATTGATTCCTTCTGCATATACGATCACTAACAAATGTCTTTAAGATGCGCACATGGCTTGACCTTTGACCTCGTTTCCTATTGGTCAAACAGATTTTGCCTTGCCATTTGAAAGGGGTACAATATATCACGATGGGGTCAACTGTGTTACACTTCGACTAGGGTGGGGTATCCAAACATATATCAACACCATTGACCTTCCCTACATGTCAGATTAAAGGGGCATGTAATAAAATTCGATATTTAAAAATCGATAAAAACTCGACCGTTTGACATACGATCGTGATTTCTTCATATACGATCTCTAACAAAGGTCATCCCGAACACCATATATGTTTATAAAAAGGAGGGGAACAGCCATGTGTTCGTTGTCAAGAACGAACACAGGTCTAGTTTTTATTCTTTTCCTTCTTCCATTTTTTTCAGACGCTATTTCGGACACTTGCACATTGATGATTGACTTCAAACTTCACATGGACATTGGTCACTATGTGAAGTTGTGCACAGTACTAATGACGTCATGATGACGTCATCACGTGTCAGATTAAAGGGGTATGAAGTTTAATAAATTAAATATTCAAAAATCAATAAAAAATCAACCGTTTGACCTACGATCTTGATTCCTTCGGCATATACGATGACTAACAAAGGTCTTTGAGATGCGCACACCCCTTGACCTTTGACCTCGTTTCCTATTGGTCAAACAGATTTTGCCTTGCCATTTGAAAGTGGTGCAAGATATTTGGACAAAGTCACTTGTGTTACACTTCGACTAGGGTGGGGTATCTAAAAAATATTTTTGTGACCTTTGACCTTGCTCACTTCCGGTCGAAACCGGAAGTGGCCCTTAGTTTGAAAGTGGTAGGAGGTATTGAGATGGGCTCAATGGTGTTATTATCAGAGGCCCTTAAGCTTTCCAAAAATATAAGTGATGACGTCATCGTACGAAATAGCGCCCTCTAGCGACAAGATGATTACGTAATGAAATATTGGAAAATCAATAAAAAATCAACCGTTTGACCTACGATCTTGATTCCTTCGGCATATACGATGACTAACAAAGGTCTTTGAGATGCGCACACCCCTTGACCTTTGACCTCGTTTCCTATTGGTCTAACAGATTTTGCCTTGCCATTTGAAAGGGGTACAATATACCACGATGGGGTCAACTGTGTTACACTTCGACTAGGGTGGGGTATCCAAACATATAGCAACACCTTTGACTTTCCCTACATGTCAGATTAAAGGGGCATGTAATAATATTCAATATTTAAAAATAGATAAAAACTCAACCGTTTGACCTACGATCGTGATTTCTTCATAAACAATCACTAACAAAGGTCATCCCGAACACCACATATGTTTATAAAAAGGAGGGGAACAGCCATGTGTTCGTTTTCAACGAACACATTTCTAGTTTTTTTTCTTTTCCTTCTTCCAATTTTTTCAGACGCTATTTCGGGCACTTGCACATTGATGATCGACTTCAAACTGCACATGGACATTGGTCACTATGTGAAGTTGTGCACAGTACTAATGACGTCATGATGACGTCATCACGTGTCAGATTAAAGGGGTATGAAGTTTAATAAATTAAATATTCAAAAATCAATAAAAAATCAACCGTTTGACCTACGATCTTGATTCCTTCGGCATATACGATGACTAACAAAGGTCTTTGAGATGCGCACACCCCTTGACCTTTGACCTCGTTTCCTATTGGTCAAACAGATTTTGCCTTGCCATTTGAAAGTGGTGCAAGATATTTGGACAAAGTCACTTGTGTTACACTTCGACTAGGGTGGGGTATCTAAAAAATATTTTTGTGACCTTTGACCTTGCTCACTTCCGGTCGAAACCGGAAGTGGCCCTTAGTTTGAAAGTGAAAGGAGGTATTGAGATGGGGTCAATGGTGTTATTACCAGAGGCCCTTAAGCTTTCCAAAAATATAAGTGATGACGTCATCGTACGAAATAGCGCCCTCTAGCGACAAGATGATTACGTAATGAAATATTGGAAAATCAATAAAAAATCAACCGTTTGACCTACGATCTTGATTCCTTCGGCATATACGATGACTAACAAAGGTCTTTGAGATGCGCACACCCCTTGACCTTTGACCTCGTTTCCTATTGGTCAAACAGATTTTGCCTTGCCATTTGAAAGGGGTACAATATATCACGATGGGGTCAACTGTGTTACACTTCGACTAGGGTGGGGTATCCAAACATATAGCAACACCTTTGACCTTCCCTACATGTCAGATTAAAGTGGCATGTAATAATATTCAATATTTAAAAATCCATAAAAACTCAACCGTTTGACATACGATCGTGATTTCTTCATATACAATCACTAACAAAGGTCATCCCGAACACCACATATGTTTATAAAAAGGAGGGGAACAGCCATGTGTTCGTTTTCAACGAACACATTTCTAGTTTTTTTTTTTTTTTTTTTTTTTTTTTGGCTGTTCCGATACGGTCGGAACAGCCTTTGTTTTCGTTAAGATTTTTTTTTTTTTTTTTTTGGCTGTTCCAACACGGTTGGGAACAGCCTTTGTTTTCGTTAAGATTTTTTTTTTTTTTTTTTTTTTTTATTTTTTTTTTTTTTCTTTTCCTTCTTCCACTTTTTTCAGATGCTATTTCGGGCACTTGCACATTCATGATTGACTTCAAACTTCACATGGACATTGGTCACTATGTGAAGTTGTGCACAGTACTAATGACGTCATGATGACGTCATCACGTGTCAGATTAAAGGGGCATGAAGTTTAATAAATTAAATATTCAAAAATCAATAACAAATCAACCGTTTGACCTACGATCTTGATTCCTTCGGCATATACGATGACTAACAAAGGTCTTTGAGATGCGCACACCCCTTGACCTTTGACCTCGTTTCCTATTGGTCAAACAGATTTTGCCTTGCCATTTGAAAGTGGTGCAAGATATTTGGACAAAGTCACTTGTGTTACACTTCGACTAGGGTGGGGTATCTAAAAAATATTTTTGTGACCTTTGACCTTGCTCACTTCCGGTCGAAACCGGAAGTGGCCCTTAGTTTGAAAGTGAAAGGAGGTATTGAGATGGGGTCAATGGTGTTATTACCAGAGGCCCTTAAGCTTTCCAAAAATATAAGTGATGACGTCATCGTACGAAATAGCGCCCTCTAGCGACAAGATGATTACGTAATGAAATATTGGAAAATCAATAAAAAATCAACCGTTTGACCTACGATCTTGATTCCTTCGGCATATACGATGACTAACAAAGGTCTTTGAGATGCGCACACCCCTTGACCTCGTTTCCTATTGGTCTAACAGATTTTGCCTTGCCATTTGAAAGTGGTACAAGATATCTGCATGTGGTCAACTGTATTACACTTCGACCTAGGGTGGTGTATCCAAAAAATATGGCCGTGACCTTTGACCTTGCTCACTTCCGGTCGAAACCGGAAGTGGCCCTTAGTTTGAAAGTGGTAGGAGGTATTGAGATGGGGTCAATGGTGTTATTATCAGAGGCCCTTAAGCTTTCCAAAAATATAAGTAATGACGTCATCGTACGAAATAGCGCCCTCTAGCGACAAGATGATTACGTAATTAAATATTCAAAAATCAATATAAAATCTACCGTTTGACCTACGAATTTGATTCCTTCTGCATATACGATCATTAACAAATGTCTTTAAGATGCGCACATGGCTTGACCTTTGACCTCGTTTCCTATTGGTCAAACAGATTTTGCCTTGCCATTTGAAAGGGGTACAATATATCACGATGGGGTCAACTGTGTTACACTTCGACTAGGGTGGGGTATCCAAACATATAGCAACACCTTTGACCTTCCCTACATGTCAGATTAAAGTGGCATGTAATAATATTCAATATTTAAAAATCGATAAAAACTCAACCGTTTGACATACGATCGTGATTTCTTCATATACGATCACTAACAAAGGTCATCCCGAACACCACATATGTTTATAAAAAGGAGGGGAACAGCCATGTGTTCGTTTTCAACGAACACATTTCTAGTTTTTTATTCTTTTCCTTCTTCCACTTTTTTCAGACGCTTTTTCGGGCACTTGCACATTCATGATTGACTTCAAACTTCACATGGACATTGGTCACTATGTGAAGTTGTGCACAGTACTAATGACGTCATGATGACGTCATCACGTGTCAGATTAAAGGGGTATGAAGTTTAATAAATTAAATATTCAAAAATCAATAAAAAATCAACCGTTTGACCTACGATCTTGATTCCTTCGGCATATACGATGACTAACAAAGGTCTTTGAGATGCGCACACCCCTTGACCTTTGACCTCGTTTCCTATTGGTCAAACAGATTTTGCCTTGCCATTTGAAAGTGGTGCAAGATATTTGGACAAAGTCACTTGTGTTACACTTCGACTAGGGTGGGGTATCTAAAAAATATTTTTGTGACCTTTGACCTTGCTCACTTCCGGTCGAAACCGGAAGTGGCCCTTAGTTTGAAAGTGAAAGGAGGTATTGAGATGGGGTCAATGGTGTTATTACCAGAGGCCCTTAAGCTTTCCAAAAATATAAGTGATGACGTCATCGTACGAAATAGCGCCCTCTAGCGACAAGATGATTACGTAATGAAATATTGGAAAATCAATAAAAAATCAACCGTTTGACCTACGATCTTGATTCCTTCGGCATATACGATGACTAACAAAGGTCTTTGAGATGCGCACACCCCTTGACCTTGGACCTCGTTTCCTATTGGTCAAACAGATTTTGCCTTGCCATTTGAAAGTGGTACAAGATATCTGGATGTGGTCAACTGTATTACACTTAGACCTAGGGTGGTGTATCCAAAAAATATGGTCGTGACCTTTGACCTTGCTCATTTCCGGTCGAAACCGGAAGTGGCCCTTAGTTTGAAAGTGGTAGGAGGTATTGAGATAGGGTCAATGGTGTTATTATCAGAGGCCTATAAGCTTTCCAAAAATATAAGTGATGACGTCATCGTACGAAATAGCGCCCTCTAGCGACAAGATGATTACGTAATTAAATATTCAAAAATCAATAAAAAAATCTACCGTTTGACCTACGAATTTGATTCCTTCTGCATATACGATCACTAACAAATGTCTTTAAGATGCCCACATGGCTTGACCTTTGACCTCGTTTCCTATTGGTCAAACAGATTTTGCCTTGCCATTTGAAAGGGGTGCAATATATCACGATGGGGTTAACTGTGTTACACTTCGACTAGGGTGGGGTATCCAAACATATAGCAACACCTTTGACCTTCCCTACATGTCAGATTAAAGGGGCATGTAATAATATTCAATATTTAAAAATCGATAAAAACTCAACCGTTTGACGTACGGTCGTGATTTCTTCGTATACGATCACTAACAAAGGTCATCCCGAACACCATATATGTTTATAAAAAGGAGGGGAACAGCCATGTGTTCGTTTTCAACGAACACATTTCTAGTTTTTTATTCTTTTCCTTCTTCCACTTTTTTCAGACGCTATTTCGGACACTTGCACATTGATGATTGACTTCAAACTTCACATGGACATTGGTCACTATGTGAATTAGTGCACAGTACTAATGACGTAATGATGACGTCATCACGTGTCAGATTAAAGGCGCATGAAGTTTAATAAATTAAATATTCAAAAATCAATAAAAAATCAACCGTTTGACCTACGATCTTGATTCCTTCGCCATATACGATGACTAACAAGTGTCTTTGAGATGCGCACACGCCTTGACCTTTGACCTCGTTTCCTATTGGTCAAACAGATTTTGCCTTGCCATTTGAAAGTGATGCAAGATATTTGGACAAAGTCACTTGTGTTACACTTCGACTAGGGTGGGGTATCTAAAAAATATGTTGGTGACCTTTGACCTTGCTCACTTCCGGTCGAAACCGGAAGTGGCCCTTAGTTTGAAAGTGGTAGGAGGTATTGAGATGGGGTAAATGGTGTTATTATCAGAGGCCCATAAGCTTTCCAAAAATATAAGTGATGACGTCATCGTACGAAATAGCGCCCTCTAGCGACAAGATGATTACGTAATTAAATATTCGAAAATCAATAAAAAATCTACCGTTTGACCTACGAATTTGATTCCTTCTGCATATACGATCACTAACAAATGTCTTTAAGATGCGCACATGGCTTGACCTTTGACCTCGTTTCCTATTGGTCAAACAGATTTTGCCTTGCCATTTGAAAGGGGTACAATATATCACGATGGGGTCAACTGTGTTACACTTCGACTAGGGTGGGGTATCCAAACATATAGCAACACCTTTGACCTTCCCTACATGTCAGATTAAAGTGTCATGTAATAATATTCAATATTTAAAAATCGATAAAAACTCAACCGTTTGACATACGATCGTGATTTATTCATATACAATCACTAACAAAGGTCATCCCGAACACCACATATGTTTATAAAAAGGAGGGGAACAGCCATGTGTTCGTTTTCAACGAACACATTTCTAGTTTTTTTTTCTTTTCCTTCTTCCACTTTTTTCAGATGCTATTTCGGGCACTTGCACATTCATGATTGACTTCAAACTTCACATGGACATTGGTCACTATGTGAAGTTGTGCACAGTACTAAAGACGTCATGATGACGTCATCACGTGTCAGATTAAAGGGGCATGAAGTTTAATAAATTAAATATTCAAAAATCAATAACAAATCAACCGTTTGACCTACGATCTTGATTCCTTCGGCATATACGATGACTAACAAAGGTCTTTGAGATGCGCACACCCCTTGACCTTTGACCTCGTTTCCTATTGGTCAAACAGATTTTGCCTTGCCATTTGAAAGTGGTGCAAGATATTTGGACAAAGTCACTTGTGTTACACTTCGACTAGGGTGGGGTATCTAAAAAATATGTTGGTGACCTTTGACCTTGCTCACTTCCGGTCGAAACCGGAAGTGGCCCTTAGTTTGAAAGTGGTAGGAGGTATTGAGATGGGGTCAATGGTGTTATTACCAGAGGCCCTTAAGCTTTCCAAAAATATAAGTGATGACGTCATCGTACGAAATAGCGCCCTCTACCGACAAGATTATTACGTAATTAAATATTCAAAAATCAATAAAAAATCAACTGTTTGACCTACGATCTTGATTCCTGTGGCATATACGATCACTAACAAATGTCTTTAAGATCCGCACAGGGCTTGACCTTTGACCTCGTTTCCTATTGGTCTAACAGATTTTGCCTTGCCATTTGAAAGTGGTACAAGATATCTGGATGTGGTCAACTGTATTACACTTGGACCTAGGGTGGTGTATCCAAAAAATATGGCCGTGACCTTTGACCTTGCTCACTTCCGGTCGAAACCGGAAGTGGCCCTTAGTTTGAAAGTGGTAGGAGGTATTGAGATGGGGTCAATGGTGTTATTACCAGAGGCCCTTAAGCTTTCCAAAAATATAAGTGATGACGTCATCGTACGAAATAGCGCCCTCTAGCGACAAGATGATTACGTAATTAAATATTCAAAAATCAATAAAAAATCAACCGTTTGACCTACAAATTTGATTCCTTCTGCATATACGATCACTAACAAATGTCTTTAAGATGCGCACATGGCTTGACCTTTGACCTCGTTTCCTATTGGTCAAACAGATTTTGCCTTGCCATTTGAAAGGGGTACAATATATCACGATGGGGTCAACTGTGTTACACTTCGACTAGGGTGGGGTATCCAAACATATAGCAACACCTTTGACCTTCCCTACATGTCAGATTAAAGGGGCATGTAATAATATTCAATATTTAAAAATCGATAAAAACTCAACCGTTTGACGTACGATCGTGATTTCTTCATATACGATCACTAACAAAGGTCATCCCGAACACCATATATGTTTATAAAAAGGAGGGGAACAGCCATGTGTTCGTTTACAACGAACACATTTCTAGTTTTTTTTCTTTTCCTTCTTCCACTTTTTTCAGACGCTATTTCGGGCACTTGCACATTGATGATTGACTTCAAACTTCACATGGACATTGGTCACTATGTGAAGTTGTGCACAGTACTAATGACGTCATGATGACGTCATCACGTGTCAGATTAAAGGGGCATGAAGTTTAATAAATTAAATATTCAAAAATCAATAACAAATCAACCGTTTGACCTACGATCTTGATTCCTTCGGCATATACGATGACTAACAAAGGTCTTTGAGATGCGCACACCCCTTGACCTTTGACCTCGTTTCCTATTGGTCAAACAGATTTTGCCTTGCCATTTGAAAGTGGTGCAAGATATTTGGACGAAGTCAGTTGTGTTACACTTCGAATGGGGTGGGGTATCTAAAAAATACGTTGGTGACCTTTGACCTTGCTCACTTCCGGTCGAAACCGGAAGTGGCCCTTAGTTTGAAAGTGAAAGGAGGTATTGAGATAGGGTCAATGGTGTTATTACCAGAGGCCCTTAAGCTTTCCAAAAATATAAGTGATGACGTCATCGTAGGAAATAGCGCCCTCTAGCGACAAGATGATTACGTAATTAAATATTCAAAAATCAATAAAAAATCTACCGTTTGACCTACAAATTTGATTCCTTCTGCATATACGATCACTAACAAATGTCTTTAAGATGCGCACATGGCTTGACCTTTGACCTCGTTTCCTATTGGTCAAACAGATTTTGCCTTGCCATTTGAAAGGGGTACAATATATCACGATGGGGTCAACTGTGTTACACTTCGACTAGGGTGGGGTATCCAAACATATAGCAACACCTTTGACCTTCCCTACATGTCAGATTAAAGTGGCATGTAATAATATTCAATATTTAAAAATCGATAAAAACTCAACCGTTTGACATACGATCGTGATTTCTTCATATACGATCACTAACAAAGGTCATCCCGAACACCACATATGTTTATAAAAAGGAGGGGAACAGCCATGTGTTCGTTTTCAACGAACACATTTCTAGTTGGCTGTTCCGACTCGAGTTGGAACAGCCTTTGTTTTCGTAAAGATTTTTTTTTTTTTTTTTTTTTTTTTTTTTTTTTTTAATTCTTTTCCTTCTTCCATTTTTTTCAGACGCTATTTCGGGCACTTGCACATTGATGATTGACTTCAAACTTCACATGGACATTGGTCACTATGTGAAGTAGTGCACAGTACTAATTACGTAATCATGACGTCATCACGTGTCAGATTAAAGGGGTATGAAGTTTAATAAATTAAATATTCAAAAATCAATATAAAATCAACCGTTTGACATACGAACTTGATTCCTTCGCCATATATGATGACTAACAAATGTCTTTAAGATGCGCACACGCCTTGACCTTTGACCTTGTTTCCTATTGGTCAAACAGATTTTGCCTTGTCATTTGAAAGTGGTACAAGATATTTGGACGGGGTCAATTGTGTTACACTTCGACTAGGGTGGGGTATCCAACAAATATGGTGGCGACCTTTGACCTTGCTCAATGTGTTAGATTAAAGGGGTATTTGATAAAATTAAATGTTCAAAAATCAATAACAAATCAACCGTTTGAGCTATGATCTTCATTCCTGCGCCATATACGACCACTAATAAATGTCTTTAAATGATGACGTCAGGACGACGTCATCACATGTCAGATTAAAGGGGCATGAAAACAGATAAATGAAATATAAAAATTTAATAAAAAATCAACCGTTTGAGCTACGATCTTGATTCCTGCGCCAAATATGATCACTAACAAAGGTCTTTCACTAATGACGTCATAATGACGTCATCACGTGTCAGATTAAAGGGGCATCAAATAAAATAAATGGTATATAAAAAATCCGTAAGAAATCAACCATTTTAGCTACTATCTTGATTCCTGCGCCATATACAATAACTAACAAAGGTCTTTAACTGATTACGTTATGATGACGTCATCACGTGTCAGATTAAAGGGGCATGATGTTTAATAAATTAGACATTAAAAAATCAATACAAAATCAACCGTTTGACCTACGATCTTGATTCCTTCGCCATATACGATGACTAACAAAGGTCTTTAAAATGTGCACACGCCTTGACCCTTGACCTCGTTTCCTATTGGTCAAACAGATCTTGCCTTGCCATTTGAAAGTGGTGCAATATATTTGGACGAGGTCAGTTGTGTTACACTTCAACTAGGGTGGGGTATCTAAAAAATAGGTTGGTGACCTTTGACCTTGCTCACTTCCGGTCGAAACGGGAAGTGGCCTTTAGTGTGAAAATGGTAGAGGGTATAAATACGGGGTCAAGGGTGTTAATGTCAAAGGGCCTCAAGCTTTCCAAAATGTGAGTGATGACGTCATCGTATAAAATAGCGCTCTCTTGGGACAAGATGATTAAATAGTTAAATATAACAACATAGGTGATAATAGGTCGTCTCGAACACCACACATGTTCATAAAAAGGAAGGGAACAGCCATGTGTTCGTTGTCAAGAACGAACACAGGTCTAGTTTATTTATGTATTTCTTGGGACAATCGCCCCATTGCTGACAAATTGCTGATACCTGCCTCTCGCTCCATTTTACGTAGAACCAGTGCGCTCATGTGAACCCTTATATATACACTTTATGAGTACATGCATTGAACATTCAACATTTCCACCTGTGTGATGGAATGGACAGCATTATGCTCCGTTAGTAGGCCTATTCAATTGTGCCAGTGAAGAGCAGTTACCCACTCCCATCGTGCTGGCGTTATCTTTTGTACAAACACAATGCTCATTGTACGTAGTATTTTGCATGCAACGATTTACCCAATGCACAACTGCGGCATTTCGAATGGACAATGTACACAGTCAGTTGAGAAGAAAACAACCCGTTTTGCATAGAATATCAAAAAAAATGAGAATTGCATCTATGCTATGGCAAGTGCGTTTAGTGTTTTGCATTTTGTGTGCACACAATGGGAACTGGAAATAGTGGATTGGCCAATTGCATTCATGATGTGGGGTTTTGAGGCGCTGTCAAAATAAATGAGGTTAGAGTTTGGGGAAGTGCATTAAAGCGATTGAGAAAAACTGTAATTGACACCTGAATGTTTAATCAAATTGTAACACCTACAGTTGATTTATTCTTACAGAATTAGAAGCCGACACCAATTGGTGTAAAAAGGGAGAACCACTTTAAAATAAAACACGCACTGCAAAACCTCTGGTTTTTAATTTAACACCCATGGTGTAAATTAACACCAGCATTTGGTGTTAAAATATTCGTGGTGGAACAGTAATGAAATTGGCAAAATTCCATTACTTTCATCATGTTTGTTAATGATTTCCTCACATCCCCTTAAGGAGTAATGATGATATCATAGAAGATAACAAATTCAGATAGTCTAGCCATAAGTACAACGTAGTGATTACGGGTTTGTATGCTCAAACGCGGTAAAATGATCAGAAACGCCTGTAGCCAATCAAATAGCTGGATTTCCGCGCATGCTCTCTTAGCATTATTTTTTAACACCAAAACATTTTTTTGGCAGTGAACACGTGACCGACATCCCATAATTGTCTCGAGATCAACCTATGGGATTAGAATACTAAGCGTCATGCATTGTGATCATGCGCAGTTTATCAAGTTTAACACCATGCAAATTCTACACCAATTTTTCTGCTGTTAATCTATTACACTGGTATTTGTTTGACACAAATGTAACACCCAAAGAATTAAAAAACCTTGGTGTTAGAAATTTAACACTGCATTTTTTGCAGTGTGGTAGGGGGGATGCCCTCTGCCACATATCGTGCTGCATATGGTCCTGGAGCACCAGGATGCAGTATGTTCGCATGAGTGATTCTATTCTTACACCAAACCAAACGCCGTGCATTGCATCCATATTGACAGAATGCATTGTCAATTGTGTTTTAACAAAAAAAATTAAAGTGAAAAAATCTAAGATATATTTCCTTTGTTGTTTTTGGCATGGACCTTGTCACCATCTCCATAATTATTATATAATTTTTCTACACAACACTGTGCTATTTTATCCACACAAGCAAAAATTAACAATTATTACAAACCAATTTACAAGAAGAAATAACAGTAGGGCAGTTGTTTGACCACTATAACTATGAACAAAATTCCCAAAATGTGAAAATAAAATGTCTGTTTCGTTTAATATAATGCCTCATTTTTAGCAGACGACGGGAAATATTTCGTCTGCTACGAGTAGTCGTGTTTCCCGAAGCTTGTTACATAATGTGCACGGATTCCTGATAGGTAACAGACGATTATTAGCGCCCTCAATGTAATGATCAAGCCAGCAAAGTGTCTGAACTTAACTGTATACACAACAGACAACAGACACATCACCAACTTGATACACAATTGAAGATAAACAAAACAAAACAAAAACGCTGCAACATCAATAAATACATACATACATACACATTAAGGACATGTGCTATGCAGTAAAAACCAAGCAAAGGTTTGGTTTGGGCCTAAAATGTATTAAACGGGTAATTGCAACAATAGTTCTCTTATCATATAAACTGTTCATCATTATTGTAGGTATTTATAGGAGTTCACATCACTATACACCCATGTGCAGAAAATATGTAAAGTTGGGCGTTTGGGCAGCATACAGTGTATACAGTTTAGCAATAGTCAGTTACATTGTGTGACAAAAGGTCTTGTTTTCCATATTTCCAAGTCCTGCACATCGGATACAAAAATGCATGTAAATTCGTCTCCCCAGTCCCCACAATACGATTACATGTCTTTTTTTTTTTTTTTTTCTGAAAAAGGTAACTGCAGGTTTCAACCAACCTGTATTTTAGACTGCCGAAGTGAATATGTCATCTTTTGTTAGTTGCCTATAGGGAATTGGCTATAAACTACAAATCACTGAACCGTGTCCCTGTGCTTTGCAATGGTACTTTTTCCGACGGCCATGATAGTTTAGAGCCAATTGCCATGACAAAAACCGACGTCACACATCGGCTGTCTATTATCATACACATCCTCAATCACACGTGGAGATACCGCTTAACAGTTGTTTCAACCTATTGTCCTCGCGGACCTTAACGAAATATCGGGGGCACGTCACAAATAGGTTACAAGTAGAATCTTTCAAATTTTGAAGAATTTTATTCCTTGAAAAATCGGAACCATAATGAAACAGAACGGCGGTCTTGAAAAGAAGCGAAACGAGCACGATAACTTTTCGTTTCTTTTTCTTCAGATTTACACTAAAATAAAATAGAGCAGCCTGATAAGATCGAGTATTGTTTATACGTCGCATAGTCAAGTGGTAATTCTTGAACCATGCCCTCGGGGTTAATGAGTGTCTATGTGAAGCACCACGGGACAAAAGCAACCAACAAACCTGCCCTTTGTGACACCATTCAATGAAGCAATATTTATATCAGCCGTGCGCAGCACGCTGGTTAGCCTTGTCCAAGGGCTATGATATAGACTATGTAAGTTGACCTCGCGAACGTACGAGACCGCGCGAGACCACTGTTATTTCCGGGCACAAGACCCTATCTCTTCAACGCACGTCGCGAGCGAAATTCTTGGATTATTTTGTTTACGCAGATTTTTGTAAACTCAGACGGCCCAAAACGCGTATCTCTAAATAAAATCTTGCATTCCAATTGATGAAGTGGGGTATATAATCAAAAATAAGCAATCGAAATGTAAAAATTCACGATCTTTTCTGAGCCGACAAGTCAATCTTTGAAGATCGTAAACTACATGCAGCAAAAGATATGCAACACGCACAGCATCCGACGTACGTAGGCCTACAGTGTACATACAGACCTCGCTAGCGATAGGCGAAACGCCATCTACCAAAAGTAGAGCTTGCAGACTTTTTTTTTAGAGTGCCCAAGTTCGAAGCATTCATTTTCACATGAATCCACACTTGGGTCATCCATTCCAAATTGGATGAAGAATATGCTAGCAGAGAAATTTATTCAGGTCACGAAATTTTAATAAATTTTTGATCGTTTTTAGAGATAATTATGCATGTATTATATATTGTAAAGAAACATTTTAGTTACTCGAATCACTTTCGGGTCGGTTGTATACTTAAGATTGGACAGAACATTTTATACACAAAAAACTAAATCTCGCCCGTGTTATAGGAATAGGCGTTTTAGTCGTGTTGTGCCCGGAAGCTCAGATTTGACCTTTGCCGCGAGACTTACATAGTCTATTGTGTGAATCCGTAAAGAATTTGCATGTATGCTATGCAGCGAAAGTGCGCCATCGCGCGGTGAATTGTAGCCAACTGCAAAATAGTCTGGTTACCGAAATATATTGGTCTGAATCCTGACTTCTCGGGCGAGGCTGTATCATAGCCTTGTTCTTTCTGTATTCGATGTGTTTTATGGGCGGGGACTCTTTATGCTAATTTTTCAAAGAGAGCACCGAGCGTAAATGCTCATTGGTTAACGCGGTTGTTTTGACAGAACAATACGGTGCCGTTTGAAAAATAGCAGATTTTCCGTACGTAGCCTATACCCAGTTGGTAAGTTCACAAACACGTCATACCTTTACAGAAAATATGTGAGGGATATCTTCTGGTCTTCGTGAAAGTCATCAATTTGCAATTTGTAGGCTGCATAATTCAAACTACCGTTGATTTCCTCAGTTGTAACACTACGTGTGATGTCGCCATAATTGCATCAGACAGGCCTACATACTGTACACTACACATGTACGTACGTACGACGTACAAACGTTTATGCACGCACCATTTGAGCCGAGTAGTGAGCTCTGATTGGATGTTGTGTAAGATATGAATATTTATAAGCACTCGGGTTTCGCATAAGTAATTGCGTCGGATTTCGAACGCAGATATAAAGAAACACATAACAAATCGAATACAATAAGAACAAGGCTTAGATTGGTTCCCGATCCCTATAGATTGGTTCGCTTATTGCGAAAATATAGGGATCGGTAAAGGGCAGCCATGACGGGCAGAATTCTGCCCGTCACGTGGTTATTATTAAATTTTTTTTTTTAGTAAGTGCGCAGATTTTGCATTGACATTTGTAACTTGGCCGTGCGTGTCGAACATATCCAATTATGTAAATAAAGTACATTGCCTGAAGCAAAGGGCTTGGCCAATTTTTAAATATAAAATACACAATGCGCACGCGCAAAGACGACCAATTACAGATCAAGATGAAGCGCCCTTTACCTGTCCTTATATTCTCCTGTGTGGAATATGTGGACGGGAACCAGTCTAGAACAAGGCTATGATACAGCCTCGCCCGAGAAGTCATGATTCAGACCAAGATATTTCGGTAACCAGACTTTTGCAGTTGGCTACAATTCACCGCGCGATGGCGCACTTTCGCTGCATAATTTTGATATCGTTTAATGACCTTAGGGTTATACACTATTGGCATTTCCAGCTCTACACTGCGGTCCATAAGACCTTTATCACGGTGCGGCCATCTTCCCCTTTCTCCTATTAAAATGAACGTAACCAAAGCGAGGCTTGCAGAAAAAAATAGTTTGGTCCCGTTATGAAATTGTTCATTGTGTGCATCACAATGACACAGGCGTTGCGCGATCAAGAGAGCGCGCTGCTTGGACAGTGATTCATAATGGGAGATACACGCATTATCGCGCAGACGCACTGATCGTACCCAACACGTACTATGGGGAACAAGACAAAGATGGACGCACCGTGATAAAGGTCTATTAGTCCACGGCTCCGACAAGACCCTCAAATTGATGAGAATGAGGCGTAGTCTTCGATCTCATGGTGTCTGTCGCCCAAAAAGAAATCAGCACGAGATGTTATCTTGGATTACAAATCTCGTTATTTAGTCCATTCGTCAGTGATTTGTACACAATTGAAGATAAACAAAACAAAACAAAAACGCTGCAACATCAATAAATACATACATACACATTAAGGACATGTGCTATGCAGTAAAAGCCAAGCAAAGGTTTGGTTTGGGCCTAAAATGTATTAAACGGGTAATTGCAACAATAGTTCTCTTATCATATAAACTGTTCATCATTATTATAGGTATTTATAGGAGTTCACATCACTATACACCCATGTGCAGAAAATATGTAAAGTTGGGCGTTTGGGCAGCATACAGTGTACAGTTTAGCAATAGTCAGTTACATTGTGTGACAAAAGGTCGTGTTTTCCATATTTCCAAGTCCTGCACATCGGATACAAAAATGCATGTAAATTCGTCTCCCCAGTCCCCACAATACGATTACATGTCTTCTTTTTTTTCTTTCTGAAAAAGGTAACTGCAGGTTTCAACCAACCTGTATTTTCAACCACCCCGTTTTAGACTGCCGAAGTGAATATGTCATCTTTTGTTAATTGGCTCTAAACTACAAATCACTGAACCGTGTCCCTGTGCTTTGCAATGGTACTTTTTCCGACGGCCATGATAGTTTAGAGCCAATTGCCATGACAAAAACCGACGTCACACGTCGGCTGTCTATAATTATCATACACATCCTCAATCACACGTGGAGATACCGCTTAACAGTTTTTTCAACCTATTATCGGGGGCACGTCACAAATAGGTTACAAGTAGAATCTTTCAAATTTTGAAGAATTTTATTCCTTGAAAAATCGGAACCATAATGAAACAGAACGGCGGTCTTGAAAAGAAGCGAAACGAGCACGATAACTTTTCGTTTCATTTTCTTCAGATTTACACTAAAATAAAATAGAGCAGCCTGATAAGATCGAGTATTGTCTATAAGTCGCATAGTCAAGTGGTAATTCTTGAACCATGCCCTCGGGGTTAATGGTGTCTATGTATGGGCGGCCATAAGGGCCAAAATTAATAAAATCTTCACAAAGGACAAACCAACAGCAAAAGGACAAAATGGCAAGAGTACAAATTTACAGAAAGACAAAATTGCAATCAAACAAAGAACAAAGCCACAAGAGGACAAATTTACGAAAAGACAAACTCCAAATCAAAGGACAAAACGGCAAGAGGACAAATTTACAAAAAGACATAGTAAAAATCAAACAAAAGACAAATCGACAAAAGGACAAAGTTACAAAAAGACAGTAAAAATCAAACAAAAGACAAATCGACATAAGGACAAAATTACAAAAAGACATAGTAAAAATCAAACAAAGGACAAATCGACAAAAGGACAAATCAAACGGGACAAAACGACAAAAAGGGTCGTTTTCACAAAAGGACGCCCTCACACGCAAAGGACGTTTTTACAAAAGGACGTCAACACACACGCAAAGGTCGTTTCCACAAGAGGACGTCAACCATGGAGCTATATATAAGAACTAGAGTGCGCACTTATCACGTGACCCCGTGCCTGTGCGCGGTACCCGGGCGTGCCGCCCTGGGACCGCGTCCGCCATTTTGTTAGTGGTCAAAATGATTGATAAATACCCGGATGTATCCACTGCAGTCAACGGCGCGGCAGCTATAAATGGGCTTTTAAATGATTTATTGGCTGTTTAACGCCAGTCATGAGTGAGCTTTTTCTATTGTACCTAGGCAGGTATAAGTAACGTACACCTCTGCCACTAATTATGACATAATAATGTCACAAAAAGTGCGAATTTTGTTAGAAACGTGATTTTAGAAATGAAAAAAATACAGTTTTTCTCTTGAAAACGCTAGGTTATGCTATGTACTTAATGCATGGTGAACGGTAGAACGGTAGTTTTTCCCTTAGGCAGTCGGTTTCACCGGGAAATCCTGCACCTTACAGTCGCGCTGAACTAAATTATCCCAGAAATTTGAATTAAGTTCGACGTATGAAACAATTTGGAGCGACTTGGTTCGCCAGAAGTCGAAAGATCGAACGACTGAACAGCGACTTGGTTTCAGACGTCGATCTTAAGTGTGCGCGCGGCTCGCATACCGACGCCTGTCTGAAACAAAATTTTAATCGGAACGATCGTGCGCCTGTATGAAACGGGTGTTACTTTCCCCCAAGTTAATGGCTGAGGTACTAGTATACCCGAATGCTCTACCTACACACGCAAAAAGCAGTGGGGGACGTAGCAGGAAAGAACTAGGAAGTTGATCGTGGCTTCAGACCTTGTGTGCAAAATAGATGAGGCAGGCTGAAAAAAAATCCAGTGTTTCCTCACAAAATCTTAAACTTTCCCACTCCAAATTTCGAGTTTTTCCATCAAATCTGCACATTCTAATGCTAGATAAGTCATTAAAAAAAATTATGATCAACTCCCCAAATCTTGTACAGTACCCGGGCGACGATTTTGAATGTTGTTTGGCCCATGGGGAAAGAAAAGTGTTTGGCCTAACTAAAGTTTCAATCTTTTAAAGTAAAATATAAACATGGGACAATGATCCGACAGTCAGGATGATTGTAGTTAGCAACCACATCTTTCTGCACCCCTATCGCTGAAAGCATAATCTTAAAATAAAATTAAAGCTGAAAATACGCATGTCGTCAATACATTAGCACGTACTTTTTGCCCACTAACAAAATGGCGTCCACGCACCCTTGAGGGCACGGGGTCACGTGATAAGTGCTCACTCTAGTTCCTATATATAGCTCTGTGACGTCAACACACACACGCAAAGGTCGTTTTCACAAGAGGACGTCCACAAACACGCAAAGAACGTTTTCACAAAAGGACAAACTTTTGATAACTTAACTATTGTCGAACGCTGGGGGCGCTTGTTCAGATGTCCGCTACTAGCCCACGCATGTCCGTGGGTATAACACAGAGTACTGCGCACTCACGTGCAAACTTTTAACAGCCGTAGGCGTTTTACATTTGGCGCGGTTTTTGGTGTCGATCAAAGAGTATATATATGGGTGTTATCCTACGCAATGTTTGGCAAAAATAAGCAACAAACAACCAGTAAAATAATTCCATGGCAAACAAGTCTTTAAAAAGGCAGATATGTCTCAGAGTGCTCACTTTGATTTGTTAAAAATATTTTTTGGAAAACATACTTGACACTGTGTCTTATTGCTCGCAAAATATTATCAGTTAGATTTTAATGACTATCCTGTGTGAACTGTTATTTTTACTTTTTGCAGTGCATACTCTTGCAGTAACCCCATGGTAACCCATAGATCCATGTACATTACTGCAACTTTTAACTGTTGATTTTGCTGCATATTTAATGAAGGTCACATTCCTAAGCCACTGCCCATACTCAGAGAGGCTGGGACCTTTTTATAGCTCCATGTTGGGACTGACCTATATTTGTATTGTGGTTTCTGGCCAAGACTTTTATAGACTTGCGCGCCAGTCTCTTGTTTATTTCAGAGCCACGCTGTATTATGCATGTACACTGTATACCAGTATATAGTACTGACTCTCAGCAACACTATAATGTATTGTGGATCAGTGCAAGTCTATTCAGGCACTACAGTCATGGAGGCACCTATAGCTCCATGACCGTGACGTACTTGTTCCACATTTATCCCAGACATATCCACCTTAATTTTGGCTGATCACCATTTCAACATACTATGCAAGCAGTATTTATAATAAAGGGAAATACCAATGTCAAAAACAAATCGCAGTAACTAATAGTAATTAAAAGCAGGAATTCACATGAGAGTTTAACCGTCAGTACAACTTTATGCACTTTGACAGATTCGAGTTAATTTCATTCTTTTAGAACTTAAATAAGTGTATGCGATGGTAAACATCGCACTAAACAAAACACATGCAAAACTGTATACCATTGATTAGACTGGTTCCCGCTCCACATATTCCACATACAACGACTGAATATGAGGACCGGCTACTGTGGTGTTTAAAATAGCACTTTAAGCATTACGTCATGCATTTATTTTTAGAAGCACATAACCGTTAATTTTCAAAGCGCGCTGCGCGCTATATATGGCATGAGTGTACAACAATTTGAAAGGGGTTATTACATATTTGACCAATACAAATTTAATATATTAACCTTAAAATATTAAATATGCTTATTTTAATATACATGTAGGCTAGCATCAAAACGAAAATTTAAACCTTGTCTGCATCACCCATACCAGTGATCGAGCTCCATAATGTACTATATAGTACATTACTTTTAATCTGCTGTTGCAATCCCGTAACTATAGCGACTGACAGCCACTGTGTACTAATTTTAAATCCGTGGCATCACCATAAATACACACGCACCTACACGCACGTACAGTTATGCACGCGACGTCAATTCAAATTCTCGAAACAATGACGAAGTGTACCCGACGATTAACGGTAACGTCCGGACGACCGGACGTGCATTCGGGTAACTTCGGGAACCTTCGGAAAAAGGAGGAATTCCTCCTGTTTTAAAATGGCGAAATTGGCGGCTGCCGGACCTTAAATTCAGTCTAGTCAAAAGATTTTTGGTCCGGGTACCAGACTAACCATTGATAAGTGCAACAAGTACATATCATCATGGAGCTACATAGGTGCCTCCTAGATTGGTTCCCGATCCCTATAGATTGGTTCGCTTATTGTGAAAATATAGTAAGTGCGCAGATTTTGCATTGACATTTGTAACTTGACCGTACGTGTCGAACGTATCAAATTATGTAAATAAAGTACATCGCCTAAAGCAAAGGGCTTGGCCAATTTTTAAATATTAAAAAACTCAATGCGCACGCGCAAAGACGACCAATTACAGATCAAGATGAAGCGCCCTTTAGCTGTCCTTATATTCTCCTGTGTGGAATATGTGGACGGGAACGAGTCTAAGGTGCCTCCATGACTGTAGTGCCTGAATAGACTTGCACTGATCCACAATACATAATAGTGTTGCTGAGAGTGCAGTACTATATACTGGTATACAGTGTACATGCATAATACAGCGTGGCTCTGAAATAAACAAGAGACTGGCGCAAGTCTATAAAAGTCTTGGCCAGAAACCACAGATACTTAATTGTTGCCTGGGCAATACAATTATAGGTCAGTCCCAACATGGAGCTATAAAAAGGTCCCAGCCTCTCTGAGTATGGGCAGTGGCTTAGGAATGTGACCTTCATTAAATATGCAGCAAAATCAACCGTTAAAAGTTGCAGTAATGTACATGGATCTATGGGTTACCATGGGGTTACTGCAAGTAGTATGCACTGCAAAAAGTAAAAATAACAGTTCACACAGGATAGTCATTAAAATCTAACTGATAATATTTTGCGAGCAATAAGACACAGTGTCAAGTATGTTTTCCAAAAAAAATTTTAACAAATCAAAGTGAGCACTCTGAGACATATCTGCCTTTTTAAAGACTTGTTTGCCATGGAATTATTTAAAGTAGGTCTTCAAAAGTCATTCTGCATATTTTTACTGGTTGTTTGTTGCTTATTTTTGCCAAACATTGCGTAGGATAACACCCATATATATACTCTTTGATCGACACCAAAAACCGCGCCAAATGTAAAACGCCTACGGCTGTTAAAAGTTTGCACGTGCGCAGTACTCTGTGTTATACCCACGGACATGCGTGGGCTAGTAGCGGACATCTGAGCGTTCGACAATAGTTAAGTTATCAAAAGTTTGTCCTTTTGTGAAAACGTTCTTTGCGTGTTTGTGGACGTCCTCTTGTGAAAACGACCTTTGCGTGTGTGTGTTGACGTCCTCTTGTGGAAACGACCTTTGCGTGTGTGTTGACGTCCTTTTGTAAAAACGTCCTTTGCGTGTGAGGGCGTCCTTTTGTGAAAACGACCCTTTTTGTCGTTTTGTCCTGTTTGATTTGTCCTTTGTCCTTTTGTCGATTTGTCCTTTGTTTGATTTTTACTATGTCTTTTTGTAACTTTGTCCTTATGTCGATGTGTCTTTTGTTTGATTTTTACTATGTCTTTTTGTAAATTTGTCCTCTTGCCGTTTTGTCCTTTGATTTGGAGTTTGTCTTTTCGTAAATTTGTCCTCTTGTGGCTTTGTTCTTTGTTTGATTGTAATTTTGTCTTTCTGTAAATTTGTACTCTTGCCATTTTGTCCTTTTGCTGTTGGTTTGTCCTTTGTGAAGATTTTATTAATTTTGGCCCTTATGGCCGCCCATATCTATGTGAGGCACCACGGGACAAAAGCAACCAACAAACCTGCCCTTTGTCACACCATTCAATGAAGCAATATTTATATCAGCCGTGCGCAGCAGAAAGAACAAGGCTATGATACAGCCTCGCCCGAGAAGTCAGGATTCAGACCAAGATATTTCGGTAACCAGACTTTTGCAGTTGGCTACAATTCACCGCGCGATGGCGCACTTTCGCTGCATAGCATACATGCTAATTCTTCACGGATTCACACAATATCATAGCCCTTGGACAAGGCTACACGCTGTTATATTGTGATCGTCAGATTCCTTTCTTTCTAAATTATTTCTTTCTTTCTTTCTTCGGGCAAACGGTCACGTGACATCACATATCTGCTAATAACTGCCAAACGCGGTGGCCGATTTCAACCAGATTTGGACAGAGTCTTCCTTGACCGGAGTCCTATCTTGAGTGACCACCACGTGAGGTCAATGGTCACCTACTGGTCACTACTGGTCATTTTCTTCAAACATATAAAATGCTTCTTCTTCCACAGTCTTGACCCAATTAATGTCAAATGTGGTCAGTAACATCTTTGGACCAAGCTACATATGGGTTGTTCACAGAATTTGGCCATCGGCTACCTAAGGTCGGGTCATTTTCTTTGGAATGACCAAAATGCTATCTGCCTATGTGCCAATATTTGCCAAAATCCTTTGTCGTTTTCAGCCAAATTTGGACAGGATCTTCGTTGATCCGAGTCCCATCTTATACAAAATGCTTCTTAAGAGTTCTAAAGGTCATTGGTCAGTCCAGTGGCCGAAATTTTAAACTTGGTCGTATTGCAACATGAAGGTAATTTTCGGGGTCAGCGAGGAAGCGCAATTATTTGAGGTGGTGGTCAGTGGTCAGCAGTAGCCGAAATTTTCAACTTAGTCCAAATGGACTTTGGGTGGTATTTTTGGAATCTACGTTCAATGGCGAGCTCAAAAATACCAAACCGACAAAACTGAACACTGGTCAATTTTGGCCGAAATTGTAAACTTTGTCGAAACTGACCAATGTTGGTATTTTTGGAATCTATGTTGAAATCGATGGTACCCTACTGAAAGTCATTGGCCAATGGTCAGTTTTAGTGGTCCAATTTCCGGACATCGTCGAAGGTCACTTTATAATACACAGGAACCCGGAAAGCCAAAAGGAGCACCACAAAATAGTTTCTACCAATAAAATCATCCAAAAAGTCTGCAGCAATCACAACTGGAGATTTATCAATAACGACAACATCAACCAACGATTATTGGCATCTGATGGGGTACATCTCAACCGTGCTGGCATAATAGTCTTTGCCCGAAATCTCATCAGACATCTTCGCGGTGCACCTCCACTCCTCTCCCCAACAGTGCCTGCGGCTGACTATGAACACCAACATCAACCATACAAGCCTTCGTTTGTTCAGCAACAGTGGGATGGCCAGCCTCCGCCCACCTATGCCCAAGTTGCCAGCACCAGACCAGGAGCAAACGGCCACGTCCCTGAACCCATCCAGCGGGATTTCCATTACGAGGACTGGAAAACACGCAAAAGGCACGTGATCCCGAATCACCAGGCGCAGCAAGCTTGGCCCATGACACGTCACCAGCCATTACCAACTCAGGAAACCGAGTGGCTGAGATACCAGAGCAAGAATCGTCAGTCACTGAACAAACCGCGCAAAATGGTCCCGAAAGGTCGCTCTTGAACAGTTCGACTCAAGATATGCATTGTTGTTACGGCGACCTGATTGATGGCAGTGTCCCTCCAATTAAAACTAAAGGGTTTAAATTTGGTCATATTAATATACATAGCCTCGTCAGCAAAATAGATGAACTTCGTCTTTTACTGAAATACAAGCCTTTTGATGTGTTATGTCTAAATGAAACATTGTGTGATTCTAGCATTTCGAACGAAGAGATAAGTATTGACGGGTTTTCTCTTTTAAGAAAGGACAGAACCAGACATGGTGGCGGTGTAGCCATCTATGTCTCAAATGATCTTAAATTTTCTAGGCGAAACAATCTTGAGTCTGATAGTTTAGAAAGTGTGTGGATTGAAGTAAAATACAACAAGTATAAATCCTCCCTTCTAATTGGTGCTTTTTACAGACCACCCAGTGCCGGTTCTGACTTTTTTGATAAGTTTGATGAAGTTCTTGCAGCTGCTTCCACTGAAAACAAGGAGTGTATTTTATTAGGAGATTTTAATTGTGATTTTAATTATGGTGTTTTAAATAGTAATGGCGATAACTTAAAGTTTTATACATCTTTGTATGGATTTACACAGATGATTAGATTACCAACAAGGGTCACCAAACACACGCAAACAATGATAGATCTCATATTTGTAAACAACCCCGATGTTTTTATTGATAGTGGTGTGTTTTGTACTGGTATAAGTGATCACTTTTTAATTTACTCAGTTCGTTGTTTTAATTCTAAACCCTCTACTCGACAGAGTCACGACTATATTGAGTACAGAGCCTTTAAGAACATGAACGTCGATTGTTTTCTTCGCGATCTAGAAAATATACCGTGGGATGCTATCATTAATTCCGTTGACATTGAATTGGCATGGCAAACATGGATCGACGTTTTTATGGAAATTGTCAACATCCATGTTCCCCTTTTAAAAAAGAAAATTAGACATAACGCCTGTCCCTGGATCACTAACGATATTGTAAAGCTAATGAAGGAGCGTGATCATATCCATAAAGCTGCTGTTAAACATAATAATGAGAATCTATGGAACGAATATAAATGCTTACGCAATAAAGTGACACACATGATGCAAAAACAAAAGGCAGACTATTACTGTGGTTCGATCCGTGATAATGCTGGCAATAGCAAAAAGATCTGGAGTCTTCTCAAGGAAATAACTCCAAAACAAGAGCGTGTCCTCCCTAGTTCGATTACGATCAATGGATCAGACTGCACTGAGGCTAATCAAATCGCTGACGCATTCAATAATTACTTTGTGACATGCGCAGAAAACGTCACAAAAGATCTGCCCGTTACCACTCCAATTGAGCCTACTTGTAGCAATGGCCTCGTCTTTGATTTGAAACTAGTCTCGTGTGACTTTGTTGCGAAAACTATCACTAATATGAGTGTAAGCAAAGCTACGGGAAATGATCAGCTCAGCTGTCGCTTGATAAAAATTGCTTGCCCGGTAATCCTTCACTCTTTAACTAATATAATAAACATGTCTTTAATGCAAGGATATGTACCCGAGGGACTGAAGAGTGCAAAGGTAATACCGATTTTTAAGTCCGGCAATACTTCGGACATGAGTAATTACCGTCCTATTTCTGTATTGCCAATTGTAAGTAAGATCTTGGAGCGAGCTGTTAATGAACAATTATATGAGTTTATTAATGAACACGACCTTTTGCACCCAAATCAATCGGGATTTCGTCCATTGCATTCAACAACTACCATTCTCGCCAAATTAGTCAATCAGTGGAGCAGAAATGTAGAACGTGGCGACCTGACAGGAGTGGCTTTCATTGACCTTAGAAAGGCTTTTGACACAATTAACCACGAAATTCTTCTAGCTAAATTGAGCTCAGTAGGTTGTTCGGCAAGTACCATGAAGTGGTTTTCAAGCTACCTGTCAGGCCGCACACAACGAGTATATATTCACAAAGGTTATTCTAAACCACAGAAAATTGTTAGTGGTGTTCCACAAGGTTCAATTTTGGGTCCACTTTTATTTTCAATTTACGTCAACTCTATGCCTTTTTCAGTCAATGACGGTATTGTAGATATGTATGCCGATGATACAACTCTGACAGTGAATGGCAGGACTCCTACAGATATTGAAAATAAATTATCCGCTGCTTTGATTTCCATATCGAACTGGTTGAATAAACATCGGCTTGTTCTAAATTATGATAAAACTAACGTTATGCTCATGGGATCTAGATCCAAAACCAAAGACACTAATTTTAAAGTAGAGGTAAATGGTACTGTTCTTGAAAGAGTTTATAAAACCAAATGTTTAGGGGTGATTATTGATGATGAGTTGAAATGGGCAGATCAGATAGACAAAGTTGTGAGTATTGTACAGACCAAACTTGGAATTATCCGACGAGTAAAGCCGTACTTGCCAACAGATTCCATTAAATTACTTTATAATGCCTTTATCTTGCCACACTTTGATTACTGCTCGCAAATATGGGCAGAAAGATTCAATATACATACAGAAAAGTTATTAAAACTTCAAAAACGTGCTGCCCGATTAATTCTAAGTAAAGGTTACGACACTCCCTCTAAAGAGATGTTTAATACATTAGGCTGGATGCCGCTACAGACACGATTTCAATATCTGCGAGCAGTACTTATGTACAAGTGTATAAACAATCTTACTCCTTCTTATCTTACAGCCGAAATCCTTAAAATATCCGATCTGCACCATCACACTACCAGACAGGCGACTAAAGACACATTATTTATTCCTAAATACAAAACAGAATGCTTAAAGCACAGCCCTTTTGTCGCCGGGGCAATTGTCTGGAATAATCTTCCCCAAAACATCAGATCGGCAGCATCAATTAGCTCTTTCAAGTCAGTACTAAAAGATACCCTTGTTTAATTTACATGTTAGGTATAATTGTTTTAGTTCATCTCTGTATAGTATTTATAACTGTATTATTACTACACGTATATATTTTATCCATTTTATTAAATTGTCATCCTATCCGTATATGCTTGTCCGTCTGCTCGTCGTACCATCTGTTTGTATGTCTGTCCGTTTGGTATATTTGTCCATCCCTCCCTCTGTGCGTTTGACTATTGGTCAGTCTGTTGTCAGTTAACCCGTCCATCTATTTGTTTGTTAATTGATACTATATGTTTTATCCAGGGTTTCTTTATTCTCGTGTGATTTCCATTTTTACTTTTTCTGTCATTTGTGTATATTTTCGTTGATTATTTTATGTTTGTTTTAAAGCATTGTTTTATTTATTTAAACTAAATTTAACTAAAACCGCTTGCCTGTTTATTATTATTTTATTAATATTTCTAATTTTTAATGAATCTTATGTTACTTTAATTGTTTTATAGTATTGTTTTTACATTCAGGGCCTCGTGGGAGACCACATTAATGTGAACGAGTCACCCTGATTAAATATCAGATATAAATAAATAAATAGGGTATCAGCGGTCGACTTACATGCACTGGTGCATGTAGACTAAAAAAGTTACATGCAAAGAACTTACACAAAACAGAATAACAAAAAATGCATTTTTTATTTCCAGTTACTATTGGAACTCACTGTTTGTTTATTTCATCAATGACAAAATAAAATTCAAAAGTGTGATACCCTTATACCTGGTTTTAGAAATCACTATCGGGTGATCCACAATACATGTACATGTACCTGTATCGCGCGCAAATTTACGTATGAATACAGCGCATTCATGATCCTCAGCGATCGCTACACACAGTATGGTAATACAAGTCATGCACGTGTTTGTACATGTATCCATACCATGCACAACATACAGCGGTGGCCTAGAGGGGTATATCCAATAGACTTCTAAAGTGAAAACGTCACCCTTTGTGTGTTGCCATGGTTTTTGGGTCTACACTAAAACCAGTGAACTGTTTCCCTGCTCTATACCAATGGACGTTTCAGATTACCAGCGAATGTTTAGACCCAAAAACCATGGCAACCGACGTCACACTTTAGTAGTCTATTGCTCAATTGCGATACCCCTAGTCTTTTTCCTGGTCGTTTTTATGCTACGCGCTCACGCGCTGTATTGCTCGGAACGTATAGAAGGAGGAACTTAAGGAAGTGTTTAGAAAACGGCCACACTCGCGTCTACGCACACAGCGGCATATATCGGTACATTCTTACGTACATGCTGGTCGATAGTCTTGGTGCAAGACGATACTGCGTGATATTTGTCACTGACCGCCGCGCGATAACCAACACTCACCGACAATCGCCAAGAGAGGGCGCCATACACACCAGTCTCCAGTATCGTCTTGGGACATTTGTCGAACGTTGGTATGTGACACTGTGTGACCTCTAACCTAAGCTTATACATATGCATTATAGAGGTCAACAGAGTTCCACATAATGAGCATGCCAGCCTGGCAACTTTCTGTGCCTGCACAGCTGGGGTTATTTCCTTCCTACTAAATCATGGTCCCATATATCCTCCAAAAAAAAAAGCCACTTGTATATACGTTATACCCGAATCAAGCGTGTTACAAATTGGGGAGAATCATAAACGTAAAATTTAAAAGAACGGCTCAGATTGTCCGCTGCCGAGCTATAGACATACCTGGCGCGGCCCGCGCCCCGCGGTGGAATTCCCGATCCACACACGCCCCCAAAAAGCAACTGTTGTAACCTCAAAATGGCCACAAATACATCTGAGGTACAAGAGTAGCCTATCGAGGTTTTAGCTGGGTACAATGACTTACATTCTTAAAGAAAGTGCAATTTTTCGACCGATTTCGAGACCGTTTCTGTGCGTGCCGCACGGCATTTCACACATTTTGCAGAATTTTGCGTGTGCCGGCATGCCGGACCGGGAATAATGAAAATGCGATGCCTGCTAAATATACTGAAATAAAAGAAGTTCGATCGCGTCCAGGTTCGTGTTTGCGAGACAGATTTGTGAAACTGTCTACTGTTCATGGGGATACTATTTGTTTAAAATTGTATTCTAATAAACGTGTGCTGCGGGTGCACCGGTGCCGTTTGTCGCCCATAAATTAAAGCCTGCCCTTTTCATGCCAGCGTCATAATTTTTAGTGGTAAATTCACTGTATATTCCACACAGAAATGGACGAACTGTACCAAGCATAACACAGCAACCGCTTGGTCAATTTTTGCAACCAAAGTATTTATAAAATCTGTTGTAACTTGTGTGTACCTAGAGAATCATTTTTCTTCATCATTGTACTTTTGATTTTCCCGAAGTTGCTGCGAGACGTCGATATTTGCGGAAACAAATAGGCATGACCTTTTGTTTAAAAACAAATCAGAAAATTTTTGTAGACACTAATTTTCGAAAATCAGAAATGTTCACAGATTTACGCCTAACTTACACAATATAAACACGATGACCGTAGAAAACTTCCCCTGAAATGGTTTTGTCTGAAGTGCTTTAGTCTTTGAGAAATTAGTAAAACAATTAGTTTTCGTCTCATGAGACGAAAATTCAATTCGCCCCAAGACCATTTCGCCCAAGTGCCATTTCGCCGCCAAACCACTTTGCCTGAGTGCCATTTCGCCCCAAATCACTTCGTCCAAACACTACATCGCCCACATGCTACTTCGCCCCAAAACCACTTTGTGCACAGGCCGAGGTTCAGGGCGAAAAAGTTCAGGGCGAAGTGGTTTTGGGGCGAAATGACTGCAAACCCTTTTTTGACTGTTTTCTCAAAAGTTAGACCATGGAGGAAGGAAAGACTTTCCTTCCTCCATGGTTAGACCATTATTTGAAGAAGTTCGGAGCTGGTTTTTGCTCAGGTTAGTTTTAATCATGCATATCTTCAATCACACAGGGGGATAAAACTATTTGCAACAGTTTACCAATCATGTATACTATCTTTAAATTTGGCGATGAAACGTGATTTTAGTAGTAAAAAAAAATATGTTTTCTCTTCGAAAACACGACCCATAGCAGTCTCGTCCGCGTAGCGCTAGCTAAGCCAGCGAGTGCCGTACGGTTTTCGCAGTCTGTGAAATCATAATAAAGACACGTTTCTGCAGCGTACGGGTTCAGCCAAATAACGGCTTCGGTTGCCGGGCTGACAAACCAAAGCCGAAGTTCGTTGAATTCATTGGGAAAAAAACTGGCCCCATTGCCACATTTTCATATTTTTTCTTTTAAAAACGAATAAAGCACGGACTGTACTTGTCTGACGCGATAACGTGTGCTTTTCCTGTTTGATAATTAAGACGTACGTACAGGTACCAGACTTCACAGCGCTCGGCTTGAAATATGTTAATAAGCTACGTCATAGGTATGCATGGCATAATGAGCAATGCTTGGAATGCGCTCGGAATTTCCCGAGCGGATTCAGGAAATGTCCCAAGACGATACTGCAGAGCACGGACGTAGACTGGTTCCCTGTCCTCATAGTACAGTGTATGGCGCCCTCTCTTGGCGAATGTCGGTGAATGTTGGTTAGCGCGCGGCGGTCAGTGACAAATATCACGCAGTATCGTCTTGCACCAAGTCTAGCTGGTCGATCGATCATGCGTTGCGTGCACAACAAATCCGGTGCGCGCGTTGTGACAAGTTGGTTGTATGGTTGGTTCAACGTGGGCAAATATACCACGGGTACGTAATTAGGCCTACAAATGCTTACATGCACAGATACACAAAAAGTAGGCCCACATGCACCAGTGCATATACGTGCACCCGTCTAAATCGACCGCTGGAGGGTATTTTCGAGGTCACTGGAGCAGTGCCAGTTCAAACAAACTATATATGGATCAGCATCTTGATTTCCAGTCAAATGTTTCCTCAACCTTCTGCATTGTTCAAAGGTCAGAAAAACCTTTCATAAAAGCTATTTCAGCTAGGCTGATATCCGTGCTTCGTGAAGCACATAAGCTCTAGTTCCAAGTTTGCATTTGGGGTAAGTTTACTCGCAAGAGCTCTAAACTGATTGTCGGTTTCACAATGCTGTAGCTAAACTGCATTGTAAACAAAATCTGTGATTTTACATCAAACTCTGGCAGCAGCCAGGGGCGGATCCAGGAATTTTTCCAAGGAGGGGTTTTTGTCAGTGCGAGTGCCGACAAAGTCGCTCAGCGGGAGGGGGGCGGGGGTTACCAGTCGTTTTTATATCAAAGTTGCGGACACACAGAAAATGCATTACAGTATTATTAACAAATTTAGTCCACTCCTCCTTCGCAAAAGTCTCAAGGTCATTGAGGTTGGAAGGCTTCCTTGCCATCACCCGAGTCTTGAGTTCCCTCCATAGATTATCGATCGGGTTGAGATCCGGGCTTTGGCTCGGCCACTCCAGAACATCCACATGGTTGTATCGTTGTCCTGCTGGTAGGTCCAATGCTGACCAAGCTGGAGTTTCTCAGCGGACTGCTTGATGTTTTCATCGATGATCTTAATGTACTGCTCCTTTTTCATGATCCCAACCACTTTGACGAGATTCCCAGTCCCATTTGCCGAGAAGCATCCCCACAGCATGATGCTACCACCTCCATGCTTGACGGTTGGGACCGTGTTTTTTTGGGAGGGTGGGGGGATTATACGCTTTCCCTTTCTTTCGCCAGACATAACCAACATCCATGCATGTGCCCGAAAAGCTCCATTTTTTTCTCGTCTGACCACAGAATCGATGACCAGAAGATTCACCTTCATGGTGATGCGGGGATTGTTGCTGGCTTCTTGGCACACTGTTCTTGCCAGATGAGGTGACACCTTCCACTTACGACCACGCCCTTTAAGGTTTCTCACTGTGTGGAACTCCTTGTACTTCCTTATTATGCTCTGAACGGTGGAAACTGGCACTCTAAACTGCTTCGAAAGGGCCTTGTGGCCTTTTCCTTCTTTGTGGCCATTGACGTTCTCTTCTCTTTGCCATGCTAACCAGAAACTGGGAATGAAGGCATCAACTCCCCTCACTTTACAGCCTACAAGCAGAGTGCTATAATAATATATTCTAAGACATTGTTTGATTTAAATTTAATTGAACAGATATGTTAATGATTCAAATATTATGCAAACACAGGATAAATGTTGATTAACAACAAAAAGGAATTACTGGAATGTCGAAAGCAGGTGCATTATCAAAAAAAATGGCCTAAATGCTGAGATTTTGTAAGGGGTATATATGAATAGCTTTGAACAGGCACAAAAAAGCAAATCTGGACATCACTATTGTTATGCAAATGATGCTGAGCAACTAACTGTCCTAGGATACAGTGAAAGTGAGGAAATTTGAAAAATGTTAGATTTTTCAAAGGGTATGAATAATTTTGAGCTCAACTGCATGTGGCTGAAATTTCTACAACGCAGTTTATCAACATTAGTTATGTAATGTTTTTGTTAATTCCTGCTTTTAAAAGTTTTCCAATCGTGTAATCTATATTAACGTCGGACGTATGTACAGTGTACAATGGAGGAGGTCGCCATATTTTGCTCTTGTTTTTTTAGACTTGATTGAATCATGGGTGTTGAGGTAGGCGTTTGGTGCCTTGGTCTGCTGGTCTTGGTGGCTGGTTCGCCGCTTCAGCGCGACTTCCCCGAGTATTCTGCAGAACTTGTTAAGAAAATTAACGCAATGGACACGACTTGGAAGGTAGGCCTATGCCTTATTATCGCACCTCATGCATATTCATAAACGAGGATCCCGTTTTTATTGGTCCATTCACCATCAAGTGCTACTAGTTATTTTTGCTGTTTCGGCTGGATTCACAATGAGTCTTTTCTCTTATATAAAATTGGCGCGCGTTGCTTTAAGAAAAAGCGGTGTCGAGGGAATTTGGAGTGAAATGCACTCGGAAAGTAAAAGAATAAGAAAAACACTTTCCGCCAAATTTGAATTCGTGCATGGTTTTCAGTGTGTCCTTTCACTCCAAATTCCGTCCATACCACCCTAAGCATGACGCCATTAAATTGGCCCCACGTTAAGACGAGTTCAATGCGTCCTAATTCCCATACCAACGTCCCAAGATAAGAAAAGTGACCCTAGACGCGTCTTGAATTTTCATACTTATGTAACCCACTTAATAATACGGCCAAGACCCAACAGTTCTCAGATTTAACCTAACACTTTAATTCCATCATTGATTTCCTCCACAACAACTCAATTACTGGCTCTAGGAAAATCTAGGGGTTATATTACTCTTACAAGGTCAAAGGTAATGCAAGGTCAACAATGCAAATAACGGTTTTATATTTATAACAACAAATGATGATGATGATGATGAGCGCTCAACACACACACAAAATAGCAATGTACATGTAGATCTACGTTAAGGATATAGCGATTCTGGCCAGTTCTGTTCAGTTCACCGGTCAATCTTGACTCGCAGTGGTTAAAACGCGGCCACTCCACGGATGCTCACATGAATCCTGGAAAACGCTACAAGTTCAGCTCAGCTCCCGCTACAAGGTGGAAATACAGGCACTTGGCAATCGTTCTTGTAGGGAGAAATTCCGCTTGTAGTTGATCACCTGATCCAAGTTCATCTTGGTACAGTGTTGATCGGTCACTTAAGTACTGTCCAGTACTCACTGTAGACTACAGTCCAAATGATTGACCGTCCATCATCAATCAGGCTCAGTCGAATGTGTCTCTTGCTTTGCTCAAGATGAAACCTGAGACTGAGAGCCAGCGGTCCTTTTCCGCCTCCCGATAAGGTATGATTAATAAACTAAATAATGGGAATAACGGATGATGAATTTGGGCCCCTAAAAGTATGTTTTTTGGGGATCTCAAGTTCGTTTTATCCGCAACATTCTGCAAACAAAATGGCAGCCTCCATGCAATGTTTCAACTGTCTGACTCTCACCAAGTGAGGGCGCCAGACAACGTTTGTACTGGGCTACATTCACCCCTCCTAGACGTGCTGCATCGTCCCGATGCGACCCTTTTTGGTTCCAAAAATAGTTTGATGGAGTGATGAAACAAGATTCTCAAAAGTGACAGACGAAATAGAGGAAGTATGAGCAGGCTGACCCAATGCATCGTAAGTCAGCCGATGCGGTGGTCTCCTAACTCTGGACTGGCGCAATGCTCCTTTATCCTCAAAAGTCAAAGAAGCTGACTGAGTCAGAAGCGGGCTCTGACTGAGTAATATCCTCTGTTTCTGACGCTGGGCCAAGAATGCCAACTTCTGATGCAATCGTGGCTCCTGGAGTGGGGGTACATTATCCAGCTCGGCCGAGTCGCATGGTCTCTCCGGACAGACCCCAGTGCTTTCATCACTGTTAGCTGAAACTTCATCTACCAACACATCTGTCAGTGGGGACTCTTGCGCCTGGTCAACTATTACAAGCTCTTGCTCCCCGGAAACTTCTGGAGCAAGGACTGTCATTGAAGGATCGGAAAGGGCATCGATAACACAAGCTTCATTAGAACTCCCTTGAGCACCCGAAGTAGGCGGTCTGCTAAGTTCACTTGGCAGTTTGTCGTTCCCCTGTTCACTCTCCTCAGGGACATTCGCCATAGAGACATCACAGGGCTCATCACTGGATGACGGTGCATCAGCTTCTGCCACCTCTGATGGCCGAGGACTGAATTCCTCGGCATTAGGATTCAAAGCTGGAACTTCCACCGAGTCAGTGGTATCTTTTGAAATACTCTGCTCTACGGGGGTGACTGGTTCATCTGATGTAATCTCTTCCAAAACAGTCGGTGGTTGGGGTTCAGAACTCGTGTCTACTTCACTTCCCGAGGGCCAGATGGTGATAACTTCGATTTCATCAGAGTCGGAGTTGTAGTTGTAGTCCTCAGGTGGAACCTGGGAGGGATCAGCCTTTTCTGACCTCGTGCAGGGCTTTGGTGCCTTCTTCGCTGCAGGAAGAGAAACTATTTCTCCTATCAGCTGTCCAATGGGGAGTATCCGGTTCCGATGCAAAGTCTTGACTGGCCCAGATCCAACTTCTGGTTTAAGCTGGTAGACCGGAATGGCATCATTACGGCGGCCAATGACAACATAAATGTCTCTACCCCACTTGTCGGCAAGCTTGTGAGTTCCCTTTAGACCCACGTTCCGAATGAGAACCCTGTCTCCCTTCTGGAGTTAACTCCCTCTGACTTTCATGTCGTATCGGCGCTTGTTGGCTGCGGCTACTCTGGGATGCTATTCTGTACGCACTCTCCAAATTTCGCCGAAGTTCCTGTACGTACTTGGAGTGATCACTGTTAGAAACACCGTCGGGGATGTACCGAAACAGAGGTCCACAGGAAGGCGTGCCTCCCTACCGAACATTATGTAGTACGGGGAAAACCCCGTACTATCATTCCTCGTACAGTTGTAGGCATGCACGAGAGAGCCTACATACCTACTCCAGGTCCACTTGTCCTCATTCGGCAAGGTACCCAGCATCCCTAATAAGGTCCTGTTAAATCTCTCTGGCTGAGGGTCTCCCTGAGGATGATACGGTGTGGTCCTCGTTTTCTGCACGCCAAGAAGTCCTACAAGCTCCTTAATGAGTCTATTATCAAACTCACGCCCTTGATCAGAGTGAAGTCTGGCGGGAAAGCCATAGTGCTGGAAGTATTTCTCCCATAGTAGTTTCGCCACTGTTCGCGAAGACTTATCACGAGTTGGAAATACCTGCGCATAACGGGAGAAATGATCGGTGATGACAAGGATATATTCAGCACCACTACGCATCGCCTGTGTGGTGTCGTAGCAGCCACACCAAGAAGCTGGACGTGCATCTCAACAACACCATGCGCATTATCACCGGATGCATGCGGCCAACGGACACAACCTTCCTGCCAGTACTCTCTGGAATCGCGCCACCTGACATCAGGCGCGAAACCCGCGTGATGACCCTTGCTACAACAGCAAAGGAGAACCAACCGCGTGTCTGCATTTCACCACCGCGTGTCTGCACCCGGCCAAGACCGTCAGCGACTCAAATCACGCCGACCCTTCTCTCGCCATGCTGCTCGTGTGCTGGCGGACGACTACGACCCAGAGATGGCTTGGGGTGATCGTGTCAACAATGGTCCCCCTCTCCTACAGTCTGCATGCCCACCGCCTAGCACAGCCCTCCCTCCCGGTGCTGACCTTCCACGCAAGCAATGGGTGCGGCTGAACCGTCTTCGCTCCGGCACTGCTCGAGTGGCAGAGACCCTCCACCGCTGGGGTATGCAAGATGACGCAGCTTGCACATGCGGGCATCCGTCCCAGACAGTCCACCACGTGGTGACCGAGTGCACCACCCACAAGGCACCTGGCTCCTTCTTCACTCTCGTCAGCCCTGATACCTCGACACGAGACTGGATAAGAGACCTCTCGATCGAACTTTGATTCATAAAACTAGATTGTCTGTGCAAACGATTATATTATATATAGCACCACTACGATCCTTCTCGAGCTTGAGGAAGTCTATGCACACCAATTCCAAGGGATAGGCAGTTGTGATATTTACAAGGGGAGCTGAAACTTTGGGAGGTGTCTTGTGAGCCACACACCTCGCACAGCGTCGAACCCACTCTTCTATCTGGGTTGCCATTTTTGGCCATTAAAATCGGGGTCTTGCAAGAGCGACGGCCCTTTCCATCCCCATGTGGCCAACATCATTGTGGAGACCTTTCCGTGGCCTGTTCCCTGAATTCCCGAGGCACAACCAGCTGAAACAGTCGAAATCCAGAGGGTCTAACAGAGCTCCGATGAAGCACTCCGTCTCTCAATACAAACCTGCTGAACTAGCTGCACAAAGTATTCCTTTCCTGGGAGAAGCTAGATTCAGCTTTGGGCCTTGATCCCTGTTGAACACACTGAATGATAAAGTCAATGTCCTCATCCGCTGCTTGAGCTTCCCTCCAATCAACAGAATCCAACCCTTGGTTAAGGTCAATACCTGTACTGGAGTATTCCGTCGGGACGGCCTCTGCGCTCATTGCCATACAGTATACCAAAGAGTCGCCGTCCAGGTTTGTTACAGGACGCTCGTCGACCTTGGGACTAATCAGATGCTGAGATGGAATTGCAACAATTTCCTGACGACTACACGGGTCTGGTCATCGTTCCCATTGTCTCCTCTGAGGCGTGCTTCCAAATCGCGAATTCGAGCCTGTTGGTCGAACTCTGCACCATCACGAGAACCCATACCTGGTCTCCGGGACAAGGCGTCTGCGTCTTGATTGGTGCGACCCGCTCGGTAATGTATAGTGAGGTCGAATGTAGTCAGGGCAGCCAGCCATCTGTGTCCTGTGGCGTCTAGTTTCGCTGACGTCAATACGTATGTCAACGGGTTGTTGTCTGTGAAGACCCTTGTGCCCTTCGCTGAATATAAGTAGTCCCGATATTTGTCCGTGACGGACCACTTAAGGGCGAGGTACTCGAGCTTGTGAGCAGGATAGTTTCGTTCAGCTTTGTTCAGACTGCGATGGCCTTCACGGCAGGCATCGATGTGGAGAACAAAAGGACGTGACATATCTGCGAAGGCTAGAACCGGGGCTGTACATAGTCTGGTCTTCAGGGTCTGAAAAGCCTCTTCACATTCCGGCGTCCATCTGGTCGCTAATGGAAATCGGTTCCTGGTGAAACCATCGGTCTTGTTGGTCGCTGATTTCATTGGTGCACCACCAGTCAGCTGGAATAGTGGTTTGGCTATTGCCGAAAAACCCTCAATAAATCGGCGATAATACCCTGCGAATCCTTAAAAGGATCGCAGCTGACTGACATTTTCTGGGCGGGGCCACGTTCGCAAAGCTTCCAACTTGGCTGGGTCTGTCTGGACTCCGTCTTTCGAGACAATGTGACCAATGTACCTTCAGGCCATACTGAGCTAATCGGTCGAGAACCCTACCAAGCCGTTCCTGCATTTGGTCCACACTGGATGCAAAGACGATAATATCGTCCATGTAGACTAAAACTTCGGTCATGTTGAGACCAGCCATGCAGCGCTCCATTAGGCGCTGAAATGTCGAGAACCAGCTGCATCCATGCAGGGTATCGAGAGCTTCCTGTACCAGCGGAACTGTGTACTGATCAGGGGTGGTTCTGGCATTCAGGGTGCGATAGTCAATACAAAGACGAATTTGGCCGTTCTTCTTTCTAACAATCACTATTGGTAAGGCATACTTGCTTTTCGACTCGGTGATTACCCCAATGTCCACCAAGCGTTGTAGATGCTCCCGAAGATCTCGTAGGTCTCCCGGTGCCACTCTACGTTACCTCTCACGAAACGGTTCGTCATTTGTCAGGCGAATCTCATGGCAGATCTCTGTAGTGCAGCCGATGTTGAAGTTGAAGTTTCCAATGACTGATAGTGACAATCTTGGAAAAAGCCAGAACTCTTACTCTCAATTAGAGAAAAAGAAGAAACCGAGAAATTTCGAAAAATCCCAAAAGAACACTGAGATTCGAACCAGGGACCTTATGATTGCAAGTCGTGTTCTCTTCTAACCAGACCACGAAGCTGGTTGCAAACCCACCGCATTCAAAACCCTAAATTCCTTAAAAATAGCCAACCTATAAACCATAACCCAAAACCCTAACCCTAAACTAATATAATAGTCTCCTCTCAAGACGCTAAAAAGGTACGAAACCCCTCGCTTTCCCCTCGCAGTGGTGTAACAAAAATTAAGCGAGCGGGACGCGCAAATTATTTTTACACCACTGCGAGGGGTTATCCTTCGTTACAGAGCACGTACAAAGACTACGAAGAAGTCGCGCATGCGTAATAAGCCCCATGAGCCACTGATTGCAAACCGCGCGTCGACGATCGCGATACCGGTGACTTTTCACCATAGGAAAAACAATGAGGGGTAGCCGATCTTGGCTTCAAGATCTTGTGTGCAACATGTACGCTGAAAGAAATATGTGTTTCCTGTGAAAGTCTTTGATTTCCCCACCCTTAACGGGGTTTTCCATATCAAATATATACACCTACCAATGCTTTACTGGGTAATTTTAAAGAATGTTAAAATTATCATCGACAAGTCTTATTTATCGAAATAATATTTTGTTCTCGCGATATTTTGAGGATTAAAAGAAATGATTGAAAAAGTGTTTCGAGGGAACGTTTGGAAATTGTTTTTAGGTAACAAAAAATGCTTCAAGGGAATAAAAAGTGTTTCGAAAAAAACGATCAAAAGTGTTTCGAAAGAATGGGAATTTTCTGCTGAGAAGGATCGAAACGTGTTTGGAAAGAACGATCGAACCGTGTTTGGAAAGAAGGATCGAAACGGGTTTCGAAAGAAGGATCGAAAAGCATTTCGAAAGTACGCGTCGAAAAGCGTTTTGAAAGAACGCTTGAAACGTGTTTCAAAAGAACGCTGGAAACGTGTTTCTAAAGAACGCTGGAAACGTGTTTCTAAAGAACGGTCCAAAAGTGTTTCGAAAGAACGGTCGAAACGTGTTTCGAAAGAACGGTCGAAACGTGTTTCGAAAGAACGGTCGAAACGTGTTTCGAAAGAACGGTCGAAACGTGTTTCGAAAGAACGGTCGAAACGTGTTTCGAAAGAACGGTCGAAACGTGTTTCGAAAGAACGGTCGAAAAGTGTTTCAAAAGAAGGATCGAAAAGTTTTTGAAGGGAAAGAAGAAAAAAAAAGTTTTGGAATTAACATAAAAAAAACATGCACTCTGATCATTTGGCTGATATTTTAATATGTATGTAGTTCTTTTTTTCTTCAATCGATCATGAAATTTATCTTATTATAGTACATGTACTTTACGTACGTACGTACTGAGATGCTATTAGACAGTTTCGGCATCTCAGTTTAAAGGAACACACCGGCTTTGTTGGGCTATTTTGGGCTCGAAATAGACCCATACATTATTCTGAAGCGCCTTCGAGAGTAAATTAGACATATCCTGAAAAGACGCCGTCAAATTTGGCCGTTTTTTAGCACTTTTGAAAAATTCAAGGTCACGTGACTTTTCGGAACCAAATTCTGGTTCCGAAAAGTCACGTGGTCTTGTGAGTTAGTTGTATTTCCAGCCGTATAAAAGTTTGTTACTGCAGAACTGCACCAAATTCAACTCTGATTTTCCCCCAATATTTATAAGTAATTGACAAAAGAGAGACTATTTATACAGGTATGAAACAAAGTTAAACATAAGTATGAAAATTCGAACATAATTGTTTGTTTCGAGAGTCCGGAGAACGGGAGCGAGCGCGTGCTACGGCAGGCTATCGTGGAGTGTAGGATATTTTCCCCGCGCAGCACGGCAAATAGCCTGAGTGCACACACACACGGGTGTGTTGCTTCGGTGTACGTTCGTGAAGAAAAAAACATGAAGCCAACTCCTCAAAAGAAAACGGAAATTCCTATTCGGTCGTCCGGGCTGTCCAGTGAAATCGTGAGCAGAAAATTTGAAATATCCTGAGCAGGAGAAGAGCGAATCGTTTGTGACAAAGTCGTGAGGCTCGCGCGTAGTTGCAACGACTGGTAAAGCGTATAACCCGTCTTTTGACCGTTTTTGTTAATTTTGCACAACGACCATCAAAAAAGTATTGTCAATGCTGCTACATCACTAAATCATGTAAACAGTAGGCCGGTGTGTACCTTTAATGGTACGTGTTCGCAGACGTATCCGTGTGACATAACACTAATTTGGTGTAAACAAGTCGAGATTAATTTTATACGTACCGCTCCCGTGTCAAACGGCTCCCATACGTTGTCCTACGTGTGGCTGATCCGCATCACGTACGAGGAGTCCGTATAAAGTGATAAATGGTACGGATTTTGAGCTTGCCCAAACTGTCTAATATAATGTGTAATCTACATATGCACAGGTACAGCGCATTGTACAGCTATCAACGGCGTCGGTAGACCATTTTGAATGGGGGTGGGGGTGAGGGGGTGTGGCAACAATTTGCCGACGGCTGCCGTGCCTTCGCTGAGTCGCTCGGGGGGGGGGGTGGGGGGGGGGGGGGTAGGCTGGTGTCAAGTTGAGCGCCCTCGCGGGGAAACGCGTGCCGACATATTGATGAGCGGTGCTATATCACTTTAATTTCATACTATTTTGGGCAGACACCACACCATGAAAATGCCGACAGTACCATGGTTTTGCCGACAAAAATGATTAATGGGGGGTGTCACCCCCCCCCCCCCCCCCCCCCCCCCCCCTCCCCCCCCCCCTCCCCCCACCCCCCCCCCCCCTCCCCCTCTAGCGACGCCGTTGACAGCAATGTATAGGGCCTACGTGCGAGGAACTTTAGGGTCTTTCTATAAATTAGGGGTCCAATTTTGGTGTCCCCCGTTACATTTTACATCTTGTTTTGTAAATTCAGGACACATTCTTTAAATACTTTCCATCTTAAAGAGTGAGTACATAAAGTACAATTCATACAAAATGGTTTTAAAAGCCATTTTAATGATTTTTGTACGAAAAATAACACATATCGGGTGTAACGGGGGACACGAAATGTCACACTTTTGGACCCCTAATTTATAGAAAGACCCCTTTAGTCTGTTCACCAGCAGTGAAATAGTGCATATTTTGCCAAATTCCCCTCGCAGTGGTGTAACAAAAAAAAATGCGCGGAGCACCTGTCTACGTGGCTTCTCCGATACCTCATTGGCTGCGCGTTGGAAAGGTCAGCGCACCACGGTCATAGTTCAACAAATTGAACTTTGACCCATCTCACAAGCAGAAAGTCAGCTCCTGAACAAACCAATAGCACAGCCGCGCGCAATTAAGCCATTTTCCGCGCTAATGTGAACGTAGATTGGTTCCCGATCCCTATAGATTGGTTCGCTTATTGCGAAATATAGGGATCGGTAAAGGGCAGCCATGACGGCAGAATTCTGCCCGTCACGTGGTTATTATTATTTTTATATTTTTAGTAAGTGCGCAGATTTTGAATTGACATTTGTAACTTGGCCGTGCGTGTCGAACATATCCAATTATGTAAATAAAGTACATTGTCTAAAGCAAAGGACTTGGCCAATTTTTAAATATAAAAAACACAATGCGCACGCGCAAAGACGACCAATTACAGATCAATATGAAGCGCCCTTTACCTGTCCTTATATTCTCCTGTGTGGAATATGTGGACGGGAACCAGTCTAATGTGAACGCCCCTTTAAGGTACATGTAACCAATATATTGTAATTTATTGCCCGACTTTTGAAATCAGCAAAAGGCTCTTGATTTTTGAAGTAGGCAAATGGCCCTCAAGTCCGCAGTGACTTGTGACAATATGAGTCGTTTATCAGCAAAATAATTTACGATGACTATAACTTCGTCCGATTATAGTATACGGATCTTTTCATTAAAAAAACAAAGGAGCCAAAGTGTGACAATTTGATTCACTTTTAAAACTGGCGTTTGCGAAATGTGCAACTTCTGAATATTGTGCAATATTTCAAATAAATTGGAAACAATTATAGGCATATCTTGGTGTAATAAAGTTTTGATATTATTCGATATTATTGATATTTGATATTACTGTTTAATGACCTTGGGAGTACACACTATTGGCATTTCCGGCTCTATACGATTACATTTCAAGTCTTTATTTCACCATTTTTGTTTTCTGAAAAAGGTAACTACGGGTTTCAACCACCCTGTAGAACCTGTACGTTATCAAGTCAATACATTCTAAGAAGTGAAATCTAATCCCGTATATATAATACAGGTTTGTAATGTCCCAAAATTGTATTCAATTATTTGACCAGCAAAACTTTATTCAAATGGAAGCCCGAGGTGATATATTTGTTTTAAAAAAAAAAGGATAACTTATTATGAATTTATATAAATGTGTGTACACAAACATTTCTTGTGAAAGAAACTAGGCCCCTGACTACCGTTGATTGTGTCTCCGTTGTCCGTGCAGTATAATCAATGAACCTGCCTAAATAGGACGGCGCCTTTGCACAATTTCTTGAAATCATTGACACAGCTTTTTATTGTTTTAATTCTCGGAACGGTATACTCGGCTTACTTGTGCAAGCGCCGGGTTGCAATGGTTATTATCATATACACATCCTCAATCACACGTGCATGGAGATAATGCCATTTCGACAGTTTTTTTCAACCTATCATCTGTCTTGTCCTCGCGGACGTCACAAATAGATTACAAGTAGAATCTTTCCAATTTTAAAGTATTTTCCTTGAAAAATCGGAATCAAAAATGAAACAGAACGGCGGTCTTGAAAAGAAGCGAAACGAGCACGATACCTTTTTGTTTCTTTTTCTTCAGATTTACACTAAAATAAAATAGAAAAGCAAACTGATAAGATCGAGTATCGTTTATACGTCGCAGTCATGCGGTCATTCTTGAACCATGCCCTCGGGGTTAATGGGTATCTATGCGAGGCACTTCAAAAACTACCGCGGGACTATATAGAGCAACCAACCAACCAGCCCTTTGTCACACCAGTCAACGAAGCAATATTTCCAAGTTTGCATTTGAGGTAAGTTTTCTACGAAGACCCAGAGGGGACATTTAAGTATTTTCCTTTTTGATTTTTTTAATACGTACGTACGTGATAATAATACGTACGTACGTGATAATAATACGTACGTACGTGATAATACTACGTACGTACGTGATAATAGTACGTTTGTTCGTGATAATTTAATACGTACGTACGTGATAATTTATCACGTACGTACGTGATAATTTAATACGTACGTACGTGATAATATTAAGTACGTACGTAGTATTATCACGTACGTACGTGATAATAATACGTACGTACGTATTATTATCACGTACGTACGTAGTATTATCACGTACGTACGTAATAAATTATCACGTACGTACGTAGTAATATCACGTACTTACGTATTGTTATCACGTACGTACGTATTGTTATCACGTATGTACGTGATAATAATACGTACGTACTTATTAGACAGTTTCGGCAAGCTCAAAATCCGCGCGCGTATACGTATCCGTACCATTTTCAGCTTTGACGTCATCACTTTATGCGGTCTCCTCGTACGTGATGCGGATCAGCCACACGTAGGACAACGTATGGGAGCCGTTTGACACGGGAGCGGTACGTATAAAATAAATCTCGACTTGTTTACACCAAATTAGTGTTATGTCACACGGATACGTCTGCGAACACGTACCATTAAACTGAGATGCCGAAACTATTATTATCACGTACGTACGTACTATTATCACGTACGTACGTATTAAAAATAAAAAAGCATAATACTTAAATGTCCCCTCTGGGTCTTCGTAGTTTCTGTAGGTTTCACAATGCTGTGGCTAAACTGCATTGTAAACAAAATCTGTAATGTTATATCCAACCCTATGGCAGCAACCATAGGGCAGATATAGGAATTTTTTCAGGGAGGGTTTTTGCCAGTGCGAGTGCCGACAAAGTCGCTCTGCGGGAGGGAAGGCGGGGAGGGGGGGGGGGGGGTGGCCTGGGTCTGGGTGCCCTCCCCCTCCCCAACCTCCAGTTTTTGTTTCAATTTGGGGGGTTGGGGTTACCAGTCATGTTTATATCAACTTGTTGCATTATTATTAATATTGTTATTTTTTTGTCAGTGCGGGCGGGGGGGGAGGGGGGGGGGGGGGGGAGGTGACCATCCCCCTCTTGATCCGCGCCTCAACGTTGTCCCCTTTTTGCTTCTTTGTTTGTTTGTTTTTCATTTTTAGCAGTATGAGGGTTGGTTTTGTATTTTTAGATTATGTGTGTGAAACCACTTTACGTTTTTCAGATTTTCTGACGGTGAATTAATATTAATTTAGTAATACGCATACTGTAAAAAGTGACAGTAGACTAATTCATCGCAGCTAAATTTACTTTTTACAGTGAAAAAAACAAAATCATTGATTACGGTATCTCATGACGAAGCAATCATTAATCACTTTGATTCTACATGTATTTTATACGAGTATATCTCTACATCATTAAGGTCACGGTTTCTCTAAATTGTTTCTAGAAGTCTTGATCACGGCCGTTCCATTTTATATGGAGGAATTAGTTGTTGTTGTAAATTGTATGGCATAATTCGGCAGCTTAAAGCGGGCCTCCCCGGCACTGTGCGATTTTTGCCACGATTACCCGACACTGTCTATAGACTCTATACACAATCGTAGCAAATCGTACCTAATCGTAACAAATCGTATCAAAAAATCGCACAGTGGGAGGCCCGCTTTAGGCCGGCCTCCCACTGTGTGATTTTTTGTTACGATCCCTTAAAGCGGGCTTCCCACTGTGCGATTTTTGCCACGAATTTCCAACGATTATGTACGATTCGATGAGATTACCAGAGACTGTCTATAGACTCTATACACAATCATACCAAATCGTACCTAATCTTTGGAAATTCGTGTCAAAAATCGCACAGTGGGAGGCCCGCTTATACCCCCGTCACACCGGAGTCGCGGTGCCACTACGGTTTTTGGTCAAAACCGCCATTAACGTAGTGACACCGCCAGTAGTTTTTCATAGTTTTCCCCTAACCGTCACACATGTGTTTTTCTTCGCGGTGCTTGAACTGTTTGAAGACTTTTAGAACACTGAAATTGAAGCAGAAAACCGAAGCTTTTATACTACAAAATATGCCCGCAGTAGCACCGTGCAAGCACCTCAGTGCAACCTCGGTGGAAACGCCATTGTCGTACAAGCACCTCAATAACACCGCCGTAGGAACGCAGTGGCACCGCAGTAAGATCGCAAAATTTTCTAACATTCCTCCCTGGCTCCGCAGTGGCACCCCCATACCCGCAGTGCTCTCGTGGTAGCACCGTGGTAGCACCGCCATAACCGCAGTAGAACCGCCACGGGATCGCCGTATAGGGTCGCCAGTCTACTTTTTCGGCGATTGCACGGCGGTTGTACTGCGAAGGCACGGCGGTGATGGAGGTGCTACTGCGGTCCTTGTACGGTCCCACGGCGGTCATGGCGGTCATTGCCGTGCCGCGTCGACCCCACTGCGGATTGGCCCAGCCCGCGGTGGCACTGCGGAAGTTTTGAACATGTCCAAAGTTTCCGCCGTGCCACCGCGAAGGTCCGCAGGTTTGACAGTTTTCCGCGGTGCTACGGCGATCAATGGCGGAACCACTGCGGAACCACGGCGATCATGGCGGTGCCACTGCCGTTTATGCCGTACAAGCACCGCAGTGGCACCGCGCCTCCAGTGTGACGAGGGTATAAAGATACGATACAGTAACTGTTACGATTTCGTAGTGCTTCACAGGTTGTCACAGGTTATCGCATGTCGTAGACTTTTTTCCGATCTTTTGGTAGCCCACTATACGATTTGCTGATTTATTCATACACAAACATTTTATACACACAATATAAGTTGTGTTATAAACGAACATTATTATAATTTTATTATAATATTTCATATTGTTTATCAGTTAGTAAAATAGAATAGTGTGTGTAAAAAAAGTATGTTATTTTAGAAAGTTATTTACGAAACACCTTCTGAGCATGCGCGTTTAATGTCAATTCTCGCTCGAAAGGGGCGGGAATTTTGAACAAATAAGTTTGCTAATTTCTCATAAAAGCGTGATGGTTTGGTTGTGGACTTTGTTGAAATATTATGTTTATGCTAAGTTCTATTAACCAGGATGATTTGGCATTGTCCCGAAGAGGTATTGCTCTGACGGGGGGTTAAACAGCCGACTAATAGTGCTGCAATTTGTAACGTTATATAATTGAACTCTGTTGGGGTTGATTGTTCTTAAGTTGTTCATCAAAACGTAAACAAGTTGGCCTAACTATTTCAAATTTCGTGTTTCGTATCCGTCTCTCGTTATTATACACAGCGCGAACGTAAATTGAAGCATAAACCCTTCCGATGGAACTATAAATACGACATTTTCCTCTCAGTAACTTTTCCTGAGTCCAGCGGTTACTTTTCCTGGACAACTTCTGCCCAGGAAAATTTACCAGGGAACTTTTCCCGAGAAGAAAAGTCCAATGCGGACACACTGAGAGAGTCGGTAAAAGCGCTCTGGAAGCGTACTTCCGGGCCGTGAAGGTCAAACTGCGAAGGGACACTAGCTGCGCATGCTCTCCCACGGTCTCGGTAAAATTTGTGTGTCAAAAAGTCCAAATGCGGACAGCAGTAAATTTTAGCCATTTTTTATTTTACCATCGTCTTGGTAAAACCTCCCAAAAACAAGTCCAATGCGGACACGGCTTTGTGGATATTGTTTCAAATGCAGTTAATTAGCTTTTGAATGTAAAGTTTTTGGCTTGTGCGTATTACTATACTCAACATGGGCTGTGACAATCTGCGTATTATGTGAAACTTGAAAAAAAATGGCCTAGCTTTTTTCATGTTTCGTCTCCATCTCTCGAGTATTGTACGCGAACGGATAATACAGCATATACCATTGATACAATTATAAATTGCATCCCCACCCCACCCCCACCCCTGGCTACGACATCTATAAGGGATGGAGATTGTCGATTGACAAAATCCCCACCACGGGGGCAAAATTTAGTAGACAAAACATGAGCGATATGCTCCCATGTGCCCTAATAATTTATTATTATTATTATTATTATTTCTTTCTGGTATTCATACCAAGGATTCCTCAATAGTGCTCATTGCACTGTCACTCGCAAGTGTGAGGAAACCCATTTAGAATTATAATTAGAATGGCCAGAGACACATTTAGAAATGGAAATGGCCAGAGACACATTTTAATGTTTTAAGACCCCCACTCTGGGGCATGAAACACTAGACCAAATCCCCACCCGAGGGTGGGGTAGCACGAGGGAATGGGGTACAGGTGTGGGAAACAATTATTGACAGGTGCATGATGTCTAACGGAATAACACTACACACATTTTACGCATAACGCACACTATACTAACAAGGATTTTGCGCATGCGCAAACGGTGACATAACCCTTTAAGTCGTTCTTAAAGGTACACACCGGCCTACTGTTTACATGATTTAGTGATGTAGCAGCATTGACAATACTTTTTTGATGGTCGTTGTGAAAAAAGATCATCAAAATATCCCGTAATTTACTAAAGAAGTGCAAAATTAACAAAAACGGTCAAAAGACGGGTTATACGCTTTACCAGCCGTTGCAACTACGCGCGAGCCTCACGACTTTGTCACAAACGATTCGCTCTTTTAGATCTCCTGCTCAGGATATCTCCAATTTTCTGCTCACGATTTCACTGGACAGCCCGGACGACCGAATAGGAATTTCCGTTTTCTTTTGAGGAGTTGGCATCATGTTTTTTCTTCACGAACGTACACCGGAGCAACACACAGATGTGTGTGTGCACTCAGGCTATTTGCCGTGCTGCGCGGGGCAAATATCCTACACTCCACGGTAGCCTGCCGTAGCACGCGCTCGCTCCCGTTCTCCGGACTCTCGAAACAAACAATTATGTTCGAATTTTCATACCTGTATAAATAGTCTCTCTTTTGTCAATTACTTATAAATATTGGGGGGAAATCAGAGTTGAATTTGGTGCAGTTCTGCAGTAACAAACTTTTATACGGCTGGAAATACAACTAACTCACAAGACCACGTGACTTTTCGGAACCAGAATTTGGTTCCGAAAAGTCACGTGACCTTGAATTTTTCAAAAGTGCTCAAAAACGGCTAAATGTGACGGCGTCTTTTCAGGATATATCTAATTTACTCTCGAAGGCGCTTCAGAATAATGTATGGGTCTATTTCGAGCCCAAAATAGCCCAACAAAGCCGGTGTGTTCATTTAAGCATGGAATGCGCGGGATATGTCATTCTTAAGCTACTGATTATTGATCAGCTCATCGAATACCATGCATTCCTGCTAGAATGGTGCTTGTGCGCGGAACTCTAATTAAAAGTCATTTTGGCGGTATTTTAAGCGGTTCCCCCTCCCAAACGCACGGGATGTGACACTTAATAATGGCCGTTCTGAAGGTTAGACACCCCACGTAGCCACCGACACCACCAAATGAAACCTTTTGTGCGCGATACCCTAATGAAATTTTCGTGGGCTCTCGGACTACCAGGGGTGTAAACTGGCTCATTAAAATACAGGGGTGGATTGCAATATAACCGTCTTAGGTCTGAGACACATCATATGTCCTAACTGAATTTATGACATCTTACCTACGACACATTGAAAAATGTCTTGCAATATCCAAAAGTTGGGACGTCTTAGCTAAGACATAAATGGTTGTATGTCTTTACTGTTGTGAACGGCGTTTCAATCGCATTCGCCGGTCGTTGCTGCCGTACGTACGCATGACAGTGGCGTGAAACACATTGTGAAAACTTTCACAATTAACATAGGTCCAGCTTGAATCGTAACTACCTTCCAGTGAAAACTCAGTTTAAAAAATATCAAAAAATAAAGTTTTGATCCTAGTCACAAGGCTCCTTTTGTCGGAATTGAGCAGGAAATTCCAAACAAATGTTCTAAAGACGTAAACTTAGGACACATATTATGTGTCTTAAATTGTATGTGTCCTAGGACACAAGTTAGGACACATAATGTTTTATTGCAAGGCAAAATCATCTATGGTGTCTTAGTGATGTCAGAGTTAGGACGTCCTAGGCAAGGGTTAGGACGTCCTAACTTTCTTTATGCAATCCACCCCAGGAATATAGTGGATTAATGTAAGAACAAATTCCGACTTGCCTTTCACAACATGTACAGCTTTACTGAAGAATTTCCAGTACAAATTTCGACATGAAACGCCTGACAAAAGCTGTCATTTTCAGACATTAAATTGCACGTACAACTACAAGCACGGTGCAGCTCATCTTTCGCAAGGGTCTTTCCTGCACTCGTACCTCGCTTGCCAAGAACCCTTGCTGCATCGACTGGGTCTGAGCTGTATTGAGGAATATATATGAATATTGATTAGCCAGTGACAGTGATCGCAACTGACCAATCACGCGCAGCGCATGTTTCTCGGTCATCGCATGCAGTGCCGATAGGCCCAATATACTAAAGCGCACGTGCACGTAGCACGTAGCGCGACATTCAAAATGCATCATAGCTAGGACGCTGTTGCCAACAGCAAGAGCCAATCACGCGCCTCGCTCCGTTTAGTGGTAGCGTCCACTTTTACTAGGGGGTGGGGTCCAATGTTTAAATAAACAGTCATTGTAAAGGCGTTTTTTAATAGGCCTATCTTTATTCAGAGATTCTGCGTTTAGCTTTTAGCGAAATATAGTAAGTCTTCCTTCAGTTACGAACATTTATACTGCGTGCAAGATAAAATGATATACATGTACATAAAAAGATCTCCCCCACACAAATTGTGGTAATTGCGGCTACGATGTCGCGAGATAAACAACACGCGAGATGATTGTTCGAAACGGCTCATTAAAAGGTCAAAAGATACAGGTCAAAAGATATCTTGTCTCTCATTGGTTGAACAGCCCTAGGCCTGCAATACAGCTCAGATCCAGTCGATGTAGCAAGGGTTCTTTGGCAAGCGAGGTACGAGTGCAGGAAAGACCCTTGCGAAAGGAAGATGGGTGCAGCTAAACTTTGCTGTTGTGAATTTCCCGCGCGACAACGTATGTGGGTACTCGCTATCAACACCGCGCTGTTGCTGCCGTATACCAGGGAACATGGGCGGAAAACAGTAGATTATCTGTTGGTGAACAGTAACGTGGCTGTATTTTAGAAGATGAAGATTCAATGTGTCTTGTTCCTGAACAAAACTGTAATTTAACAACAAATCGTTTGCAATCAAACATATTTTTGTTTAATGTACACAGATGGAAGAATGTTTGTGTATAATAACAACAAATTCCCTAAACAGTAAAAGTTACTGTTCGTTTTTTACTTTTTCAACAGAAAAACACATTTGTTTACAGTGTTACCAGCCAACATTACCATTTGTATAAACCTTTAAAACGCTGACATTTAAATTAACCACTGATGTGTGACGTTATTACCATGAGTAACTGGGTATAAACATTCGTTGGTAATGTGGGAGAAATTGCCAACTGAAGATGGCTTGACAACCTTTACCATTTATTCATACCAAAAAAACATGGATTTTTCAGGTTTTCTGTATCTATGTGGTTGAAATTTCTACAAGGCAGTTTATCAACATTCTTTAGATGTATATAATGCTTTTGTTAATTCCTGCTTGAACATTTTTTCCAATCATGTGATCTATATTTAACGTTGGACGTATGTACAATGGAGGAGGTCGCTATATTTTGCTCTTTTTTCAGATTTGATTGAATCATGAGTGTCAAGGTAGGCGTTTGGTGCCTTGGTCTGCTGGTCTTGGTGGCTGGTTCGCCGCTTCAGCGCGACTTCCCCAAGTATTCTGCAGAACTTGTTAAGAAAATTAACGCAATGGACACGACTTGGAAGGTATGCCTTATTACCGTACCTCATGCATATTCTTAAACGAGGATCCCGTTTTTATTGGTCCATTCACCATCAAGTGCTACTAGTTATTTTTGCTGTTTCGGCTGGATTCACACTGAGCCTTTTCGCTCAATGACATATAAAATTGGCGCGTTGCTTTGAGAAAAAGCGGTGTCGAGGGAATTTGCAATGAAATTACCTCCCAAAAGTAAAAGAATAAGAAAAAAACTTTCCGCCCAAGTTGATTTCGTGGTTTTCAGTGTGTCGTTTCATACCAAATTCCCTCTATAGCACCCTAAAGCTACAGTCACATTGGAGGTACGGTAGAGCACGGTAGAGCACGGTTAAAGATCGGCGTCTACCGTGCTCTATACCGCAGAGGTAACCGTATCGGTACCGTGTTCTACCGCGTTCTGCCGTGTTGTACCGTGGGGACAGTGACCGTCGACCCTCGATTTTACTCGATTTTCGGGCCGGTAGAGCACGGTATAGCACCGCGCTCTACCGTGCTCTACCGTACGCCTTAGTGCACGTATATCGTGTTCTATGTGACTGTCGCTTTAGCAGAGCCATGAAATTGGCCCCTATAAGCTAAGACGAGTTCTACGCGTCCAAATTCCCATACCAACGTCCCAAGATAAGAAGAGTAACCCGTAACGTCTTAGCGCTTTGTGAAATCGGCCATTGTTAAACGTCAAGCGTCGCGCATCAAGATATAATTTCTGAACGTGCTAAGTTAACAGTCAATCCCAAAATGGGGCTATCTGTATTTCTAACAAAATCTCCATTTGAAATAAAGAATCTCTATTTCGGGATGAAATGTTAACGTGATTTTTTTCCTGAATAGGCTGGCCCCAACTTCGTAGGGGAGACTGCGAAGTCTGTACTGGAACGTCTGCACACCAAGGGACAACCATTGAACGATGCGCCCATTGATGAGCACGTGCAGAAAAGTCCCATTAGAATCAGCGTATCGGGATTTCCCGACGAGTTTGACACCAGAACCAAGTGGCCTAAATGTAACATTTCCATGAGCTACATCTTTGAGGAAGGGCGCTGCCATGCAGGCTGGGTACGTACATATTGACCCCTTTCGAACACGTGCGAATATGCCATTTTGGGAGTCAAATAATGCTGAGTCATTGTGGGAGCAATGTGCGTGCGCGTTGTGTGTGTCTCTGGTAGGCGTAACGCGGTTTAGTTCACCAATGGGAGCCTCAGCATAGCGCGTTACGCGCGCTATGGACACACACAACGCGCACGCACATTGCTTCCACAACGACGCGGCATTGTTTTACTCCCAAAATGACGTCATTGGCACGAGCTCAATACTGTATGCAGTTTAGGGAATAGGAAGGGACACGTGACTGCTTTCAGCTTCCGTATATAGGCAAAGTGCCTTCTGATTAGTGCATTGGTGCATTGGTGCATACTTTCGCTCGTACCCACAGCCCTTACAGGGCGCTGGGATGGACTAATAGACGAATCCCAAATTAACCATTTTGAAACTGGTTTCCGCACTTCCGGGTTTAATAACGAGGCTCTTCGTGTTAAGTAACTGAAGTGAACTAATGCATGCACGTGACTGTACAATCACTCCTAAATGCCACGCAGAAGATCACACGTACGCTACACACTCAGTCACTGCACTGTACAATAAGGTACTTCTAGCGCACGCGTGCTGCCGACTTGATACGCAGAGCCTCGGTTTCAATGCGAAAGTGCGCAGACTGGGCTAATGTGAAATTCGTCTATGCTTCACATTTTTTGTCAAGAAAATACGTCACACGGGGTCACAGCTACAGATGACGCGCGGAACATTGTGGGTTTCTTGCTACAAGACTAATACATAGGCCTAAGTTATAGACTATGTAAGTTGACCTCGCGAACGTACGAGACCACTGTTATTTCCGGGCACAAGACCCTATCTCTTCAACGCACGTCGCGAGCGAAAATCTTGGATTATTTTGTTTACGCAGGTTTTTGTAAACTCAGACGGCCCAAAACGCGTATCTCTAAATAAAATCTTGCATTCCAATTGATGAAGTGGGGTATATAATCAAAAATAAGCAATCGAAATGTAAAAATTCACGATCTTTTCTGAGCCGACAAGTCAATCTTTGAAGATCGTAAACTACATGCAGCAAAAGATATGCAACACGCACAGCAGCCGACGTATACGTAGGCCTACAGTGTACATACAGACCTCGCTAGCGATAGACGAAACGCCATCTACCAAAAGTAGAGCTTGCAGACTTTTTTTTAGAGTGCCCAAGTTCGAAGCATTCATTTTCATCAGAGAAATTTATTCAGGTCACGAAATTTTAATAAATTTGTATCGTTTTTATAGATAATTATGCATGTATTATATATTGTAAAAAAACATTATAGTTACCCGAATCACTTTCGGGTCGGTTGTATACTTAAGATTGGACAGAAAAATTTATATACAAAAAACAAAATCTCGCCCGTGTTATAGGAATAGGCGTTTTAGTCGTGTTGTGCCCGGAAGCTCAGATTTGACCTTTGCCGCGAGACTTACATATTCTATTAAGGCGGAGGCCGGGCGGTGTGTGCGATTTATAGGCATCGGTCGGCGTGTAGAGGTCGGCGAAAGATCGCGCGATTAGGCGGTCACAGTCACAATTAAAAGTGCCCCGCACGCTGCCATGACGGAATGGGGTCGATTTATTGGCCCGTTTATCGGCCAGTGTCCGGCAGGCACTCGTCCGATGTCCTGCCTATGTCACTGCGATACCCCGGCCGATGTCTGGCCGATTTTCGGCCAAGTCGGCCGGACGCCGGGCGGGGCCCGGCCGGCGTCTGAGTGGCGTCTGGGCGGCGCCTGGACGGCGCCTGGACGGCGCCTGGCCGATATATGGATTGTCTGGGTTGTCAAAAATTTGTCCCGGAGCCCGCCCGATGTGTGCGATGCCCTGCCGGACATCGGCCATGCATCGACCGATTTAATGCCGATCAGTTTGCGATGCGAAACGCCGCACCAGATTTTAAGTCCGAGTTAAAAGTAACTCGATGCCCGCCCGATGCCCAAAAATGACCCGGCAGCCGCAAGGAGTCCCGTGGGGCCCCGGCCGAAAATGCCTAGAAATCTGTCGCAAACTACTCGCAAACCCATCGCAAGCTAATTGTGACTGGGTATAACAGACCCACGGTGTATAAGTCTCGCGGCGGGTTACACTTCTGGGGACCAGTCAGGGAATGGCAATCGGGTTTTAACGTTGTGACGATCTTCTTTGATTTATCACTATACCGGGTTTGTAAGCGCCCAAACGCCAATAAACGGAAAAAGGCACCTTAAAATCTGTCGATTCATTCAATAAAATGAAGAAAATGTTGTCCGAGTTTCTCACAAACAAATAACAATGTTTGACCGTTTGTTTCCGGTTTACAAGTACCTTTACGAAAGACAGGCTCAGGCTTGGTGCATTTCAGAAATATTAACGTGGTTAAAAAATACCCGGTTTGAACGACAACTTGAACGTTCACGTCTGTTGAGAGTAGATAAAACCACCACCAAAGATCCAAACAAGTAAAGTACACATAGTCAGGACGGAAATCGCAAAGACCGTCTAAAGCCGAAGCAAGAACATTTGAAAACGGCCATAAGGTATACGGTATTCGCGCCAACTACACTGCGCCAAAATTTTCGCGCCACTTGCGGACTACAGGCGACGCGCTGTCATGGCTGTGCTGTGGTTTTTATATTACGTGTAGAGTTACCAGTTTATCTCAGAGACGGGAATAAAAGGTCAGGTTTAACATTTGATGAACTTTTTGCTCAATTAACTTTTTTCACAGGTAATAAATGGGATTTTAAGAATGTTTACAGTGAACCCCGAATCGGTATAGGTGGAACTGCTAATTTTGACGCGGTGTCAAAACGGTACCGAAAACCGGTGGCTGCACGTGATTAAGCTGCTATACGACGTCTCCAGAAGTCGACGTTCTCGAGGCCAACTTACACGGTCTATTAGCTCTTCCACAAATTGCCCGGACCTCAGGCCAATTTCATGACGCTGTTTAGCACAAAAAATAACTTACCACAGAATTTCTTTGCTTTGTATTAAAAATAGGTTTCAAAGAAACATTAGCAAAATATAGTAAATACACATCACATAGGCCTGCAATTTAGGCTTACAACCCATTTTTGCAACATGAGGCAAATAATTTCTGTACTAAGCAATTGTTTGTGCTAAACAGCGCCATGAAATTGGGCGCCTGTTGGGCAATCATCCCCTGCAGCAGGTCTGGGTATACGAGACTAATTCATTGCTTGGTTTTGAAAACTCTTTACAGGCAATTTCCGTTGTTGGCGCCATACGAGACAAATACTGCATCAGAAATAAGGGGATACATTTCAATTTCTCGGTCGAGGATGCACTGGTTTGTATGCATGGAGAGCACCCATCAAACGGGTGAGTCGATTAAATAAAAGCACTATAGCTGATCATGTTGTTAATACAAAGTAGGCCTAATGCTTATAACAAGGAAAAATGCAAGTCCCAAGTCTTTGTTCTCCTTTGTTTTTAAAACTGGTAATACAAGGTTACTGTTATAACAAGGTAGTTTACACCTACCTCCATGGTTAGACTCATCTCAGGGAATTTCCACTCTGCTAAGCACCGTTACAATTCCCTGAGGAAATCCACACAAATATGTGAAGTTAGCCGGCTGTTGCGCTCAGCAAACGCACACATGAGTCAATTTAATGTAATTTAATCAATTTGGTCATGTTATGCTGAAAAGAAACGATTTCTATTAGACTTTTAAGAAATTGTTATTCTTTATGACTGTCCCATTCCTACCAACATTTCCGGCGACGATCTTATTTATTCCACAGTTTTTCAAATAAATAATACCGATGCATGCTGATTACACTCCTTTAGCAGTGCTTTGCGCGCGCCACTTTAGTTTGCCCGCTCCAACCACTGCTAAACTTCGCCGCAAATCCTGCGAAGCGCGTGGGTGTGACGTCACCCAAGACCGAGCCTGGATGACACTTGCCATGATTGGCTAGATTATGTCACCTGACGTTGGTTCTGTCACATGACCTGCATCTGACACAGTAAAGATGGCTGCGCCCAGGTACGTCAACACTAACGTTGCTTTGCCCACTGTCGCGTCGACTTTTTTTGTCATTATTTCGTCTTGGTTGTTAGTGTGGTTTTACACAGTAAGTATTTGTTTCACGGACATCACTAATCCTTCACCGTGATCACTGTACATCCCTATAGAAAGGTGGGGAAATCAGATTTTTCAAGCTCTTCTTTTACCACGAAATCATGTGTGTAAACTGATTAGGGGAGAGCTGGAGATGAAGAATGGGTATTTTTTCAAATACATTGAACACGGATTTGGGTAAATTTATATGTTGGAATCGATAGCTTATTCAATTCTAAGATATACTTCCCACTGACACTTCCATCGCAAATGTTGCATTTCTGAGATAAATAAATGATAAAATTACTGCATAAAGTAATGCACAAAATGACGTGGCGAGCGGTCTGTGCGTAAGCGCGACAACAGAGGGCGCTGCGCGCGCACGTGAATGGCACGCTAAAACAAATCCCCCCTCGTCAAAAAATGGTACGTGCTGGGTCTGGTCTGGTGCTTGAAATTGTTAGAGGCGAGCGCCATTGCGCAGGCGCGGCAATGGACTCTGAAAATAACGATGCCACGAGCTGAAGTTGATGAAGCTGAATTCGATCGTCAAATTGTTAAAAACGGAGGTGTGTACGTAAGTTTTCAGAGAATTACGGCCAGGGAGGTATGTAGAACGTGTAGAGATTTTGATTTTACCAAAAAATTGCAATTTCCTGTAAAATGACCTTCCTAAAGATTCCATTTTGAGCAACGATTTTGATGGGGAAAAAAAAGTGCTGATCTTGAAAGCCACCCAGAGAGGTCTGGGTGGCTTTCAGTATTTGGAAGTAGATCATTCTTAGTTCAACACGCTGTCTCGTTTTCTGCTAAACTATAAGCTTTGTCACGAAAGCCTAAATGCAGCAGGAGTACACGTAGCACACGTGGGGGCACGCAACGTCGTTGTCAATGTAATAGCGCACATTTACGCCTGGAATGAAAACTACGCACTCGACGAAGCTCACGAAGAGGAACTGATAATCATTTTTGTGTGCTAAAACAAACGAACAAAGGGCATGTTTTTTACACTGAAATTTTGCACAAACACAGACAACAATCTTCTCAAACTGTCGCTGGTTTCACAAGTCTGTTTCGCAACACAAACTACCCTTTTCGGACCAGAAATCTCACCGTCAAACAAACATCTTGCTGTGTTCCAATTTAAATATTTTAAAAAATTGTTTAAAAAATAAATATCGTCAGAGAGTATTCTTTATTTTCAGTATCTATTCAAAAAGTTGGAATTGAACAATGCTGTTAAGAAGTTTAATTAATAATATTTCTTCATGATGTACTCTCTGCAACAGCAAAACCTTTTAATTGATGTGACTATTTATTCACCAGATGGTTTTGCATGTACAGTGTATTATGGGTTACATTTTTGGCAATATTTACGTTTTTGAAATCCACCGTGTCATATTTATCAGTTGTGTAGTGACTGTGTAAAGTTGTGTGACAGTGAATAAATAAAGAAAACCGTTAACAGTCTATCATTTTATGTCATGATGTGTTTCTGTGTCACAAAAACAAGACCATAATATATATTTTTCCCAAAGTGAGTTTGGCTGTTTATTTAAATTTATTTGGGCAGATGTAAACATAGAGCAAGGAAACAGAAGATTGGGAAATAGAGTAGCTGACCTTTATTTAAATTTTGTGTACAACAAAGTAAAATCTTCAGATTTAAATTTGAACTTGCAAATCCTTGCTAAGTGATTTTAAGTAAAAACTTATCAAAACTTGATTAAATACACCCCTGGCTTATTGGCTATGCTTTGAGTTTTAATAGCTTATTGGTTTTGATTTAATGGGGCTTAATAATACTGTTCAAAGAAGAGAAATATAGATATTTAAAAAAATAAGGTATGTGTACTTGAATTTGGGGCGATTCAATAAAGCTCTTTGCATACAACTTAACCAACGCAAAATAGGTGGACCGTAAAGCAGTCTAATCTGGCACGAGCAATGACGTCATCGTTAGCCAATCAGACTACGGGAAACCTACAGCGCCACGGCGGTAATTTTGGATTTCTGTTTTTTCGGAATGCCGTTAGATTTCGTTGGATCCCGACTGGACTAGACAGATGTACGTAGAATTTTCATTATTTATGGGTAGAATATTACATATTCTTTGTGTAGAAGGGAAACATGGACTGTTTTGAGTATTAGCAGTGGGAAATATTTGCCGATTTTTGGTGTGTGTTTCATCGTCTTTTTTTGCAAGCGTATATTTCACTTCTCGCGCTGCGGACCGGCGGTATATATGTATATGCATGAACTTCAGGAGGCGCGGCGCGATACCCGATTGTGATTGGCTATCCGTGCAACAATCCTAACGATTTTGTAAGCGGTGTGCTGATTGGCTTCGCAGGATATGCGGCGAAGTTTAGCAGTGGTTGGAGCGGGCAAACTAAAGTGGCGCGCGCAAAGCACTGCTAAAGGAGTGTACATGCTGATCAACGTGAATGGAACAGATTCCCCTGTATGTCTTAAATAGCAGCCAATCGCCGACGCGGACACGGCAAGCATTACTGAGTACATGTGTTACACAGCATGTACGGTGTTTACAATCTGCGCGCGCGTGACATTTGAATGACTCCAGTGCACTCCTGGTTGGCCCAGAGCAGCTATGGATTCTGTCGCTGTTTGCACAGCGAAATTGGTCGGACTTCAACAGTGCCTCGGGTAGACATGACTCAAATCGAGCTCTTTGTTTGGTCCGTGGTCTGTACGATATGTCCGAATGACCGAGGGTCCGGATGCCGAAAAACATTTCCGGATAGCGTGACCTCTTGCGTCAGTATTTTCTCATGGCGACAGGTTCGCATAGTCTGGTTCCCGGACCAAAAGATTCGATCACTAGACTGATTTTAAGGTCCGGCAATCGCCAGTCCGCCATATTGAAACAGGAGGAATTCCTCCTTTTCCCAAAGGTTCCCGAAGTTACCCGAATGCACGTCCGGACGTTATCGTTAATCGCCGGGTACGATTCGTCAGTGTTTCGCCGCGTGTTTATTTACGATGATGCAGACATTTGATTTTTGATGCTATAATGGGCAATCGGCATGTGTTTTATTGGCCAAATATGGAATAAGCGCGCTTTGAAAATTAACGGTTAGGCCTATATGCGCTCCTAAAAATAAATGCATGACGTAATGCATATAGTGCTATTTTAAACACCACGACAGCCGGTCCTCATATTCAGTCGTTGTATGTGGAATATGTGGAGTGGAAACCAGTCTACACGTTCGCAAAGCTCGACTTGGCGCAGTCAGTCCGCAGCGCACGCTATTTTTAGAGTTACCTCACCGACGAGTGAATTTCGCAATCGTTAATTTGCATAAACCTCCAGGAATTCCTGGATATTTATGCCAAACATGGCGGCGTGTGTATACCTACGACGAAGGGGAAGTAAATATGAGGGAACCAGGGAAGTACACGCGCTGCGTGATAGTACGTTATCAAATAATACGTTTAATTATCTATATGACGTAATTTCTAACCAATGAAAGTGCGTGAAATAAAGATATTTTCTGTCAAAGTGTGAGTTTTCGAAGTTTATTTTACCGTGATAAAGTTGTTTTGTTGTGCCCTGACCGGACCAAATAAATATCAATATAAAATGAATAAATTTCGACTAAAAAATTAAGTTAGTTTTAAAAGTATAATGTAAGATCAGAGTGTGCATGGCCAACATCAGAAGGTAAGAAATTTACTCATTTTTTGCAGTCCATTTTTCAGTGCGCTGCGGACTGACTTTGTATGTTACTGCGCCCTGGCTGGACTAAGTCGAAATCAATGTAAAATTGATAACTTTGGAGTAGAATATGAAGTTGGCTTTCACGGTATCATACGGTCGGACTGTGGGCGGCATCAGGAGGTAGGACGTAAGTTGTCACTTTTCACAGTCCATTTTGTTCAGTTGCGAAGACTTTTGTTCCGATGTAAATTTCTACATACCAAACATCATGTAAATGCAAATAAATGATATATGGTCACTGAACCAGCCCTGAATTATCTGAAAGATTACCGTTAATGTTGACATATGACAAACAGAACGAAGGTTTTGGACCGAATTCCAGAGGCCTTAATTCCCTAGCTCATTAAAATGTATGCATAGCCAGGTCCGGTCACACACGGAAATTCTATGCTTACAACGGACATTAAAACAAAAAACGACTTTTCAGCGCGCTGCGGACTGACTGGGCGGATTCGTAGCCTTTTGACAAGGCCTCGTGGATTTGGGCGATTTGGTGACTTGAATAGTGTCTACACACGGCGATTTGACAATTTTTTCTCCTTCCATACTGCTCTACACTTTCCAGCTGTGACGGGACAGGCATCTACGCAATGACTAGTTCTTACGTCTGGGCCAACTGGGTGGCAAATGGCTTTGTAAGCGGCGGTGATTGGAATAGTACCAGCGGCTGTAAACCCTACCCGTACTTCCCCTGCGACCACGGGGAGAGCGGGACCTACGGACCATGCCAGAGCCCACCAGCTAATAAGACTCTCTGCAGTGAAACCTGTCGCCCTGGCTATCCGCGCAAGTACAAAGACGATAAGAGAAAGGGTGCGTGTAGTGAAAATTGTGGGGACAATAGACTGCCGAAGTGATACGTCACCTTTTGTTGGTTGCCTAGGCAATTGGCTCTAAACTAAAAATCACTCAACCGTGTCCCAGTGCTTTTTCAATGGTACTTTTCCCGACGGCCATGATAGTTTAGATCCAATTGCCATGGCAACGCACGTCACACTTCGGCTGTCTATACTAATAGTGATGAGGTTTCGGTCTCATACGTTTGGCAAAACGACGACTTTTAGTGTACTTTCTGTCATCGGTACGTACGTACCTGTGGCGTTTACACAAAATTTATCTCCTTAGTGTAGTTTTGTTGTTAATACTGATTACTATATGAAGCCCCATTAGTGCAATTTTTTTTCGAAGTGGTGTGTATTTCAAAAGGTGGTGCATGTCTTTTACAGGGTGGTAGATGTTTCTTAATAACTTGCGGCCGCAAGATAACTTGCGGCCGCAAGATAATAAAACCGACGCGCGCACTGCGTGGTTTTTATATACATTGTTAGGAGCATTGTGGGTTGCTTAATTATACTGCCAGACGAAAAATTGAGTATCTTTTTTAAAACAATTATAATATCAAGTGCAAAAATCAAATTTACGAATAAAATGAGTTTATTTTGTCCTAGGCCTGCCTCGTGGTCACGTATCGTTTTGGCCAATGAGGGCGCAAACAAATTAGCCTGTACCAGCGCCCAGTTTGTCTGCAGACGATTTTTACCATTCATTCATGCACAAAAAACATGCATGTTATCTATGTGGCTGAATGTTCTACGAAGCAGTTTATCAACGTTAATCTTTGGTTAGGCCTATGCAATACTGTTGATCATACTTTTAAAAGTTTTCCAATTATGTAATTTGTCTTTAAAGAAATCAATCTGTGTCCATGTCCGGTTATTCGCGTTTTGGTTTTCTAATTTTAGGAGTGTATTGGGCTAAAGTTAACGCTACTGAGAAAGCCATTCAAAAGGATCTACACTTCTTCGGCCCAGTGTCGGCACAAATTGCTCTGTTCAAAGATTTTCTGATGTACCGCTCAGGTAAACATGCTCATCTGTTCTCTCTGCTTTGAAGCCTGCAGATTCGCAACGTCCCAATTTCTTTATCAATCATTTTGACAAAACAATATCCCTGTAAATTATTGAAGGCCGAGCGTCCTCGCCTCATATAAACAAAACTATAGGCCCTACACTGTAATTGGTGACTGTACATCATATGTTTCATGTGCGTGATGTGATAGTCAAAGCTTACATGTAAGAGAGATAAAATGATTTTCAGTAAAACGTTTTCACGGGCAGTGATCCTACATGCCAGGTGCAACACATGCTGCTCAGCACGCTCTGACCACCACTTCACGCACTTGACGTGACCATTCAATTTTACTTTTTTAATTTCATGGCCCCCACACGTGCATGAGACGCGAGTTAACGATTTAAACCATTACCCGGCCGCAGCCGATTTCACGAAAAATTGCGTAGCTTGCGCAAGTTTTGAAAATGGCATAAGCCCCATAGGCTTGCGTGTAATTACCACAGGAATGTTGCGCAGCTTACGCAATAAAAAGTTGCGCAAGCGTGCTTACGCAGTGCGCAAGGATTCGTGAAATCGGCTGCTGATGTACATGAGGAAGCGCTCATTCATTGTAGGGGCGTTCGAGACGCTTACACTGGGTAATAGGGGGTTTACACCAGGGGAAGCCCCAAGAAGATGCAAAACGAACGACACAGGGTCTCGCTTTGAATTATGGGAACACGTGGTCAAAGGTTGTTGCCGAGAGGGGCTTTATAAACGTCGTTATCGTTTGACACAGGATGAAAAATGAAGCCGGCGCCACGCAAAAATAGTTGCCCTAAAGTACCGCAATAAACTTCGTCAATGCCCACAGACATCTACTGATTCATTAAAATGTATTTACAGCCCTATTCCCTCCTATTTTGTGTCATAAATCTGTGTTTGTCTTCGTACTCACGTCACGATTCCAAACTGTCCGCCATGGGCGAGTTCAATAGCACAATACGTACGCCGGTATTGGGTATTTTCCTATACCTTCACCGTTGAAGGTATTGTCGGTATGCATACGTATTGCGCTATTGAACTCGCCTCGGTGTCAGCATCTCGAACGCCCCTTACATGCACGAACGCGCCCCCTCCGCGTGCACGCGACGCGCGTACACGCGACGCGCCCGCCTTCGCGTACACAACCTACAAAGACGCGCAACTTGTTCGAATTAAACAAATGTAGCTTCAGCAACAGCAAAAACATACAGTTCATTCAGTGGAAGCCTCCCAGCTATGGTGGATGTACAGGGAAGGATATCTTAGTTACCGGATTGGTGTATAGACCAATCCGGTAACTAAGGTCTCCTTCCCTGTATATCCGCCATAGCTGGGGCCGTCTAGTGCATGGGCTGTCTAGTGCATGGGCTGTGCGTTTTGTGTTGCTGTTAGAACGAAAAGCGCTCATCCATTACATGCACGAACGCGCCCCATCCGCGTGCACGCGACGCGCCTCCTTCGCGTACACGCGACGCGCCCGCCTTCGCGTTCACAACCCTACAATGACGCGCAACTTGTTCGAAGTAAACAAATGCAGCTTCAGCAACAGCAGCCGATTTCACGAAACACTGCGCAACTTGCACCATGGCGTAAGACTTACGCCATAACTTTATGGCGTAGCTGCGCAATAAACCCAAGATCGATTTCACGAAACTCTCCTTAGCTGCGCAACGTTTATTTTGTCACTTTAGCACTTGTAACTTCTAGGACGAGGATAATTTCTAGTTTATCAACGACTATTTGATGTTTGCGCTTAATAAAATAGTCATACATAAAATATACGTCGTTGTTTTTCAGAAATTTTGCACGGCCATCATGGCTGCCATCGCTCATGTCGCTCGGTCATCATGCGTCGCGTCGCATATTTCACTGATGATAAATGCCGTTTCTATCTAACGGAAGGCTGGGGTTCAGTTCGTTGACGATGCGGTAAATAAGCACGTGTAGCTAGCTGCATTATCACCATTTTTCACTGTCCTACGACACAAACCATTGCGCAAGTTACGCCACATTTTATGGCGTAAGTCGGCGAGTTGCGCGATATCCAAATGTGGCGCAACTTTCGTGAAACGCGCCGCAACTTATTGCGCAAATTGCGCAATAATTTATGGCGTAAGTGGACTTGCGCAATTGCGTAAAGTTTCGTGAAATCGGCTGCAGCAAAAACATACAGTTCATTCAGTGGAAGCCCCCCAGCTATGGCGGATATAGACCAATCCGGTAACTAAGGTCTCCTTCCCTGCATATCCGCCATAGCTTGGGTCGTCCAGTGCATGAACTGCGCGTTTGGTGTTGCTGTTAGAACGAAAAGCGCTCATCCAGTTACATGCACGCGACACGCCCCTTTCGCGTGCACGCGAGGCGCCCCCTTCGCGCGCACAAGTACAACCTTAAGACGCGCAACTTCTTCGAAGTAAACAAATGCAACTTCAGCAACAGCAAAAAACATACAGTTCATTCAGTGGAAGCTCCCCAGCTATGGCGGATATACAGGGAAGGAGACCTTAGTTACCGGATTGGTGTATACAGGGAAGAGACCTTAGTTACCGGATTGGTGTATAGCCAAGGAACTTAACCTAAATAAGACAACGGCTTCTCATAATTTCACTGTTTTCTCTGATCAAGCCACTTGCAGGGGCGGATCCAGGGGGGGGGGGGGGACGTGGGGGCGCACGCCCCCCCCCCCCCCCCCTCCCCCTTTCCAAAAGAAACCAAAACAAAACAAATTTTTTTGCACACTTTTCCTGCTTAAAGTGGTTAAATATTGCCCCAGATTGCACCACAGAGCATCTAGAATCCATCTAGAAGCCGTTAAGGCTTCGGGCTACGCGCTCGCTATTTCACTGTCATCAGCATTTCATGCTTAAACATTTCACGCCCCCCCCCCCCCCCCCCCTTTCAAAATCCTGGATCCGCCCCTGACTTGTTACAGTTTTTAAATCCTGTAGCGAGTGTCTACTAGCCTGTCTTTAACTTTTCGCGTCCAGTATATGCCCGTCAACAACTCAACTCATTCGACATTTTGCTCATAATGCTGAGTGAATTTGCTGTGGAATTTATATTTTACAAATTCACATAAATTACACATAGTTTCAGGTCCGCGGAACTTTGCAAACATCGCTGTCCAGTATTATCGTCAGAACTGCAGAGTAGGTCCTACACCGTGGTTCTGTTCGTAATAATATTGACGGGACTCTTGAAATATCATGATGTACTTGTTGAGATACTGACGATTTATCTCGGAATGACAACTATAGAATATCGTTTAGCTTATGGATATTTTATATCAGAATGACGTCATCCGAAGGAACAAAATATCGTCTTCCAAAGAATGTCATTGTGTGATACTTATTCTTTTCTCGGTACTCTAACTCAATCGTCCTTACAAGGTGTCTATCAACAAACTAGCAACCAGTACATCGGATGGCATGGAGTTAAAATCATTGGTTGGGGCGTGGAGAAAGGGACGAAATATTGGCTCTGTGTCAACTCTTGGAACGACCAGTGGGGTGATAAAGGTAATTCAGTACTATCATTAAATTTTACATTTCTGTTTTATTATCATGAAGACCTGAACCAAAGTTTAATCCTCGGGGTACCAGCGTCTGGAAAAGTGGTTTCAGTTTCGCTTTTTTGGGAAAATAAAAACTGTATGAAAGTGACCATGCTGGTTACCGGTAACTGCCCCTTGTATAGTTAGTAATGACTGAGAAAAAATATAACACATGATATGGTATCAAAATCACAACACCGTGAGAAAAATCGGGGGGTCAAAAATGTTATCTGGTCACGCTCTTTTAAGCCTATCTGATTTTTTCCCTTTTCTCAGGATTCGTCAAGATCAGGCGTGGGACGAATGAAATCCAGATTGAGACCAATGTTTACACTGGCCGAGCTTAATCATGGCCAGAGTTTGCAAACTGGAGTGTTTCCTAGCGCTCTGCATCTGCTATAATTTCCACCAAATCAGGAATAAAGATAATGCTGTTTTTTAAATAGTTATTCTCGTGTAGAGACCCGTTGAGGATGCTCTCCCAACAGGTCCGGACACTAACTGTGAGGGATCATTGCCGATTTTGTTGACACTAGTCTTAACGCCAAACCCATTTACAAAATGTTTCTGACAATTTTATGCAGCCGTCGTTGAAATAGCCTAGGGGGCGGGGGACAATTGATAGGTGCATTACTGTTATGGCCGAGCGGTCTAGTGCGTCGTCGAACTTAAGTTCCTGTGCTAGTACTAGAATGTAGGTTCGATTCCGGGCCGTGACGGGTTGTGGCACCTGTGCCCTTGAGCAAGGCACTCAACCACACTTGCTCCCATTCCTGTAATTGGCGGTCACTCCGCTGTTGGATGTGGTATATAAATAAAAAATAAATAAATAAATAAATATGAGAACACCATTTTGATGTCCGTTATAGGACTGGTAAGTGTGAGTGAGGTTTCCGCGCTTTGCCCGCTGTGCTTGCGCTTATGATAATGAACCAAAACATTCGCGGCGGTCGCACGCTGAAATCGGTGTTTGGTGTATATATACAGCCAATCACCAATGAGCCTACACGGTTAGTGTTCAGACCTGTTGGGCGAGCATCCCCATCATGTCTGGGTACGAGACTAGTTATACAGTCAGCAAGTTCAAATCTCTAATTTCATGCAAGATATAGTAGTAGTCATAATTATCACGGTCAGCAACTGACTGCAAAACTCAAGATTTATCTTACAAATAAGGTGCAAACTTGTAAATGATTATTATCGTGAATAGGCCATTGGTCTTTAATGGGGCCTCCTGAATCAGTTCTATTGAATGCAAGCTGCCGATTGGAAAAGTTGCCCAACTACCTATGCGTTCCAAGCCTCGTCTTCAGATCGAGGCTTGGAACGCATACGTAATTGGCACCTTTAAAACTGCCCACGCGATGTGCTTTCAGCCAATAGGGATGCGTAAACTGTCTAAGGTATTTATAAATTAGGGATTAAAAGTGGGTTTGAATGGTCTTAAACATACGTTTAAAACTGGATAGGGGCCTGGACGCTGATAATGGCCTAATCCGAAGGCGCGGGCCATTATCAGCGTCCAGGCCCCTATCCGGTTTTAAACGGATTGTTTAAGACCGGACCAACCCACTTTTAATCCCATTACCGGGTAATAAATACCTTTTTTGTGTAAATCGGTAAAACTCACCAAAATTAGCTTGTCGTTGCATTCACTTTTTCGCTTCATCTTGTTGTTTGTACGTGTTCAAACTGCTAGCTGTGCGTCGGTGAGTTGTTTGTTCGATCGCGCGCGTTACGCGTATAATGCAGATGTGTTGTGTACGCGCATATAGACGACCTGGTATATGTCGCATGCACAGTGCAAATTTTGCTGTCGGGAGCGTGCAGTTTCTGCGTGCGTGTGCGAGTTCCATACGCTTACTAGGGCGCAGGTATATAGAAACGCGAGCCAGCTGGTTGTAAACAGTGGTTATTATCATTCATTTAAAACCGGCCACGTGATGTGTTCTCAGCCAATGAGGATGCGTAAACTGTCTGAGGTATTTATGAATGGACGATAAAGGCCCAGTCAGTCTTAAACACTTTGAGCCTGGCTAACGGCCGCGCCCGCGCCATGGTGAGCGCACACAGAAACTGCACGCTCCCGAAAGCAAACTGTGCACTGTGACAAGTACCCGGTCGTGTCCGTGCGCGTACAACACGCTTGCATTACGCGTAACGCGCGCGATTGAACAAAAACAACTCGACGCACAGCTAGCAGTTCATACGAACGCGGTAGGAAAGTGAATGCAAAACATGGCAAAACGACAAGCTAATTTTTGTTATTGGCGAGTTTTGCCGATTTACACAAAAGGGTAGGCCTATTTATGAATGGGATTAACAGTAGGTTTGGCCAGTCTTAAACATCCCGTTAAAAGTACTGGTACATTAGCCCGAATGCCTCTGTAGCCGCACACAACTGATGTGTCACTATGAACATCTAACAATGGAAATTGGGCACACACCATTGTTACTAACAATGGGGTTACAATGAACATGTACATGTTCTTGCTCATAGTGTGTGACGGCCGGACTTTTTTGTAGCGAATTTGCTACATACTTTGAGCGAGATTTTTCTCTCACCCATTTCCAAAGTGAGGGTACCTACTTATAGAGAAACTCATACCTCTTCCAAAACACGTTCCCTTATCCAGAAATCTTCATCCATCTGGCCAAGAGGCGACGATCATTCTGCAAGTTCCAGAAATATCGTTCCTTCATTGACGTTTCAAAAATGGCGGCGGCCTTCTGGGCGTGTTGTAACGCGTAGCGCGCCCAATCCTACTTTTAATACTCGCCCAAAAAAGTCCGGTCGCTGGGGAAAGTCTATCGCTCTGGCCGTCACAGATAAGGTGTATGCGGACAGAGGCATTCGGGCTAGGTATACATGTAAGTGAATTTCAATTTAGCAACCAAAGTGAAGACCTCAGTGGTACATGACATGTATTATTAACAGAAAATACTGTCCAGCACGGGAAAAAAATTGTACTTAACAACACGTATATACGTTACCAGCTAAGCATTTCCATCAACTTGTTACTATTATCAGTGATTGTTACCTTTTTACATTTAAAAACTGTGATTTAGTGGCTACAGAGTAAAAGATGTGGAATTTCTTTTCGTTTTAGAACGACCGGTGCCAGTGTATTCACACTGAACACAATAGAATTACATAACAACTGGCTATATAAACGCCACGTTCGCTTCAGTAGCTCACTCTCGGTCAATCGTGTCAACTTTGCTGTACAATCCTATTCTACACACGCGTCTTCACGCACCGCATCGAACATGTCCCTCGAACCGGGCGTCGGCGGTTCGGAGTCCGGTACCAGCAGTGATCAGATACTGAACGCTATCCAGGCCCTTTCTAAGTCATTAGACTTCAAGGTCGAATCGGCTTGCAAGAAGCAACGCTTATCAGACGTTCCGACGTTCAAACGCGACGGCATCAACAGCAGCACAAGCACTGCGAGAAGCTTCTTTCGCTTGTCGAGTCGGCCATTCAGAACATTGACAGCCTTGACATCGACTCGGCCAAGACAGACTGGAACGCCGCCGTGAAGTCCATCAAGGAACGTCAAAAGCTCATACGACTTGCTGACCGTTCTGATCTCGGCTGGGGAGTTGTGAAAGAGTACATCGCAGAAACGTCTAATTGAGGCGGCATAGACATTTGCGTCCACCCAGTCGTATGGCACTGAGTTTATAACACATTTTATTCGATCGTTTGGTATCGAATTCGATTTGAGGGACAGCGGATTTTTTGTCCGTCCAATATTGGCATCGAGCACATCGTTCAAAGTTTACTTTCACAATGTTTTAAAATTGTTGATCTTTCCACACCGGAACTGGCAATCGTAATTTGTTATTTAATACCTTTTTTACCTTTGTTGTTTTTTCCGCGTTCCGTGTGCACCGAAGGCCAGTAAACGTCTATTTGAGGCGGCATAGACATTTGCGTATACCCAGTCGTATGGCACTGAGTTTATAACACATTTTATTCGATCGTTTGGTATCGAATTCGATTTGAGGGACAGCGGATTTATTTTATTTTATTTTATTTTTGTCCGTCCAATATTTGGCATCGAGCACATCGTTCAAAGTTTAATCTCACAATGCTTAATTGTTGATCTTTCCACACCGGAACTGGCAATCGTAATTTGTTATTTAATACCTTTTTACCTTCGTTGTTTTTTGTTTCCCCTTTGCCCTTTCTTTTGCGACTTTCTATAGACTACAGCAAGGTTCGCACAACGACCTAGCCACTGTTCACCATTGGAAACATTTGACCTGTTTTTGTCCTTTTCTCGTCTCACATGAGGTATAAATAGAAAAGAAATGAATTTTCTGACGGAAGTATGGAGGAAGAAAGGTCTGATTTTATAAAATGTTCCCCGAGCAATTATTGGAAAACTTGCTCTGGTTTTAAACTGTTTCCCAAAAATAATATGCCAAAGGATGTGATCGCACAAAAAAATTACATAGATATTGGACGCATACAGTGTGTCGGTCTTAAGTCCCCATAATAAGCAAGCTTGGGGGGTTAAAGTGCATTGCTTTGCAAATCAAGGCTCAGACTGATTGATGACTCGACTAAAAAAAATGCTACTACTGAAAGGCACAGGCTCGTCAATGCGCGCGCGAGGAACAAATTAGTGCAACGAAATTCACGCTCCATGCCTTTGCACGAATTTGATCCTCACGCGCGCATTGACGAGCCTGTGCCTTGAAACATTTGTTTTTTGTGCAATTTCAGTCCACATGTTTAGAAAAGCGAAACAACCTCGTTTTTCTATGGAAACTAGAAGCAGATTTTGGCAAATTTGTCATTTTATTCTACAAATTCAACTATTGTTGAAACTGCACATTATTCTGACGAATCTACAGTCCACTGTAGATTATTTTTAAGAATGTACTCAAACTGTAGATTCTTAACACAAAATATTTTAAGAATCTACACCTTTTATTAAGAAACTGTTGAGAAAACGACACACAGATTGAGAAAAATTGTTTATTATCGCATGAATACAATTTTAAATTACTCAGGAAATTACAGTGACAACGAGACAATTTTGATACTTAGTACCAACAAATCTACATGCAATGTACCAAATACAGTTAAACTTTTTCATAAACGAGGAATTGCCGTTTTTCCGGTGAAAACTTTATATGAATCACTTTCATAACTTCACTTTTAACTCTATGCACAACCCCTATGGGTGTGGTCTCAAATATTTTTGGTTTTTTTCCACTCTAAAGATTTCTTATTAGAAATACGTTTTGTGCTTGTAATAAAGAAATATCATGCAGGTATTAAATGGGTAATCAGAGTTTGTACTGTTCGAAGACTGGGCCTCGCCAAAAATCATGATTTATTTGAACCAGTCGATCGTCTATGAAAAAAATACAATCCTCCTACCTTTTTAGATCAATCCACTTTATGATTTTAGAGTATTTTCCCAATGAAAAGTATCGGGTCGGCGGGCAATTTATATGCAAATAGCAGTAACCAGGGCGTAGCTATGCACGTGATACGTCTGGACGTGTTGGTACACGCGCAAAATCTGATCCACATATGCTCGGTGTTTTACGGTCATGCTCGTAGTCGGTATTTTGAATTCGATGTCTTCCTTTGTCTGTAGTTTACCTTCGTGGATTCTCTTGGTGTTAATAAATATAACTTGATTTACAAGTTGTAATTATAATACATAGACAGAATTATAAATAAAATAAATCAGTGCAAAGTGAAAAACAGAGTTATATTGCATTTTATTCGATTTTATATCCACTTCAAAGTGCGCCATCCTATTTTATCTTCAAGCAAACTTGAATCCGTGGTTCTGATTGGTGGATCCATGGCAACAACAGTGTGACATTATCCTATGTCCCGTCTTCCGATTTTATGTCGCACTCTGCGTGATGCGCCCTGGTATTCCAAATACATGCGTCCCCTACATACACGGAGCTGCACACTTCAATCTAGCTATCTGATGCGGCTTGTTATGCGCGCGATTCTCTGCACTGCGTCCCGCGCGTGTATTGCAGACTGCGCGACTGCAGAGTGTGCGCGTTATTAGTGCGTCAAGTTTGCCTAAAGATAAATTCGTTATCCCACTCGCGCTCGTGGAATACGGCATGATGTAGTGCGTCTGCGTCCCATATCCCACTCGGCCTTCGGCCTCGTGGGATATGGGACGCAAACGCACTACATGATGCCGTATTCCACTCGCGCTCGTGAGATAACTAATATTATCTTCAAGCAAACTTGAATCCGTGGTTCTGATTGGTGGATCCATGGCAACAACAGTGTGACATTATCCTATGTCCCGTCTTCCGATTTTATGTCGCTTACAGCACACCACGAACGAAATGACTGCATGTCCCATATGCAGCACGATATGTGGCAGAGGGTATCTCCCCGTACCACTGTTCCCCCATTGTGTCTCAAACATCTAAGGAATTTCCAAGGAATTCCTTTTAGTTTTAGGGGTTGGGGAGTTAGTGCGTTAACAAAAGGGAAGAGTGTGTTGAGGTATAGGGGCGTTAGGGGGCGGGGGGGGGGGGGGGGGTGTCCCTTTGTCACATATCGTGCTGGATATAGCATGTCCTGGATATACCCAGCACGATATGTGGCAAAGAGACTCCCCCGCCCCCTAACGCCCCTATACCTCAACACAGTACTCTTCTCATTTGTTAACGTAACGTTCCTCGGTCTGTATGTTTCGTAATAGTGGGTGCGTATTAATACGACCACTTGCGAGCAGACGACGACATCTCAGAAACTAGTCTGGCAACGTACTTCAACCTGAACATGTTTCGCGATGGTAGGTGCATGGTAATCACGACCACTTGCGAGCAGACGGCAGTGTCCAGATCAGGTGCTCGCTTAAGAAAAACGCTCTTATTTCTATGAGGATGGTCGAATTTTTGGATTTATTTTTGTAATAAGCACATAATACAAGAAGTACATGTGTTTTAACAAAAACAATTAAAGTGAAAAAATCTAAGATATATTTCCTTTGTTGTTTTTGGCATGGACCTTGTCACCATCTCCATAATTATTATATAATTTTTCTACACAACACTGTGCTATTTTATCCACACAAGCAAAAATTAACAATTATTACAAACCAATTTACAAAAAGAAATAACAGGTAGGGCAGTTGTTTGACCACTATAACTATGAACAAAATTCCCAAAATGTGAAAATAAAATGTCTGTTTCGTTTAATATAATGCCTCATTTTTAGCAGACGACGGGAAATATTTCGTCTGCTACGAGTAGTCGTGTTTCCCGAAGCTTGTTACATAATGTGCACGGATTCCTGATAGGTAACAGACGATTATAAGCGCCCTCAATGTAATGATTAAAAAACTTACCAAATTTACCGCGAATTGGCGTGGAAAAATCACATTTCCACTCATTAGAAAATATTGGATTTTTAGTATGTTAATGAGTGATTTTTTATACACCAGCCAGTGTTGGAATGCATTCTATTGCAATTAGTTCTTGGTCAGGCACAATTTTCCCGTAAATTGACCGGACTAGTGGCGGCAGTACTCGGTGTCCCGTCGTTCAGTTTTCTTGACTATTAGGACTCCCTCGAGGTTGCCGCTGGCCACAGGGATTTCTTCATCTTCGCTGAAATCCTCCACCATTTCTCGACCAGAAGTAGGCGGACAGATTAGTTCACTGTCGGAATCCATTATATTATTTGGTTTGATCAGTGAGCGATATGATTCCTTTTGCTCTGCCCATTGGGTTTAAAAAGCCTCCACTCTCGTTTTTTTGGGGAGGTGACTCGTGTCGAGTCCTGATTGGCTAGAACAGGCGGTGCATATATGACTTAACTCGCTGGCTCCGTCTGCTTTACTTTTGCTTGTTCGGATTATCTCCAATTTTTTAGTTTTTAGTTTTAGCTGTCGTGGATCATTTATTGAGTCCTTTTGGTCTCAATTGCACACATCTTCGACCGCCGCACAGTGTGCCAGGTGGGAATGCAAACTGTGCCAAAATAGGCAAATGGTGGTTTTTCTAAAAAATAATTAACAATTTTACATTTGTTAGGTTTGTGTGGGTCTACAACTATTGTATAATAGAAGTAATCTCCATAACATTTTTAACTTCGAGTAATACCGTCTTAGACCTGACGAGAACAGGCAAATCACACTGCAAAAACTGTGGTGTTGTCTTATATACACTCGGCAAAAGAAGTTCTTGGACACTTGTAAAAGTTCAAATAATTTTTAAAAATAATTCATAAAAAGCACATTATTGTATATCAATATGACCACACAATAGTTCTCTACCAGCATGATATGGAGTTAACGCGTGAGCAATCATGCATGGCTGGTTACACGCATTAAACAATAGCAAGTACAGTAACAGAAAATTGCAAGAAATGGAGCATTCAGTTATTCAATTGTGAAACAGTTTATGTGGCATAATGATCCATTGAAAGAAAAAAGTAGTATGTTTCTTTGCTGGGGGTTCATTATTGAACAAATCCCGTGCACATTGTCAAGTCAAAATTAAATGCCATTTTGAAAAGAGGAAATTATCCATCTTGGATGCATCATTATTCCACTGGAATTGTTAACAAAATTTAGGCCTGCAGGATGGACATGATTATTAGCATTTGAATGCTCCATTTCTTGCAATTTTCTGTTACTGTACTTGCTATTGTTCAATGCGTGTAACCAGCCATGCATGATTGCTCACGCGTTAACTCCATATCATGCTGGTAGAGAACTATTGTGTGGTCATATTGATATACAATAATGTGCTTTTTATGAATTATTTTTAAAAATTATTTGAACTTTTACCAGTGTCCAAGAACTTCTTTTGCCGAGTGTAGATACCAAGCCTGGTAAGTTTTAACACCACAAGTATTAGTTTTAACACCTAAGGTGTTAAAAATAATGCATTTATTCCAAGTGTGGAATTAAAACTAACACCTATGTGTTAAATTTTAACACCGGGCTTGGTATCTATACAAGACAACACCAATGGTGTTGATTTAACACCACAGTTTTTGAAGTGCACGAGAAAAACCATGTTACTTGGGCATATCATTCGTAAATTTCCCACCCTGCAATACCACATTTATGCGGACGATGTTCAGCTATTTTGTTCATTTGACCCAACAATCCCTGGTGAAGCTACATGTGTTTTGTGTCGAGGCACTGCAAGCTTTGATGCTTCAGAATAAACTCCGGATGAACCCGGAGAAGACCGAGTTCTTCATTGCCTCATCACCAACTAATTTTGCACGTTTAAAACATCTTACTCTTCATCTTGACCAAGTGGACATTTTTCCGTCTTCTAAGGTTAGAAACCTGGGTGCCATGTTTGATAGTGACATGAAAATGAATGCTCACATCACCCAACTGTGCCGGTCTTTGAATTTTCAGATCCGAAACCTCAGCAGAATCCGAAGGTTCCTTAATTTCGATGCCTGCCACAATGCAGTTCGTTCATTAATTCTGTCCAGATTGGACTACTGCAATTCTCTGTTGAATGGTCTGTCACAGAAGAACATATTTCGTCTGCAAAAAATACAAAATAGGTGTGCCAGACTCATTTTTAGGAAACCCCAAAGTGCACATGTAACACCACTCCTGCGTGAGCTTCATTCAATGGCTCCCAGTTGCTAAACGTATTCAATTTCGCACTCTTGTCAACACATACAAGTCATTGAATAATCTTTCTCCAGGTTACCTCTCAGCTCTTCTAGGAATTAGGAAGTCTTCATCATATTCACTACGATCTCAAACTAGATCCCAGATCACGCACTCAAGCTGGCGATAGGGCTTTTTCCGTCTCTGCTCCTCGCTTTTGGAACAACTTGCCAGCTACAGTCAAGAATTCAACTAACATCACTTCTTTCAGAAAGGCTCTTAAGACCCACCTCTTTCTCTAGGATTTGAGCGATTCGATATCCCTCATTTCTTTTTATATCCCTGCGCTTTGTATCCTTCGGTTAAAAGCGCATTATAAATGGCATATATTATTATTATTATTATTACTTCTATAATATTTTAAACGGCAATTACGACCGCTGTGTAAAACATGAAGTTATGAAAATTAACTTGAAATTAGAGAACATTCCATATTTAAGGACAGTTAAATCGATGGCAATTTTACTTTTGTATTTTATCTGAAAAACACGGACAAACACAGACAAATTATGTAAAAAAGTAGTGTGGTTTATTCATTAACTCTGGAAATATACATTCCCGCCTCAACTCTTATTTTCCCCAAAAGCTAAAACCCTCAAAAACAATTTAAAACCAAAATGGGCTTCTACACTTTGCTACCCTTGAAGTTCTTTTGTTTTTTGCTGTACTTGTTTATGTTTGACCGGTTATATTCCGTTATAGTCCGGTCAATTTACGGGAAAATTGTGCCTGACCTAGAACTAATTGCAATAGAATGCATTCCAACACTGGCTGGTGTATAAAATATCACTCATTAACATACTGAAAATCCAATATTTTCTAATGAGTGGAAATGTGATTTTTCCACGCCAATTCGCGGTAAATTTGGTAAGTTTCTTATTCATTACATTGAGGGCGCTAATTCGTCTGTTACCTATCAGGAATCCGTGCACATTATGTAACAAGCTTCGGGAAACACGACTACTCGTAGCAGACGAAATATTTCCCGTCGTCTGCTAAAAATGAGGCATTATAAACGAAACAGACATTTTATTTTCACATTTTGGGAATTTTGTTCATAGTTAGTGGTCGAAACCTGTTATTTCTTCTTGTAAATTGGTTTGTAATAATTGTAAATTTTTGCTTGTGTGGATAAAATAGCACAGTGTTGTGTAGAAAAATTATATAATATGGAGATGGTGATAAGGTCCATGCCAAAAACAACAAAGGAAATATATCTTAGATTTTTTCACTTTAGTTTTGTTTGTCAAAACACATGTACTTCTTGTATTATAAATGTGCTTACAAAAATAAATCCCAAAATTCGACCATCCTCATAGAAATAAGAGCGTTTTTCTTAAGCGAGCACCTGATTTGGACACTGCCGTCTGCTCGCAAGTGGTCGTGATTACCATGCACCTACCATCGCGAAACATGTTAGGTTGAAGTACGTCGCCAGACTAGTTTCTGAGATGTCATCGTCTGCTCGCAAGTGGTCGTATTTTACGCACCCACTATTACGAAACGCACAGTGTTCTTTCTCTATCAAATTTTAAGTTTAATTACATCATGTATGTCGGCAAGTGGAAATTTTTTTAATTGGCGATCAAGTGCCTCAATATAGAAGGATTCCGTTTGGTTTAGTTTTCTTTCCTTCTTGGCCTCATCTGCGCCCACCCCTGGCTCAGTGCCGTCCCGCGTTGCGCTCGGCGGATTCGGATAGGATCTGGAAAACCTGATGAGCAGGAATCAGCCTGATCCGCCTTGGCTTTATTGTTTCTTCTTGCCGGTGTAGTCTAGTCAATTTACGATTTGACCTAGAACTAATTGCAATAGAAATCATTCTAACATGAATCTAGGCCGCAACATTCAATAAACAACATATTAAAAATCCAATTGTTTCTTTTGAGCGGAAAGGTGTTTTTGAAGCAGTTTTTGAAGAAAAAAATTAAGAATTAAAATTTAGTCTGGTAACGTTCCTCAGTCTGTATTGCTTGAAATGGGCAAGTGACCACACAGTCACATGACAAACCGCAACATATTTCAGCACAGGGAGTACGAATAAAAGCTAGACCAATGCGCAAATTAACGACAGACAACCAGAAATCGCCACTGTAATAAGGACCACAAAACACAATTGCACATGCAAAGAAAAACTGTGACCTATTACAGTCATGGCGAGACGTCTAAACAGGAGCTATACACCTACGTGCGAGACGAATCTTCCCAATCCCGCATGAAATGAACCATACGTGATGAACGTACCAGTAGTTGTTCTGCCACTGTTCGGGAAGACTTATCACGAGTTGGAAATGCCTGCGCATAACGGGAGAAATGATCGGTGATGACAAGGATATATTCAGCACCACTACGATCCTTCTCGAGCTTAAGGAAGTCTATGCACACCAATTCCAAGGGATAGGCAGTTGTGATATTTACAAGGGGAGCTGAAACTTTGGGAGGTGTCTTGTGAGCCACACACCTTGCACAGCGTCGAACCCACTCCCACGTTGCCATCTTTGGCCAGTAAAATCGGGGTCTTGCAAGAGCGACGGCCCTTGTGGAGACCTTTCATGGCCTGTTCCCTGAATTCCCGAGGCACAACCAGCTGAAACAGTCGAAATCCAGAGGGTCCAACAGAGCTCCGATGAAGCACTCCGTCTCTCAATACAAATCTGCTGAACTATAGCTGCACAAAGCTTTCCTTTCCTGGGAGAAGCTAGATTCAGGAAGCTCTGCAGTCGCGTGAGAAAAACTGACGGTTTCTCCCCCCTCTGCTGGTGAAGAGACCAGAACTTGATGCTTAACTCTTCAGCGGTATGGGTGTCACCAAAAGCAAGTTCCAACGCTTGAAGGTAATCCTGCGATGTGGCTTGGGGATTTTCCCTTCGAAGGTCATTAATAATATTTGCCGCTGGGGCACGAAGAGCTTCCCGGATACGGCGTCTCTTTTCACTTTCTTCTTCTTCCTCGTCCAACTGTCCCTGCGCCAGTTCCACCCAGGCATCGTAGGTTTCACCTGTGTCACCGGAAAATGGAGCTAGTCTTCTCGAACTACCAAATTTACATTTTGACAGGGCCTCTTGCAAGGCAACCATGGGCTCTTTAACCACTCCAGGACGCACATCTCCATCCTCCTTGGAACCTATAAGGCCCCTGGCCTTCAGGTCTGCGACTGTTACTCTATCACCACGAGCATTTGCAAGTTGATGAACAGAAAACACGGCATCATGCCCAGGTAGTTTGACCTTCACTTCGCCGCTGATGGGTAGAACCACATCAGCCACACTCTTGTCTAACTCAGGAAGTATGAGTGTCTTATTCCCCTCTTCCCGTCGGGAGATACCTGTCAAGTGTTGGATGACGTCATATAGGGCAAGCAATATTGTGTCAGTTGACACAGAAAGACAGTTTGAAACCAGAAAAAGGGAATGCGACGGGCGTACGTCATCCTTTTTGCACCACGCCAGTCCTAATTCCTAAAACTCGCTTCGGGCTGCCATTTTTGAAGGCACTCACGGCTTATGTTTGGCGGTTGTGTTTTCTTGTTACATGTTAAACACTAATGGGTGGGGAAAGTCTAACCACTGGCTCTCAAGAAAGGAATTATAGCAATGAAACAAAATTATTTAAATTTTGAGTTGACTTGGGTATTTAAGCAAAGCAATGGGTGTGAAATCAATGAAGAATCAAAGTCAAGCACAATCTGTGAAACTACAGTGGGATATAATCTGAAGTCCTGGCAAGGTCGCCAAAATGTAACCCACTTAATAATACAGCCAAGACCCAACAGTTCTCAGATTTAACCTAACACTTTAATTCCATCATTGATTTCCTCCACAACAACTCAATTACTGGCTCTAGGAAAATCTAGGAGTTATATGACTCTTACAAGGTCAAAGGTAATGCAAGGTCAACAATGCAAATAACTGTTTTATATTTATAACAACAAATGATGATGATGATAATGAGCGCTCAACACACAGACAAAAAATAGCAATGTACATGTAGATCTACGTTAAGGATATAGCGATTCTGGCCAGTTCAGTTCACCGGTCAATCTTGACTCGCAGTGGTTAAAACGCGGCCACTCCACGGATGCTCACATGGATCCTGGAATACGCTACAAGTTCAGCTCAGCTCCCGCTACAAGGTGGAAATACAGGCACTTGGCAATCGTTCTTGTAGGGAGAAATTCCGCTTGTAGTTGATCACCTGATCCAAGTTCATCTTGGTAGTGTTGATCGGTCACTTAAGTACTGTCCAGTACTCACTGTAGACGACAGTCCAAAAGATTGACGGTCCATCATCAATCAGGCTCAGTCGAATGGGTCTCTTGCTTTGCTCAAGATGAAACCTAAGACGGTCAATCTCGACTCGCAGTGGTTAAAACGCGGCCACTCCACGGATGCTCACATGGATCCTGGAATACGCTACAAGTTCAGCTCAGCTCCCGCTACAAGGTGGAAATACAGGCACTTGGCAATCGTTCTTGTAGGGAGAAATTCCGCTTGTAGTTGATCACCTGATCCAAGTTCATCTTGGTAGTGTTGATCGGTCACTTAAGTACTGTCCAGTACTCACTGTAGACGACAGTCCAAAAGATTGACGGTCCATCATCAATCAGGCTCAGTCGAATGGGTCTCTTGCTTTGCTCAAGATGAAACCTAAGACGGTCAATCTCGACTCGCAGTGGTTAAAACGCGGCCACTCCACGGATGCTCACATGGATCCTGGAATACGCTACAAGTTCAGCTCAGCTCCCGCTACAAGGTGGAAATACAGGCACTTGGCAATCGTTCTTGTAGGGAGAAATTCCGCTTGTAGTTGATCACCTGATCCAAGTTCATCTTGGTAGTGTTGATCGGTCACTTAAGTACTGTCCAGTACTCACTGTAGACTACAGTCCAAATGATTGACGGTCCATCATCAATCAGGCTCAGTCGAATGTGTCTCTTGCTTTGCTCAAGATGAAACCCGAGACTGAGAGCCAGCGGTCCTTTTCCGCCTCCCGATAAGGTATGATGAATAAACTAAATAATGGGCATAACGGATGATGAATTTGGGGCCCTAAAAGTATGCTTTTTGGGGATCTCAAGTTCGTTTTATCCGCAACTTTCTGCAAACAAAATGGCAGCCTCCATGCAATGTTTCAACTGTCTGACTCTCACCAAGTGAGGGCGCCAGACAACTTTTGTACTGGGCTACACTTATGTTTAACTTTGTTTCATACCTGTATAAATAGTCTCTCTTTTGTCAATTACTTATAAATATTGGGGAAAAATGAGAGTTGAATTTGGTGCAGTTCTGCAGTAAGAAACTTTCATGCGGCTGGACACAAAACTATCTCGCAAGACCATGTGACTTTTCGGAACCAGAATCTGGTTCCGAAAAGTCACGTGACCTCTGTTTTTTTAAAAATTGCTCAAAACCGTAAAATTCCGTGGTTTCTTTTCAGGATATATTCAGTTTATTTCGGAAGTGCATTCAGAATCTTGTATGGGTCCATTTCGAGTCCAAAATACATGTAGCCCAACAAAGCCGGTGTTACCTTTAAGAGGAATGCATATCCTTAAAATATATGCGCACACCCCACAATATCCCAGCTATGAGTAGTGTATATTGGAGTTGGCAAGCTTGCTATATTATATCGGCTATCCACCCTCAAAATGTATACTATTTTACTAGCCACTAGTTCGGCATCATCTATATGAAAATAACCTCTCAGTATCACTCTGGGCTATCAAAACACAACAAAAACAATCTAACTAGTTATTAAAGTTATTTCAGCCCACTGCAGGGACTTACCAGCGCGGCGTAAAAACTGTTGGGTGTTGGTACAAATTTAAAAACACTCGGTCAAATTCGACTACAAATCAGTCAAAACATTGCTCCCAGCGGACCCTGAAAACCTAGTTACTGATAAATGACTAGAAATATAGTTATACCAGTGAATCGGACTCCGCCTTGTAGTTGTTTTAACTAGATATCTGTTTGACGTTACAAAGATTTTAGTCATCCTGATTAGAAAATCTAGTCAAACTGACTAGAAAATAAGGTCCGCTGGGTACAACTGAAAATCAGTTATTTTTGACTAAGTTGTTTTTAGAGTGCATATACGTGCACACCTCTCTCAAGAAATTAAAATTCTATAAACATACTTTAATTTGAAACCAAATTTAATCCCCATAATTTTTGTTGAAAATAAACATAACTGGAAAAAAATTAAACATTCATTAGTCATTACAGCGAATGGCCAGTTAAAATAAACCACAGCAGAATACTTCTAAATTTGATGAAAACAGGTTTTTGCCACCTAATATTTCCTAGCCACGTTGACAAGTGACATGTCCAATCTTTATATTTTATTCAAGGTTCAGTTCTCAATCCCTTTATACAACCAATTTTACTGGGAAGGGTCTCAAAGACTTCACATCGAACTGAAGTATGCGAGTACGGTATACACTAGCCCGAATGCCTCTGGCCGCACACACACATCTTATGTGTGACGGCCAGAGCGGTAGACCTTCCCCAATGGCCGGACGTTTTTGTAGCGAATTTGTTACATACTTTGAGCGAGATTATCCTCTCGCCCAGGACAGAGATTTCCAAAGTTAGTGTACCTACACATAGAGGAACTCATACCTTTTCCAAAACATGTTCCCTTATCCAGAAATCTTCATCCATCTGGCTAAGAGGCGACGATCATTCTGCAAGACCCAGGGGCGGATCCAGAATTTTGAAGGGGGGGGGGGGGGGGGTGGGGGGGGGGGGGGGGGGGGGGGGGGGGGGGGGGGGGGGGGGGGTGGGGGGGGGGGGGGTGGGGGGGCGTGAAATTGTTAAGCATGAAATGCTGATGACAATGAAATAGTGAGCGCGTAGCGCGAAGCCCTAACGGCTTCTAGATGGATTATAGATGCGACGTGGTGCGACGTGGGGCAATATTTAACCACTTTAAGCAGGAAAAGTGTGCACAAAAAGTGGAATTTGGTTTATTTTGTTTTTTGAAAAGGGGGGATGCGTGCGTGCGCAACACTCCCCCCCCCCCCCCCCACCCCCCCCCCCCCCCCCCCCCCCCCCCCCCGAACCCCACGCGCCCCCTGGATCCGCCCCTGGTGTGCTCTTACTCCTGACGAGGGCCATGTGGTTTTTTGCCACGAATTTCACTAAGGTTTGTTTTAAGCGGGCCTCCCACTGTGCGATTTTGGCCACGAATTTCCTACGAATTGGTACGATTACCAGAGACTTTCTATAGGCTCTACACACAATCGTACCCAATTCGTGGCCAAAATCGCACAGTGGGAGGCCCGCTTTAGACGGCATCAAAAGTTTCTTGTGCCCAAAAATAATAACCGTTTCCCAAAAATAATATGCCAAAGGAAAATTACATAGACACGAAAAATTACACAGATATTGGACGCATACAGCGTGTCGGTCTTAAGTCCCCATAATACGCAAGCTTGGGGGGTTAAAGTGCATTTCATTGCAAATCAAGGCTCAGACTGATTGATGACTCGACTAGAAAACTGCAAGCAATAACTTTCTACTAAAATTCCTTTTTTTTTTGCAATTTCAGTCCACAATGCTTTAAAACCAAAGTTCAGAATAGCGAAACAACCTCATTTTTCTATGGAAACTGGAAGCAGATTTTGGCAAATTTGTCGAAAAAACGTCTTGTCATTTTTATTCTACAAATTCCAAAGTAATTTAGTGCACTACATGTATGTTTTAAAGGGTCTTGTAAGTGTGAATGCCTATCCTTGTCTTAACACCTGTTGACTTGTGCAAGATAATCTGCTGTGATTAGCTTCATAACCACATTTAAGATCTTATGTGTGGTTGAATTTGCAAAAAAAAGTAATGAAACATTTAAAGGTGCATGTAATAATTGGAACATCCCCAAGCCGATTAAGGGATTATTGAGTCTACAGAAAATTGACATTACACCTTGTACAACATTAAAACCTATCAACAAGATACTATTTACAAGAAGTTTAGAAAGTTGGCAAACACACAAACGTAACACTACCTAAATGACTGTCTTTGTGTAGTAGCAACACAAGCATTGAAGTTAATAACCTACTGTAGGGTTTAGCTAAAAATTGGGACTTCAATGACCCAACCTGATAAACATGACTGGAGTATAGCAAAACAATATTTACTGAGATATTCGCTGGCAGAGTCATGATGTCACATCAAGGTCACTGGACCGTTGCTATATGGGTAATTCCCAAAATTAGGGGTCCAAAAGTGTGACATGCTTTTTAAGATTTCCAAGTGTTTTTTAATGATTGAAAGTGGTTTCCAAGTAGAATTTTTTTTTTTTTATTTGAACAAATGCCACTCAAATTTAATGTTTGTGTGTAGATATGGCACCAAAGTTAGGCCTAATGCAAACTTATTCTACAGCCAATTTTCATTGGCGTAGGTAACCCGGGACACCAAACTCCTATTTAATACCATGGAACAAATTATAAGCCTTTATGGTCTTTTGTTTTGAATATTTTTCAGGAATCAGAAAACAAAATATTGACGAAAATGGTGCTGCCCCCTATAATCACAGGCAACAGTACATTACTGAGAATTTGTGGTCATAACTGGTGATTTTTTAAGCAGAGAGTGTCATACGTAACTGGGACACCAAACATTTTGGACCCCTAATTTTGGGAATTACCCATATGGTCACTGGTTCACGCTAGATACTTAGATTATGTTTCCGTACAGTTTATTATATTTTTATTCTTTTAGAAGAAAATATTAAAAAATATGGACAATAATGACTTTCGCAGATATGTTAATAATACCTTCTCTCACAACAATACACTGCCTGCCTGTTATTTTTGTGATCGTTGTAAAAGAACAATGCACAGAAAATGTTCCTCTTGTGGCTTCTGTGTAAAACGAATGGACACTTATGTTGTCATACAAGTGGCGTGAACCGTTGTCAAAGCAGTGAACGCGACCTGGGCAGAAGTTGACGTCACTCTCTGCCAGCGAATAGGTTTGCTACATCTGGCCCATGCGATGTTTTTTTTTTTCTGTTAGAGTGTATGTATGTGGTTCTCAAAACCCTTTGTCACAAACCACACATACTCCAATAAAAGACCACATGGTGAGACTATAGACAATGTGCCCTTTGACATCACTACAAACAAAACATGCCCGGCATTATGCACACGTATCATGTTTTACATAATTTTGGTTCAGGAATGAGGTCGCATGCCAAATGCATAGTTCCGACCTGTCAATCAAGCCGAACCCCGCCGACCAATCACAACAGAGCTAGCAGACAGCGCCCACATAGGTCAAAGTGCATTGCCTCACAACACAACAACATACAGTTTGTACAGTGTTGTATGCGGTGATCCAGGTGAATTTTTTGTTTCAAAGCCGGACGATTCGCTGTTCAAAGGTAAGAAAGCACGTATTTCATGA